>WNGS01005590.1:11031-32459 GCA_020271785.1 Procambarus virginalis
AAGCAGGACTAACACGAGAGAGGACAGGGAAGGAAGAAGCATGTAAAGTGTTGAAGAATGAAAGAGATAGATAGAGGAGGGAAGAGAAGTGAGCGCAGAGAGACACGAAGAAGGTGAGTAAGGAAACCATTAGGGTGAGAGAGAGAGAGAGAGAGATGAGAGAGAGGAGAGAGGAGAGAGAGAGAGAGAGAGGAGAGAGAGAGAGAGACGTGGAACTCCAAGCTCATTAGTCACCAAGAACAACGACAAGTAATTGGTGCCAGGATCAAGTCTTGCTAAGATTAAAGGAAGTGTCTGTTGAGTACAAAACTACTTGGCAAGTTTGTCTAATTTTATATTTTTAGCTCATGTTTAGAATATCAAAATCAATATATAAAAAAATTATACTGCCCATTATGTGCCTATATAACCCTTTCCACTACCGCCCACAAGATGGGTATGGGTGCATAATAAATGAATTAAACTAAAAAACGTCTTAATAATAATAATATATATATATATATATATATATATATATATATATATATATATATATATATATATATATGTATATATATATATATATATATATATATATATATATATATATATATATATATATATATATATAATATATAATAAGCCAAAAAACAAAACAAAACAAAAGTTTGCAATGTTCCAAACTTTCCACGTAGCAGATTGGTGAAAATTCCATATAGGAGGCAGGTGTGTGGAACAAGTTTACAGGAGAGGGGAGTGTGGGAAATAGACCGAGGCCCTCTACTTCTCCAGGATCCCAATCTAATACTTGATTGGTTAATGCCGTTTTTTCATCTCCTGGAGGTGGAGCGATAGCCTGCAGTGAGATGACTGGTGGAGTAGATGGGGGGGAGGGGGAAGGGGAAGGAGGGGGGGGAAGGGGAAGGGGAGGAAGGGGAAGGGGAGTGGGAGGGTTAGGGGACAGGGAGTAGAGGTTGCGGGGAGGGAGAGAGGGCTGCCAGGCCTTGTAGGTGCCCACATTGACCATACCAAGGCTTGCAGTCTCTGGTTCGGGGCTTCCGACCGCGGGGGAGGAAAACACTGTTTCCCAGAAGCACCCGCAGCCCCACAACGGTCGGGGGTGAAATGGTCATTCCTGGGAAGAATAGGGAGGAGAGAGAGGAGGTATATAGGTCGAGACAGCTGGTGTCGAGACAGCTGGTTCGAGACAGCTGGTGTCGAGACAGCTGGGTCGAGACAGCTGGCTGTCGAGACAGCTGGTGACGATGGCAGCTCTATCGATTAGGCTACTGAGTAGTTTTAAGAAGGAAAGAGTCCAGCAGCAATACTGCTGCCAAACTGAAATGGTTCGACTTCCCCTGACTACTACTGAAGCTCAGAGGAAGTAGTGATTCCACGCCCGCGCTGTGCGTTGTCCTTCACACTTCTGTGGGAAAAAACTAATTTCATTCACCTGGGCTCTAGGAGACCTCACTCGCGGTCTCTGTCGATAGAGCTTCGGCCTCACACCCATAGGGTCCCCGGTTCGAGTCTCCTAGAGCCGTGGCGAAGGGAAGGGAACTATTAGGAGAGCGCGCCAAGCCATTACGACTATATAGCACTTAGAAGGATAAAGATTTGGGATGGGTCGGGGGGGGGAAGGAATGGTGCCCAACCACTTGGACGGTCGGGGATTGAACGCCGAACTGCATGAAGCGAGACCGTCACTCTCCCGTCCAGCCCAAGTAGTTGGGTAATGAAATAAAATTTTATCGGTTAAATCTAAATAAAGTCAAATTATGTAAACATGTAAAAAAATAATCATGGATAAGAGTGAAGTTATAGGTGAGATTGAAATCAATATATCGAACCCGGAACCTTATGACTATGAATACAGAGTGATGTCCACTCAGCCATCAGGCCTCTGAATAGTTTTGGAATCCGATGGAATAATACTTTCTTTTTGAAGTTTAATTTCTAAAACTAATTTTACAATGCATCATATCAAATGATTACGTAATTTGATGCTTGCCCGAAACGTTAATCGTATTAGTGGCTTTAGGTATTGTAAGTATTAGATCTATTTATAAATCCCACATTATGTTTGTAACTTATCTTCAGTATGTACTTTTACCTGAATAAACATTTAAATTTGAATTTTGAAATTTCACCATGAACTAAGCCTAGAATATATATATTATATATATATATATATAATATATATATATATATATATATATATATAATATAATATATATATATATATATATATATAATAAGAATGAAAACTCACACCCCAGAAGTGACTCGAATCCATACTCCCAGGAGCAACGCAACTGGTATGTACAAGACGCCTTAACCACTTGACCATCACGACCGGACATAATGAGGTGATAGCCGAAGCTATTTGAACCACCCCACCGCCGGCACTCGGATGGTTATCTTGGCATAGCATTTTACAAATCACCTCATTCTTTGGGGCACACGTGAGGAACACATTCAGGCTTGTTCGCATATATATATAAATATATATATATATATATATATATATATATATATATATATATATATATATATATAAGACGTGCCATTTTCAGATTCATTATTGAGGAAACGACCTTCCTGACGAATGATTGTATCGTCACTTCCATTCTGTCGTCTTACCGGGATTTAAATTTTTTCCCGTGGTACCATTTTTTTAAGTTTTTGATTACCTCCTCCTCCAGCACCTCCAGGAGTGACCCCTGGACGTATTAACCCCCTTACGTATTGATCCCCTGGAAGGATTGACCCCCTGGACGTATTGACCCCAAGACGTATTCACCCCTTGGACGCATTGACCCCTGGACGTATTGACCCCTGGACGTATTCACCCCTTGGACGCCTTGACCCCTGGACGTATTGACCCCTGGAGGTATTGACCCCTGGACGTATTGACCCGTGGACGTATTGACCCCTGGACGTATTGACCCCTGGACGTATTCACCCCTTGACCCTTGACCCCTGGACGTATTGACCCCTGGAGGTATATATATATATATACCTCCAGGTATATATATATATATATACGGACGTCAATACGTCCCCTGGACGTATTGACCCCTGGACGTATTCACCCCTTGGACGCCTTGACCCCTGGACGTATTGACCCCTGGAGGTATTGACCCGTGGACGTATTCACCCTTGGACGCCTTGACCCCTGGACGTATTGACCCCTGGACGTATTCACCCCTTGGACGCCTTGACCCCTGGACGTATTGACCCCTGGAGGTATTGACCCCTGGACGTATTGACCCCTGGAGGTATTGACCCCTGGACGTATTGACCCGTGGACGTATTGACCCCTGGATGTATTGACCCTTGGACGCATTGTCCCCTGGACGTATTGACCCCTGGATGTATTGACCCCGAGACGTATTGACCCCTGGATGTATTGACCCCTGGACGTATTGACCCCTGGACGTATAGACCCTTGGACGTATTGACCCTTGGACGTATTGACCCCTTGGACGTATTGACCCCTTGGACGTATTGACCCGTGGACGTATTGACCCCTAGACGTATTGACCCCCGGACGTATTGACCCCCTGGACTTATTGACCCCTGGACGTATTGACCCCTGGACGTATTGACCCCTGGACGTATTGGCCCCTGGACGTATTGACCCACCTGGACGTATTGACCCCCTGGACGTATTGACCCCCCTGGACGTATTGACCCCTGGACGTATTGACCCCTGGACGTATTGACCCCTGGACGTATTGACCTCTAGACGTATTGACCCCCTGGACGTATTGACCCCCTGGATGTATTGACCCCTAGACGTATTGAACCCTGGACGTATTGACCCCTGGACGTATTGATCCCCTGGACGTATTGACCCCTGGACGTATTGACCTCTAGACGTATTGATCCCCTGGACGTATTGATCCCCTGGACGTATTGATCCCCTGGACGTATTGACCCCTGGACGTATTGACCTCTAGACGTATTGACCCCTGGACGTATTGATCCCCTGGACGTATTGATCCCCTGGACGTATTGACTCCTGGACGTATTGATCCCCTGGACGTATTGACCTCTAGACGTATTGACCCCTGGACGTATTGATCCCCTGGACGTATTGATCCCCTGGACGTATTGACCCCTGGACGTATTGACCTCTAGACGTATTGACCCCTGGACGTATTGATCCCCTGGACGTATTGATCCCCTGGACGTATTGACCCCGGGACGTATTGACCTCTAGACGTATTGACCCCTGGACGTATTGATCCCCTGGACGTATTGATCCCCTGGACGTATTGACCCCGGGACGTATTGACCCATGGACGTATTGACCCCTGGACGGGGTTACATGGCCGGGTGTGGGGAGGGTTGGCCTGGTCGAAGGTGGTTTGGTCGGGTTGACCCTGGTCGGGGGAAGAGAGAGAGGGGGGAGGGGAGGGGGAGATGCCCCAGACACCTGGCATACAGTAAATACAGCCGCCTGCAGCTGTAGTCACGCGTCTCTCACATTACATACAGTAATCGATCTTTTACTCACAGTCTCTTGTGTCGATTTTACACACACACACACACACAAGTTTTCTGATTCAATATCATATCAGCGGGCCATTATTTTTCTCAGCGCTCGGGGGGGCCATCACCGCTGTTCTCAGCACTCTCTCAGCTGCTGCGGATGAACAGTACTCACCTAGTTGTGCTTGCGGAGGTTGAGCTCTGGTTTTTTGCTCCCGCCTCTCAACCGTCAATCAACTGGTGTACAGATTCCTGAGCCTACTGGGCTCTATCATATCTACATTTGAAACTGTGTATGGAGTCAGCCTCCAGCCACATTATTCCCTAGAGCATTCTATTTACTAACTACCATGACACTGAAAAAGTTCTTTCTACAGTGACAGCGCAGCGCTGCTGTCACATGACTCAGCATGCAGGGTCGAGCTCTAGGCTCCTAGCCCCGCCTTCCGATTGTTCATAGAATATTGTAATGACTCATTTCTCACGCTTTTTTCACCAAATTACCATATAAAACTTTGAATTAAATTAGCTTCCTCGGCCTCTGTGTCTAACCTGTGCCGCCTATTGAGAGCTCTGACACGTAAAAAGTTTTTTTTGACGTGTCTGACATGTAAAACGTTCTTCCTGACGTCTCTGACACGTAAAACGTTATTTCTGACGTCTCTGACATGAAAAATGTTATTTCTGACGTTTCTGACACGTAAAACGTTCTTTTTGACGTCTTTGACATGTAAAAAGTTCTTTCTGACGTATTTGATATGTAAATCGTTATTTCTGACGTGTCTGACACGTAAAACGTTCTTTCTGACGTCTCTGACGCGTAAAAAGTTCTTTGTGACGTCTCTGACGCGTAAAACGTTCTTCCTGACGTCTCTGACGCGTAAAAAGTTCTTCCTGACGTCTCTGACGCGTAAAAAGTTTTTCCTGACGTCTCTGAGTCGTAAAAAGTTCTTCCTGACGTCTCTGACGCGTAAAACGTTCTTCCTGACGTCTCTGACGCGTAAAAAGTTCTTCCTGACGTCTCTGACGCATAAAACGTTCTTCCTGACGTCTCTGACGCGCAAAACGTTCTTCCTGACGTCTCTGTCACTCATCTGCTTCTTGAGTTTCCTCTCTATGACCTCACTCGTTCTGCTGCGTCGATAGCTTTCAGTAACGTTGCTTTGTCTTCCCATTAATTTTCCTTAGAATCTCATAAATTATTTTCATATTACTCCCTTATCTCTCCTTCCCTCCAGTGTCCCAACAGTGTCCATGTGTCCCAGCAGTGTCCATGTGTCCCAGCAGTGTCCATGGGGTTTCCAACAGTGTCTTTGGGTGTCCCAACAGTGTCCACGTGTCCCAATAGTGCTCGTGTCTTCAAGTCGAGTCTAACAAGGTGGGATCCTTGGGCCAGAACGAGGCGTGTGGTAACGAGTAGTTACCTGAAGTAACGCGAAGATTTGACGAAAGGAATTTGTTGAGAACTTCTTGACCAAATTATTTAAAATTATTTGATAACTAGCTGCCCTCAATTACTACTAACTGTAATCTGTCCCATGTGTTAAGAAATTGGTTCAATACAGATGATTCTGCTTCGTTGAACTGTAATCGCTTGCCTGTAATTTGAAAATCATTATTGTATTATAAGGATAATTATAATATCATTATTATTATCATTTGGCAATTTTTGAAAATGTTAATTTACACATTGACATTAGAATTTTGAAATGTATATTTGAAAATAATTTGAATGATAATTTTTTTATATAATTATTAAATGTATATTTCAAGTGACATCTTATTCTTTGCTTTTTAAGGCCATAAATTTATCACTGGTGAAAGTCTTTCATTTGAATTCCTTCTCGGTATCGTCTTTATAGACAACTCTGAAGGTGACAATTCGGCCGGAACAGCCGTCAAACAGCATGGTTTGACGGCTGTTCGAATGGTTTAACCTCGAATGGTCGTTAACCACGAGGTTAACGACCATTCGAGACGGTGCCGAGGCTGGGCACACCTAGTTTCAGCATAAACAAAATGGGATCATCCAACAGGTAGTCCCAGCTGGGAGCACCCAACTGGGAGCTGTATCTACAGCGACTTAACACCTGCTTGATTGGGTTCTGGGAGTTCTTCTACTCCCCCCAGCCCGGCCCGAGACCAGGCTTGACTTGTGAGAGCTTGGTCCACCAGGCTGTTGCTTGCCCGCAGGCCCACATACCCACCACAGCCCGGTTGGTCCGGTACTTCTTTTAGAAAACAATCAAGTTTTCTCTTGAAGATGTCCACCTTATTCCACCTGGGGGATGGGGGTGGGGTTCCTGCGCATGGTTATATTAATTACTTTCTCGGATCAACAGACATTCTTAAGAGTCGGCCGACATTCTTGGGAGACGCTGCTTACGGCCCCAAGAATGGCATGCTTGGTTTCAAGTTACATATCTACCAGCATTATACACGAGAATTTGGTCTGTTATTACTTTTTAAACAGTGTTTGTGAAGCTTAAAACATAGTTTTTGTATGGTTTAAAGCACAGTGTTTGTTTGGCTTGAAGCAGTGTGTTTGTAAGGTTTAAAGCAGTTTCTTTGGCTTGAAGCAGTGGAGAGAGAGTTATCAGGGAAAAGCACCAAGCCTTTATGACCAATATAGCAGTGGGAAGGGATCAGGATAACGATTTGGGATGGGACGGAGGGAAGGATTGGTGCCCAACCACTTGGACGGTCGGGGATTGAACGCCGACCTGCATGAAGCGAAACCGTCGCTCTACCGTCCAGCTCAAGTGGTTGACTTGAAGTAGTGTTTGTGTTGCTTGAAGCAGTGTGTTTATGTGGCTTGAAGCAGTGTGTTTATGTGGCTTGAAGCAGACGGTTTGAGTGTCTTAGATTGTTTGTGTGGGTTAGTAACGTGATATGTGGATTCCAGGAACGTATTTGTGTCTACCAATATAGCATAAGCTGAGTATATTTCAGAAGAGCGCCATTAACCTGTCTGTGGGGTGTTTGTTTAACAACAATAATAACGTGACTCCCAGGAGTGATGGAGAGATGTCCCGTAGCGTATATTGGGAGTATGTCGTCCACCAGAGCTCGTTTGTCAAGCAGCAGTGTTTTGGGCGCTTGTCGTAGGTGTTCGAGTGTCTCCCAGCGGTATAATCCAGTGTAGTGTAGTTGACCACTCCACACACTAGAAAATGAAGGGACGACGACGCTTCTCAAGTCGATTGTGACTTGAGAATGATCCAGGACGGACCGAAACGTCGTCATCCCTTCACCTTCTAGTGTGTGGATTGGTCAACATACTTCAATCACGTTATTGTGATTCATCGCCTGCAGTGTAGTGTTACTGCGAATCACTGAGGTAAAGTACGTGCGATAGTCTACAAGGAGAGAGAGAGAGTCAATTCTCCTCAGCTCTACAGGTTATCTAGCATTTGTCTCGTGTGTATAACTGAGTTAACCGCGTCTCGTTCACTTCGGCGCAAAACCCGGAAAATATCGACGCTAAGTAATTGTCTGCGCAGCTGACATGGTGGTCGTAGAAGGCGCAGTTATGGGTTTTCCGTTGGTGTTTTGACAAGACAGCGCCTGGTGGCCTTACCTCACTACATGTTACTGTTATAAATACTCTATAAATAGCTGGTTAGCATCGCTTTCCTCCACTACCGTCTATAATTATAAACTCCATCTCAATCACTCGCTCACTAATGATCCCACAATAGATTTTTATCACAAACCCCGGACAGGTAACGAAGAGATGGAGATTGTCCATCACAATGACGAGCCACCGATCTCTTGAAGTCGAAACTCCGGTTCTCCAGACACACGCATCTCACCCATCTCTGGGAGGCTGGTGACGTCCCTGCTGGTGGCCACGGAGGGTGCTGGCAGAGGCAAGGGGTGCCCCCCAAGGGGGTGTTGCTTCGACCCTTGGGGAGCCGCGTAAAAACTGGAAGCGAGCAGTAATTTCATGTGTTTCGTTGGCGATGTTGATTGCTGCCGTTTCTTTTTCCCCCCGTGGAGGGCAGACAAGGTAGAGGAGGACCATTGGGGTGTGCCTCAAGGCTGCTTGCTTGCTCCTCGCAGCCCGGCCACTCTATGATTCACTTGGGAGAATTATCTTTTTTTTCCACCTCTTCCTCTCACTAAGATCCACGCCGTGTACCACTTAACCTGCATCCTGTTATATTTTATTTTGGGGCGGCATCGTAAGTCATTTTGATAACAATTTTATTTTGAGTTATTGTTATAGATTGCAAGACTAAGCTTTATACTTTAACTTGATATAATTAATCTTAAAAAAAGGGATATTGTTTTTATTACGTATCAGATACTATGTTCACTGTACTTTGTACATCACTCAAATTGCTAATTTAGTTTTAGTAGTTATTATGGTACCTAGAACAACGGATATAATTTGTATTAGTATAGAATGCCTCTGGGACAATCTTCTTTCAAAATACAGACGCTACTAGTTTCAACACGGGCGGAGGAAACATTTTTTGTCTCAAAGAGATTTTAGCGTCGTGATGCAAGAGATGTTAGCATCGAAAATGCCAAAAGTCATTATCGTTTGGACGAGCATAACGGTGTAAAAAAAAAAAGTATTGCCACGAAACAAAATGACCTAAACACTCAATAAACTCCAGAAGGTCTTTTGACCCACGCTAAGCAGGTCCTATATATTCTAACCCCCACACACACTCACAAAAAAAACCTCTGGCTTGAAAGAATCCAGTGTCTCCACATCCAGTATGTTACCCACAAACCGGTTCTACTAATATACAACCCATACTCCCAAAACCAGAATTTACCCAGTTCATATCTGAACCTATTCTTATCCAATTTAATTCCAATCTGCCGTGTTGTATTTTGTGCTGCTACATTAAACACCATATATTAATGTTCCTGTTTTTATAACCCCCATTCATCTGTATGTATACTTAAGCCATGCCTACTCATTACTTTTTAAGAGTTCATGTTTTACATACTTATTCAAAATGAAGGAATATGATGGCCATTATAAGTCCCGTCACAGTTTGATTGCATGCTATCGTACTGTGGGCCATAGCTGAACTGCATGATCTAAGTGTGGTATAACAAGGGCAAGACAAAGCTGAAGAACATATAGCAATAGATGTTATATTTCTAAAGTTAATACATTTTATTCTTTTGTTTTACTTATGATCCCCCTTACTAATAATAACTTGGATCTTTCTCGCGTTCATATCTGGCCATTTTATCGTTGTTCAGCTGATATCTGATAACTATTGAAGATAACTATGTAACTACAACTCCGGTAACTATGTAACTAGTGAATTATAACTATACAGCTCAGAACCCTACATTTATTAACAATAAATTGCGTCTCTCAATTTTTCGATAATTTACAAAATTCTATACAAGCTAATGCTATACAATTCCTTCGTCGTTTGAGCTGATGTCCTGTCCGGTGTTCGTATCATCAACACATTTGCTAATGATACTGTTCAGTCCTCTCGTCAGTCTCCCAATTGGACTTGACTCCGTTTTAGGAGGTCTCCGTACACCTGTGAAGTAGCCCGGCCCTAATTCAACTTAGGATATCACCTTCAATTCATCACCTTCAATTCACGATATCACACCTCCGCTCTAATCTAACTGTCCTTACGAGAATTTAAGAACTGTTGTATATATAAATATATAAAATATAAATATAAATGTGTATATATATATAAATAAATATATAAATAAAAAATAAGGAACAGTATCGCAGGAAAAGCTCAGATCAAACCGGGAAGTGTTGTGTTCCCTTCCACAACTCATTGCTTAATAAAAGCAATGAGTTGTGGAAGGGGAAATAAAGGGAAAATTTGTTGATCATGAACGAATATCTCTGTTTAGCAATTCTGTACTTTCAGTGCTAATCTTTTTTTTTTAAGACTATAGCACCAATAGCATTTGGGATTTTTATATTCAAGCCATTTTTTCCCACAAATTCCACACATTTGTCCACAACTACTTGGCCGGTAATGTTGTAAAAAAGTGGTCTATATCGCCCTAAAAATTTGTTCAGCGTTCCTCGGCGCGTCTTCGCATGAAAATGAATTAACAAAAGATTGCACTAAATTATTTCATGTTTCGCCATTATTCAACACACGACGGCAATGGCTCCCTGCAAAACACGTTTCTGACATTGTAAAGATTAATAATTTATACAGAATGACTAGTACAAGTGGACGGAGGAGGGAATAGGAGAGAGAGAGAGAGAGGAGGGGGATAAAAGAGAAGAGAGAATAGAAGTGAAGAAGAGGGGAACGGAGAGGAGAGGAGAGGGAAGAGATGAGAAAAGAGTGGAGAGATAGATGCTCTTGTGGTACAGCACAAGTAGGGAAGGGAGCAATTAGAGGCACCTTGTAGCCAGGGAGAACTAGGCATTAGTACCACCCGCTTAGGGGACGCGTATGAGGGTCACCTGCTCGCTGGTCACATCGGACGGGAAAACACAACCAATACGACGCCTGGAATTTGGGAAAGCCACCTAATTAGCTGTAACATTGGATGGGTTCACCACCCTCACTGCTACTGTGGAAGGTGAGGAGGGAGGGAGGGAGGAGTGAGGAAGGGTGTAGGGTAGGGAGGGTAGTGACGGAGGGAGTAGGGGAGGGAGGGAGTGAGGAAGGGTGTAGGGTAGGGAGGGAGTGAGAGAGGAATTCACCTAACCACCTGCTCCTAAAAGAAGAGGAGAAGCAGCAGCGTCTGAGGTCACCTAATGTATTCTGGCAGTCACCTAGCAAGTTATTACTCCCCCTCCGCTGATAATCCCATTTTACGGGCTATCATGCCCGTGCCACCTCTTGGGTGGCTTAATCTGTATCAATCAATCAATAATCTCATCGCTCATCCACCACTTAGTCACCAAGCCAGATATCGTGTTAACCAATTAAGAGTACTACTCACTTCATATAATCAAACCCACTGGATACTTACCTACACAAATTGGTAGCCTAATTAGTTGCATAATTATCTAATTGGTTATTCTGCCTAGATGATCACCTGAACCAGCTATAACCACCTTTAACAGATATTTAGTTAGCTAGCCTGTTGTATATACAGCAGGCAACTTTAAGATAACAGGTTCCATAACCGGCTTGTCGTATATAACCGGATAGGCACATGGTCAGCCGGATAGCATACCAGGTTAACTAACCCAACTTGTTACATAGCCATGGTGTTATCACACTATTTGGTTACATTGATAGATGGTTATCTAGCAAACTGGCAAAATAGCCAGCTGGTTATATAGCCAGTTGGTTAACTACACAATGGTTGGCTATTCAGCTGGTTATTTATATAACTGGTTAACTAGCAACTTGGTGATGAAGACAGCTGGTGACCAAGCCACCTGGTGGCCTAGCAACTAGTGGCATAGCCAGCTGGAGGTGACTAAGCCAGATGGTGGCATAGCCATCTTAAGGTACCCAAGCTACCTTGTGACCTAGCCAGCTGCAAGTGACAGAAACAGCTGGTGACCTAGCCAGCTACAAGTGACAGAAACAGCTGGTGACCTAGCCAGCTGCAAGTGACAGAAACAGCTGGTGACCTAGCCAGCTACAAGTGACAGAAACAGCTGGTGACCTAGCTAGCTGCAAGTGACAGAAACAGCTGGTGACCTAGCCAGCTGCAAGTGCCAGAAGCAGCTGGTGACCTAGCCAGCTGGTCCAGCACACTCAACATGCGGCGACGTCCCCTGCCTTGAAAGGTCCGCCTCAGGAATGGACATTAAAACAGCTCCGGTGAAACGACGGTCCGGATTCCTCGTATAGCGTTTTTATAGTAATCCGGATACCGCATTCTGAACCTTATTTTTTTAGGATAATAAAACGACTACAGTAGTACAAAACTACTGCTACATAATAAAGACACAACAAAGACACTGCAAAAGCACTGTAGAGATACTATAGAGGAACTATATGCCTCTCCTTCCCTCTTCCCATCTCTCCCTATCCTCTTTTTCACCTCTCACTCTCTCTTTCTTATCCCCCCTTTTTACACTGTCTTTCTCTCTCTTCTCTCTCATTCCTTTATCTCCCCTTGTCTTTCTGTCTCCGTCTGTCTCCCTCCCTCCCTGTCTCCTTCTCTCTCTCTCTCTCTCTCTCTCTCTCTCTCTCTCTCTCTCTCTCTCTCTCTCTCTCTCTCTCTCTCTCTCTCTCTCTACTATGATTGACCCACCATTCAACCGATACTGCCGCCTGTGTCGACCAAGCTCTCATTCACCGCTCCGGGTGGAAGCTGGTTGACAAGGAACAATGAGCAGTGAAGTTGGCTGCAGTGAAGACGATTGTGTGTAGTGAAGATGGTGATCGCGATAAAGGGATAGTTTGTAGTGAAGGTGTGTAAATGAACCAGACGCCGCTGTTACCATTTGCAACCATCTATTGCATGTTAATAGATGTTGCAAATATCTATCAACATCAACGTACCCTGCAACAGTACGTTTTATAACGTTTCTGATGTTTACAACTTTGGAACAGGGTGCGCTCGGCCTGACCGCGACAAACACCCAAATTCCACAGGAGTGAGAGCTGACAACACGTTATGTCATCAAAGGTATAATTACTTGCAATAACTTATTGATGCAGGCGATGGGTCACAATAACGTGGCTGAAGTATGTTGACCAGACCACACACTAGAAAGTGAAGGGACGACGACGTTTCGGTCTGGACCATTCTCAAGTCGGACCATTCACAAGCGACTTGAGAATGGTCCAGGACGGACCGAAACGTCGTCGTCCCTTCACTTTCTAGTGTGTGGTCTGGTCAACTAATTGATCTCAGTGCTGCTACCACTCGTCACTCTCCCACCGTAGAATCTACTAAGACACTCGTCCCTAACTCGCGAAGTGGAAATTCAAGACCTTTGAATTCAAGAAATTCATGAACTTTGATTTTTTTTGTTGATAACTACTGAGGGGGATAATTATGGGTTATTAATTCTGGAACTGGTTGATAATGACATATAAACATTACAAAGGGTTACAGGGTAGATGTTACGAATGGTAACAGCGGCGTCTGGTTCATTGCAGACGGATACAGTAACACAAATAATTACAGTTATGACGATTGTACGGGTTAAGGAGAATATTGCCATGTGAGTAGTGTAGACGGGTACATTGATGCAGATCAGGAGCCAGATTCACGAAGCAGTTACGCAAGCACTAACGAACGTGTACATCTTTCCTCCATCTTTGACGGCTTTGGTTACATTTATTAAACAGTTTACAAGCATGAAAACTTCACAATCAACTGTTGTTATTGTTATAAACAGCCTCCTGGTGCTTCGGAGCTCATTAACTGTTTAATAATTGTACACAAATCCGCCAAAGATTAAGAAAAGATGTACAGGTTCGTAAGTGTTTACGTAACTGCCTCGTGAATCTGGGCCTCCAGATGAGTAGTAAATAGTTCACTACGTTGGTGGTAGTAATTAAAACAACGGACAAACACCAGTTATGGAGACGATGAGTCACAATAACGGGGCTGAAGATGTGATGACCAAACCACACATCAGAAGATGGAGAAACGACAACGGCGTTTCGGTCCATCCCGGACCATTATAAAGATGCGTGTGAGGACCAACTCACCAGACTTGATAATGGTCCTGGACGGACCGAAACGTCGTTGACGTTTCTTCATCTTCTGATGTGTGATGTGGTCATCAAACACCTGTGCTGACACGTCTATCAACACCTCCCGTGTCCTCAACACCTGTAGGAAATCACTCAACACGTCTCAGATCGTAGGAGGGAAGGTGCCACATCGCCTGAGTGGGCCCCTCACCTCAGCATATACCTGTTGTCATGAGTTCATATGCACCGCTGAGTTCATATCCACCGCTGAGTTCATATGCACCGCTGAGTTCATATGCACCGCTGAGTTCATATCCACCGCTGAGTTCATATGCACCGCTGAGTTCATATCCACCGCTGAGTTCATATCCATCGCTGAGTTCATATGCACCGCTGAGTTCATATGCACCGCTGAGTTCATATCCACCGCTGAGTTCATATCCACCGCTGAGTTCATATCCACCGCTGAGTTCATATCCACCGCTGAGTTCATATCCACCGCTGAGTTCATATCCACCGCTGAGTTCACAGAAGGTCTCCTCCTTATATATTCTCAGGTGTCCTGCCTCAAACCCTTATTTCATTGTTATTTCCCACTTATCAATACTTAATATTGCGGAAGCAGCAGGAAAATCATCATTGAAAAATAATTTTCAAAGATTTTGAAGCATAACAAAAAAATTACATTCAATTCACAAGAAAGAATATAAAATGCTATATGAGGTGAGATCCTCTATCAATCTTTCAATGTCCCACTAGTCTTTTTTTTCTACAATTCGGGATAGTTATCCTAAATTCAGATTTGTACACATTCGCCAATTACCTGAATAGGCGTCTACTTAGGATATATATATATATATATATATATATATATATATATATATATATATATATATATATATATATATATTTATATTTATATGTTTAAATCCCTAGGACGGATATATATCCGGATATATATTTATATGTTTAAATCCCTTGTACATGTACAAGTCTTCAAGTAAATGTATGCATAATTATATTAAACAATCATGGTCTAAGGAATATTTTGGTTTTCCAATGTAACCAAAATATTCCTTACAATATTTTGATTACATTGGATAACCTCCCCCCTCCCCCCCTCACACACAGCTGGTATCCAACACCAACCCATCCTCCTGTTTAGATAGTAACTATTGTGACGATCGTTAACAGTCACGAATTCGTACGTTTTGAGCTTTTAGATAGTAATATACTGACTAGTAAGGAATTCTCTTAAAATTAATGAAGCTAAGAAGAGCAAACTTAAATATTCCTAGGCCTAGTATAGCACATATATATATACTATATTAGGCCTCGGATATTAGGCCTATAAATGTTAGTTTAGTTTGTCAAAGCAACAGAAGTAAAAAATAGTTTTCCGGTTTGTTCAAATAGTTCAGATTTCTACTTTCTAATTTCGTTGTACGTCTGTATATATACTATGGTCCTCATCGTTACTATAAGTACAACCAAAACAGGAGGATGGGCTGTTCAGTCAGCAACAATAGCTTGTGATGAGAAAGTGTCCAGTCCTTAAATACAATACATCACCACCACAATCACGGGAATGATAATCACACTACAAATACATCAACCCGGTTTGACAAACACTAGTTATTCTTAGCCTCGCTTTGTGACGTCTCATCCACTAATACACCCGGCTCCTTACTCCACAATCACGATGATCTTGACCGGATGGTGACCTAATATCTCTTTTATAACAATCAATAAAGAAATCATAACCCCTCACCCTTCTATCACTGCGTCAGTCTCACAACAACCAGTCTCTGCGTCTGGTGGTGGTGGACCCATGGCACCATCCAGGTAGAGGGCTAGTCGTGGTGGTGGTGGACCCATGGCACCATCCAGGTAGAGGGCTGGTCGTGGTGGTGGTGGACCCATGGCACCATCCAGGTAGAGGGCTGGTCGTGGTGGTGGTGGACCCATGGCACCATCCAGGTAGAGAGCTGGTCGTGGTGGTGGTGGACCCATGGCACCATCCAGGTAGAGAGCTGGTCGTGGTGGTGGTGGACCCATGGCACCATCCAGGTAGAGGGCTGGTCGTGGTGGTGGTGGACCCATGGCACCATCCAGGTAGAGGGCTGGTCGTGGTGGTGGTGGACCCATGGCACCATCCAGGTAGAGGGCTGGTCGTGGTGGTGGTGGACCCATGGCACCATCCAGGTAGAGAGCTGGTCGTGGTGGTGGTGGACCCATGGCACCATCCAGGTAGAGAGCTGGTCGTGGTGGTGGTGGACCCATGGCACCATCCAGGAAGAGGGCTGGTCGTGGTGGAGGTGATGAACGCCCGTGAGTGTAGTACAAGGCAGCCGCCTTCATCTCCTCTATAAGCGCGCCTCTCCTCTAGACACCGACCTGGGAATGAACATAAAGGCAACAATATCTGTGTTCCAAAATGTTGTGTGACCCTCCAATTGTAATAGGGTTCACACAGGTCAAACATACTGCTCTCCTCCTGGCAATGACTCACAAACTTCATCACTCTTAACCCCAACAAAATCACTTAATTTAGAAATATTCTTCCAGAGAACATACAACTTAATTAAGGGAAAACTTAGAAAATACAAGGGGCACTTAAAGTACAGGAATTCTCAAGAAAAGAATATTTAAACAAGGGAACACTGAAATTGAAGGGAAGCACTTATTTTAGGGGAATACTTAACATCTACTTAACGACTATTTAATCCTATAGCTTTCCTCTATCTGCCCGGGAGACCGCCCGACCCTAGTGACCTCAGCCACCAGATTTCAACCATACGGAAACGCCACTTTACGAGAAACAGCTAAACTAGAAAGCGGAATGATTTACTAAACCTCGTGTTCAATAACTACCATCACTCCGTTGCCAGAAAAATCCTACATCATCTCTCAGCTAACCTCGTCGCTTTCATAAGTGTACCGGACTTCGTAAGCGTTTGGGTCGCCTAACACACCCTCGGAGAAATCGCAAATAGCGTCCAATCTATCTCTCCGCCCATGACAGTTAAAAAAAAAAACGGAACTGCAGTTGGAAATATGCAAGTTCCCAACTCCCCTGAGTTGATGGAAGAAGGTTGAGTACGTACCTAGTCCCATCTGCCCAAGGTGGCCTCCACTTAACTGCCTACGTATAATTCTACCTTAACTGCCCATTCTGCCCTATCCCCGACCATCCAAGTGGCTGGGAACCATTCGTTACCCCCCCCCACCCCCCCGTCCAATTCCAAATCCTTATCCTGACCTCTTCCAAGTGCTATATAGTACTGACTTGTGTGTGGTGGATAAACACATGTGTCCAAGCCTTCTGGCACACCTAAATACCTCATGTACCTACTTACTGGGCAGGAAACACACACACACACACACACACACACAGCTGGAGATGCAGGCTGGAGTGAAAGGGAAGGTACTCCGTTGGATACAGGAGTACCTAAGCAACAGGAGACAACGAGTCAGTGTGAGGGGTGAGGTCTCAGATTGGCGAGACGTTACGAGTGGAGTCCCGCAGGGGTCAGTCCTTGGACCTATTCTGTTTCTGATATATGTAAATGATCTCCCAGAGGGTATAGAATCGTTTCTCTCAATGTTTGCCGATGATGCAAAAATTATGAGGAGGATTGAAACTGAGGACGATAGTAGGAGGCTACAAGATGACCTAGACAGACTGAGTGAATGGTCCAACAAATGGCTGTTGAAGTTCAACCCGAGTAAATGCAAAGTAATGAAACTAGGCAGTGGAAACAGGAGGCCAGACACAGGATACAGAATAGGAGATGAAGTACTTAATGAAACGGACAGAGAGAAAGATCTAGGAGTTGATATCACACCAAACCTGTCTCCTGAAGCCCACATAAAAAGAATAACGTCTGCGGCATATGCGAGGCTGGCTAACATCAGAACAGCGTTCAGGAACCTGTGTAAGGAATCATTCAGAATCTTGTACACCACATATGTAAGACCAATCCTGGAGTATGAGCCCCAGCATGGAGCCCGTACCTTGTCAAGCACAAGACGAAGCTGGAAAAAGTCCAAAGGTATGCCACTAGACTAGTCCCAGAACTAAGAGGCATGAGTTACGAGGAAAGGCTGCGGGAAATGCACCTTACGACACTGGAAGACAGAAGAGTAAGGGGAGACATGATCACAACCTACAAAATCCTCAGAGGAATCGACCAGGTAAACAAGGACAAACTATTCAACACTGATGGGACGCGAACAAGGGGACACAGGTGGAAACTGAGTACCCACATGAGCCACAGAGACGTTAGAAGGAACTTTTTCAGTGTCAGAGTAGTTAACGGATGGAATGCATTAGGCAGTGATGTGGTGGAGGCTGACTCCATACACAGTTTCAAATGTAGATATGATAGAGCCCAGTAGGCTCGGGAATCTGTACAGCAGTTGATTGACAGTTGAGAGGCGGGACCAAAGAGCCAAAGTTCAACCCCCGCAAGCACAAATAGGTGAGTACAATTAGGTGAGTACACAGGTTCCATTACTTTTTCCTCAGACACGTCCATCATATTGGCGCCAAACGCTGCTGGCGGGAACACGACGACGGAGGACACATCAGGCACCTCCTCCTCTTCCTTCTATGACTAATCCTGCAGCCTCTTCTTCTTTACTGGTGTGTATAACTTTAATTTCCACCTTTCTACCCGCCGAAGGCGTAAATTGCCAAAACTGTATTGGGTTTTAAAGTATAACTGGAAAATATCATAAAGGTAAAGGGGGGACCTTTGACAAGCCGCCAGTTTCCTGTCCTCTTCGAGGCCACTAGTACTGGTGGCCCTCAGGTCAACTCAGGTAAATCAAAACTGTAGGACGACAAAAAGCATATATCTTCCCTTTGACCACCCCCCAACACACGAGAGATACCAGCCAATCAGCGACTCTCATCTCTTGCCACGTCACGGCCTAGCCTATCTCCTACTGGCTAATGGTGACGTCACCAATCTCTCTTCTCCAACAGACTGCCTTCTTCCCTTCGAGTTAAGATGTTGCCCAGTGCCAAACGATGCCTCAAACCTCTGGGCTCGAACGCCATTGAGGTAGTCCTCGAAGAAAAGCTGAAAGACCTGAGGAGGATGGAGGCGAGAATAAGGGCTTTGGACGCTTACGATGCTTTGTACCTTCTTACAAGGTGCCTGGCCTTGCCCAGACTTACCTATTTCCTCAGGTGTGCTCCTTCCTTTGACGGCCCAAAATTAACTGAATACGACTCACTCCTAAAAACAGTAACAATGAAAGTGTTGAATCTTTCCCTGCAAGATGACCAGTGGGACCAAGCAACGCTCCCAGTTAGACTCGGGGGTATAGGTATTCGCAAGGCGACACAGTTAGCCTTGCCGGCATTCTTATCCTCGACCAGTGCTACAAGTGAATTAGTGAATGAAATACTACTGGAATACCTAAGGAACTTCACTGGGATTCGTGATCCCAAATTTGTGGAAGGAGCCGGTCAGTGGGACACTCTTGCTAATTCACACACTCGACCAACTTTTGCAAACGACGGCAAACAGGCCAAATGGGATAGCCCCAAAGTGGAAAACATCGCCACATCATTGCTGGAGGCAACTTCGGAGAAGGACAGAGCGCGTCTCCTAGCTGTGCAAGCCCCCCATGCCGGGGACTTCCTGTTGGCAGTCCCTAATTCCGCCTTGGGCACCCGCCTGGATCATCGGGCCCTAAGTATTGGTGTTGCTCTGCGCCTTGCCGCCCCTATCTCCACCGAACACCGGTGTATTTGCGGCCATGCACGGGCAGACCAATACGGCAGCCATGGTCTCATCTGTCGTAAGACACAGGGAAAGATTGCCAGACACGAAGCAATCAATGACATCATCAAGATAAGTTTGGCTACAGCTGGGTGTCCAGCACAAAGGAAATCTCAGTTTAGCAGGCCTGACAACACCCAAAAAAGCCCAGATGGAGTCACCCTGCAGCCATGGAAGGAAGGTAAACAGGTCGTATGGGATTACATATGTGCTTCCACATTGGCTGATACCTATCTACATTACAGCTCAGCGGAGGGAGGTGGGGCAGCCACCTTCAGGGAGACCCAGAAAATCATCAAGTACACAGACTTAGAACGTTGTTACAGGTTCGTGCCGATAGGCTCTGAGACCCTGGGCGCCTGGGGTAAATGTGCACTTAAGTTCCTAAAGGAGATGGGTGAGGAACTCATTGGGAAAACTAGAGACACACGAGCGCCAGTTTCCTGTTTCAGCGCCTCAGTGTCGCAGTTCAGAGGGGAAATGCGTGCTGTATCCTGAGTACACACCCACCTCCGAGGAGCTGGACGAGGTCTTCGAACGCTGATTGATATATTGTTATATATATGAGTGTATTCTCTGTAAACTGAAGCATTGCAATAAAATAGAAAATATTATTAGGCAAATCGGGCCTTGCATAGTAGGGTAGGCTGAGAAGTGCGTTCTGGCTACTAGGTACGACATATATATATATATATATATATATATATATCTATATATATATATATATATATATATAGTATTCATATATATATATATATTCACATATAGGGGCGTCAGGAGTGAAGAAACTACTCCCCATTTGTACTAGCCTTCCACCGGGATTGATCACACCTCAGGACTAACGAATCCCGAGCGCATGTTCCACTCAGCTCGTCAGAGCCGTCCTAGTCAGGGTGAAGAGCTCATCAGACTGACCCGCAAAGTAGGTCGAACCCGAGCTGGAGAGTCCCGATGGTATTAACCACAAGGTGGCAAGGTGCTTTCCACCCTGTGTACCGACCAGAACCCCGGTTCCGATTCATCCAACCCAGACCGTATATGGTACTTTGAGTGACACTGTAGACAAACCAGGGTTTGGTTACCAAGACGCGATGCGCCCGTATACCGAGCTCACGGTTACCGTATGGTTCACCTGTAGTTTGTTTATAACAAATAGGAGAGAGATGAAGCGGATTAAAGAGTAGTACAGAGAGGGAAGAAGAACATATTATATATAACTATAGTAGTTATATATATTATATTTATATATATATATATATATAATATATATATAATATATTACATACACATACATAATTAGTATATTTAAACCTAGAACTGGGGTACCACCTCTGGTGGCATAGTGTAGGGACCCATAGCCTCGGAGAAGAAAATCCCAAGCCAGGAGAAAAAGATATATAAATAGGGCTATCACCTCTGGTGCAATTGCAGGGTACCCACATCCTCGAAGAAGAAAACAAAGAGCTTCAGAGAAGATCTGTGGATTCTCACGAAACTTTAATTATTTTCTTCTCCTACCACCCGTATTATTCTTTTTGTTGCTTTGTTTTGTTATATTTCCTTT
>WNGS01005591.1:7913-26384 GCA_020271785.1 Procambarus virginalis
ACACACACTTTATTGTCATTTGTTGAACTTGTCTGTCCCTATCCTCGTTTCATTACCTGTTCCTTCACTATTGGGTTTCTCCTGATGGGGGTTGTGCAGCAATTTAGGTCGAGTTTTTTTGCCTTGCGTTGCTATGTCATTTTACACTCTCTGTCTGCCTCTTTTCTCACCCTAAGTTTCTCATTCCTGGCCCCCTGGTATCTGTCTCTTGAGTCCTGTTATTTCATAGTTTCCCCATGCCCTTGTCTTAATTGCTTTGGCATCTTACTTCCCTGATTAACCATGGTTCCTCATTTGAATTATTTTTTTTTTCCTTTTGTACTGCAACAAACTTGTCTGCTGCTTCCTAACCTTCTGTGTGATGTAGTCCATCATGTCTTGGGCCGTCTTTCCTCTGTGCTCTGTTTCCCAGTTATATCTGTTAGTTATTTTCTTTATCCCCCATATAGTTTTCCCTTACGGAATGCCGTAAGGGAAACGTTTGTTTCCTTTACGTTTTTTTTTAAACGTTTGTTTGTTTCGTTTGTTCAAACAAACGTTTCAGACGTTTATTTGAAACGTTTGTTTGAAAACAAACATCCGTTTGTTTTCCGGTCCCTTCATCGAGCACATTAAACCATCTTCCACCATATAATCAAACTTCAGTACACTGTGATCACTCATTCCCACGGAGGCTTCGAAACCGATTTCCCCTAAGTTAGTCATTCAGAGTGAAGAGAAGGTCAAGTCTCGCTGGTTCATTGTTGCCTCTCATTCTTAAGGGTCCCCTGATACGCTTATTTAAAATGTTTCTTGTCGCCACTTCCAACACTTTATCTCTCCATGTTTCCTCACCTCCATGTGGTTCCTTGTTTTCCCAGCCTATCCTTCCGTGATTGAGGCCTTCCATGATGAGAAGACAGGCTCTATTTCCATAGGCAAGACAGGCTACCCTCTCAATTATAGGTTGACTATTATGTTGTTTCAGTTATACTCTTGCCTGGTTCTTCTGACATTTGGTGGAGGGTTATATATCATTAGTACTACTACTCTTGGTCCTGCAATCACCATAAGAACATAAGAACGTAAGAACAAGGGTAACTGCCGAAGGCCAATTGGCCCAGACCTTGCTGTTGCATCATAGACGATTTCGGGGAAATGTCAGAGTGTTTAGGACAGTTTCAGTAAGGAGGAGGAAGAGTAGATCACTTTATTAACAGAAATGAACAAGCGGAGATGAAATTCTTCGGAAATTATGGTTTTACACTGCACTGACTTCTGTAACTTTCCATTACCTGATTTACCTGATTTACCGGAGGGCCACTAACCCTAGTAGCCTTGACGAGGACAGGAAGCTGGCGGATTGTCTAAGGTCCCTCCATTTGCCTTGATGATCTTTTCCAGGAATATTTGAAATACAGCACAGTTTTGGTAGTTATGGCTTCGGCGGGTAAGCAGTCCCATGGGTTAATAACCATGTAGCTGATAAAGCATCCCCTGCTCTCAGTCTTATATTGTGGCTTGTTCGAAACCGTTGCTCCTTGTTTGTGTTACATCTGACCTTCTGATGAAAATATCCGGATCAACATCCTCTAACTTGTTCAGTATTTTAAAAGTTTCAATGATATCTGCCTTGTCATGCTTGGTTTGCAGTGTTGTTAACCCTGTGGTGTTTGCTGCGAGAGATTTGTTAGAAATGTACAGGCTGGGGTCATATATTATATGACGAGGAAAACAAAAACTAGGCCACTGAAACTGATATTTACGAATGAAGCAGCCCCAAAAATCTTGATGAACAGAAGAAACAAAAATGAGTTGAGCAAGGAGGAAATAAAAGCAAAGATGGAAAACACTGTAGGAGGAGAATGAACAGTAGGAGAAACAGAGACAGGAAAGTTTAAATCTTCCCGGAAAGCGAGAACAACACCTACATAGTAGCAGTGCAGTGAGAGAACATATAAATTATAACATGATGAACGAGAAGTCAGAACCCCAGGTCGATGACTTCTGCTCCCAGGCCAGACAAGGTGTGAAAAATCAGAGGACCTTCTTATCCATCCTCGGCAGGACAGAAATAGGTGGACACATTCCTTTCACCTGATGAAACTGTTCACTTAACAGTAAGTAGGAACTCACGAGCTAGTCAGCTTGTTGTGGGGTTACATCCAGGGTTACGTCAGTAATTCGGCCTTGGGAGAGGGGAGACCTCGATAAAAGCCAAAACGTGTATAAATTCACTCTGGCTTCCTGTCCCCCAGCACAATGAATTATGAATTATCTCCAGGCCAAGCATGCCAAAATTCCAATATTCATCACTATCTATCAACATTTCATCAACATCACTATTCCTTTGGCATTTACCCCCTATATCTAGGGTGGAAATTTAACAGGACAATACAACAATAAAGACTCCAAATAATTCCAACTGCTTTCCAACTAAAGAATATAAAATCAAAGAAAGGACTGAGGTAGTAGATCCTTATGTAATAGCATTATTAGAAATCAAACTAACTAGTATGATTAGCAATGCGATATTTCTGAAGGAATAATAGAATATTATACTTGGAATGTTTCCAAAGGAATTTCCAAAGGAATCGAGTAATGAGAAACAAAAGACTACAGAGAGGAGGTGGAAGTGTGGCACTACTGTTTAAGAGAACCTGAATCTTTGAAATGATTTATTTGGTGGAGGCAACAACTACAGCGACTGTATTTTGCGAATATCCTCCAAGAGGTGACAGACACAACCCACAGACTGAGAGCAAAGCTCCTGGTAATGGGAGACGTCAACCATGGACAAATCATCTGGAAAAGAATGGACCTAAGAGGAGATGAAGCATGGTGAGCAACGTTTGTAGAAGTTGTTGAGAGGAACTTTCTGGTGCAACTTATCTGGGAGGAAACGTGGAGAAAGGGTGAGGACCAACCAGCTAGGCTAGATCTGTACTTCATATAGAACGAGATAGACAGTGAAAACATTGACTACAAAATGCCATAAGGAGCCAAAGACAACTGTGTTTTAATCCTTTTATATATATAGTGATGATGAAGACAATAAAAAGATGTAACAAGGGAAATAATGACAGGTTAGTATACAGGAGAGAAGAATACCAAAAGGTCAGATAATTCCAGGGGCGGATAGAATAGGTAGGAGAACTCAGCGGAAAACCAACACATTATATGTTAGACTACTTAATGTACAAACTCAACGAAGCTGAAAACAGATTTATACCACCAATAAGGGTTAAGGGAAACAAGACGAGCATTACTCCATTGTTAAACAGGCAGTATCTGGAAGCAAAGAGAAGAAGCAAAAGATCATGAAATGAATAGAGAACACAGAACATAAGGAAATCAGCACGCGTACAAACAGGCCAAAAAATGAGTACACAGAAACTCGGAGAGTGACAGAGAAACAGTTTGAGAATGACACTGCATAC
This sequence comes from Procambarus virginalis, assembly GCA_020271785.1. NCBI lineage: Eukaryota > Metazoa > Arthropoda > Malacostraca > Decapoda > Cambaridae > Procambarus > Procambarus virginalis. Next base: position 11,333 of record WNGS01005591.1, read on the forward strand.
AAGGCTAAGTTCTAGCAAAAGCTGTTTTATAGTAGTCACATCAGGAGGAAGATAACTGTGAATTAGAACAACTGGAGAGAAATGATATAATATCAGACAGACAATATGGTTTTCGATCTGGAAGATCCTGTGTATCGAATTTACTCAGTTTCTATGATCGAGCAGCAGAGATATTACAGGAAAGAGATGGTTGTGTTGACTGCATCTATCTGGACCTAAAAAAGGCTTGTGACAGAGTTCCACATAAGAGGTTGTTCTGGAAACTGGAAAATATTGGAGGGGTGACAGGTAAGCTTCTAATATGGGTGAAATTTTTTTTGACTGATAGAAAAATGAGGGCAGTGATCAGAGGCAATGTATCGGACTGGAGAAATGTCACAAGTGGAGTACCACAGGGCTCAGTTCTTGCACCAGTGATGTTTATTGTCTACATAAATGATCTACCAATTTCTATACATAATTATATGAACATGTTTGCTGATGATGCTAAGATAATAGGAAGGATAAGAAACTTAAATGATTGTCATGCCCTTCAAGATGACCTGGACAAAATAAGTATATGGAGCACCACTTGGTAAATGGAATTTAATGTTAACAAATGCCATGTTATGGAATGAGGAATAGGAGAACATAGACCTCACACAACATATATAATATGTGAGAAATCTTTAAAGAATTCTGATAAAGAAAGATATCTAGGAGTGGTTCTAGATAGAAAACTATCACCTGAGGACCACATAAAGAATATTGTTCGAGGAGCCTTTGCCACGCTTTCTAACTTCAAAATTGCTTTTAAATACATGGATGGCGATATACTAAAGAAATTGTTCACGACTTTTGTTAGGCCAAAGCTAGAATATGCAGTGGTTGTGTGGTGCCCATATCTTAAGAATCACATCACCAAACAGGCAAAGGTGCAAAGGCATGCTACTAAGTGGCTCCCAGAACTAAAGGGCAAGAGCTACGAGGAGAGGTTAGAGGCATTAAATATGACAAAACTAGAAGACTGAAGAAAAAGAGGTGATATGATCATTACATACAAAATAGTTACAGGAATTGATAAAATCGATAGGGAAGACTTCCTGAGATCTGGAACTTTAAGAACAAGAGGTCATAGATTTAAACTAGCTAAACACAGATGCTGAAGAAATATAAGAAAATTCACTTTCGAAAACAGAGTGGTAGATGGTTGGAACAGGTTAGGTGAGAAGGTGGTGAAGGCCAAGACCGTCAATAGTTTCAAAGCTTTATATGAAAAAGAGTGCTGGGAAGACGGGACACCACGAGCGTAGCTCTCATCCTGTAACTACACTTAGGTAATTACACTTAGATAATTACACACACACACACACACACACACACACACACACACACACACACACACACCACACACACACACACACACACACACACACACACACACACACACACACACGAACCACACACACACACACACACACACACACACACACACACACACACACACACAACACACACACACACACACACACACACACACACACACACACACACACACACACACACACACACACACACACACACACACACACACACACACACACACACACACACACACACACACACACACACACACACACACACATGATAAAATAACGAGGATAAGACAGGACCGAGATGGTTGGGCAGACTGCATATTTCTGGACTGCCAAAAAGCCTTTGATACAGTACCGCACATGAGACTGCTATTCAAACTCGAGAGGCAGGCGGGGGTAGGGGGAAAGGTCCTAGCATGGATAAGGAACTACCTAACAGGAAGGATCCAAAGAGTTACGGTAAGGGGCGAGAAGTCGGACTGGCGAACAGTAACAAGTGGAGTACCACAAGGATCGGTGCTGGGACCAATTCTATTTCTTGTATATGTTAACGACATGTTTACGGGTGTAGAGTCCTACATGTCGATGTTTGCGGATGACGCAAAGTTGATGAGAAGAGTTGTGACAGATGAGGATTGCAGGATCCTCCAAGAGGACCTGAACAGGTTGCAGAGATGGTCAGAGAAATGGCTACTGGAATTCAACACGAGCAAATGTAAAGTTATGGAAATGGGACTAGGAGATAGGAGACCAAAGGACAGTACACAATGAAGGGGAACAGCATACCTGTGACGACGCGCGAAAGAGACCTGGGTGTGGACGTAACAACTAATCTATCTCCTGAGGCACATATAAATAGGATAACGACAGCAGCGTACTCTACACTGGCAAAAGTAAGAACATCATTCAGAAACCTAAGTAAGGAGGCATTTAGGGCTCTTTACACTGCCTACGTGAGGCCAGTCTTAGAGTATGCCGCCTCATCATGGAGTCCCCATCTGAAGAAGCATATAATGAAACTGGAAAAGGTTCAGAGGTTTGCAACGAGACTCGTCCCAGAGCTACGAGGGATGGGGTATGAGGAGCGCCTGGGGGAACTATGCCTTACGACACTAGAAAGAAGAAGGGAGAGGGGGGACATGATAGGAACGTATAAAATACTCAGAGGGATTGACGGAGTGGACATAGACGAAATGTTCACACAGAATAGTAACAGAACGAGGGGACATGGATGGAAGTTGGAAACTCAGATGAGTCACAGAGATGTTAGGAAGTTTTCTTTTAGCGTGAGAGTAGTGGGAAAATGGAATGCACTTAAGGAACAGGTTGTGGAAGCAAATACTATTCATAATTTTAAAACCAGGTATGATAGGGAAATGGGACAGGAGTCACTGCTGTAACAACTGATGCTCGAAAGGCGGGATCCAAGAGTCAATGCTCGATCCTGCAGACACATATAGGTGAGTACATATAGGTGAGTACACACACACTCAACACACACACACACACACACACAACACCACACCCACACACACACCACACACACACACCCACCAACACACACACACACACACACACACACACACACACACACACACACACACACACACACGACACACACACACACACACACAATATTTGGGTAAATCTTGCCTTACAGGCTTGATAGCTACGATCAGGTGACAAGATTAAGCAAGAAAGAGAAGGATGGGCGGACTGCATTTTTTTGGACTGTCGGAAAGCCTTTGACACAGTACCTCATAAAAGGTTGATGCATAAGCTGGAGAACAGGCAGGAATAACTGGTAGGGCTCTCCAGTGGATAAGGGAGTACCTAAGCAATAGGAAGCAGACAGTTACAGTGAGGGGTGAGACCTCAGAATGGCGTGAAGGCACCAGTGGAGTCCCAGAGGGCTCTGTGCTTGGACCTATCCTGTTCTGATATACGTAAATGATCTCCCAGAAGGTATAGACTCATTCGTCTCAATGTTTGCTGACGACGCGCAAAACTATGAGAAGGATTAAGACTGAGGAGGACAGCTTGAGGCTTCAAGAAGACTGGACAAGCTGCAGGAATGGTCGAAAAAATGACTGTTAGAGTTTAAACCAAGCATATGTAATGTAATGAAGATAGGGGTAGGAAGCAGGAGACCAGATACAAGGTATCATTTGGGAGATGAAATACTTCAAGAGCAGAGAGAGAGAAAGACCTGGAGGTTGATATCACGCCAGACCTGTCCCCTGAAGCTCATATCAAGAGGATAACATCAGCAGCATATGCCAGGCTGGCTAACATAAGAACGGCCTTTAGAAACTTGTGTAAGGAATCTTTCAGAAAATATACCACATATGTCAGACCAATCCTGGAGTATGCGGCCCCAGCGTAGAGTCCATATCTAGTCATGCATAAGACTAAACTGAAAAGGTTCAAAGGTTTGCCACCAGACTAGTACCCGAGCTGAGAGGTATGAGCAACGAGGAGAGACTACGGGAATTGAACCTCACTTCGTTGGAAGACAGAAGAGTTAGGGGGGACATGATCACACCATATTCAATCAAGATTCTCAAGGGAATCACAGGTTTGATAAAGACAGGCTATTTAACACAAGGGGCACACGCACTAGGGGACACAGGTGGAAACTGAGTGCCCAAATGAGCTAAAGAGATATTTGAAAGAACTTTTTTAGTGTCAGAGTGGTTGAAAAATGGAAGGCATTAGGAAGTGATGTGGTGGAGGCTGACTCCATACACAGTTCAAGTGTAGATATGATAGAGCCCAATATGCTCAGGAATCTGTACACTGTTGATTGACGGTTGAGAGACGGGACCAAAGAGCCAGAGCTCAACCCCACAAACACAACTAGGTGAGTAACTAGGTGAGTACACACACACACACACACACACACACACCACACACACAACACACACACAACACACACACACACACACACACACACACACACACACCACACACACACACACACACACACACATAAGAGACATAAGAGAAATCTGACATCTGACAAATCATCTGAGAAATCTGACACACTCTGACATAAGAGAAATCGGTTTTGAGGCCCCAGTAGATGAGCGACCACAGTGTATTGGAGTTTGAGTACCTGATTGAAGAAGGGTTATTGAACTCGAGGAGAGATACTGAAACCAAAAGGTTAGCATACCGAAAGGGAAACTATGAGGAGATAAGAAAATTCCTAACAGACATAGCATGGGAAACAGAGCTCAGGGAAAAGACGGCCCAAGATATGATGGATTACATCACGCAAAAATGCAAGGAAGCAGCAAACAAGTTTGTCCCAGCCCCAAAAGGAAAACAGTGAAATGAAGATGAGAAACCCATGGTTTAATCAGAGATGTAGACTAGCTAAGCAACAAAGTAAAAGGGCATGGAGAAACTATAGGAACAACAGGACACTGGAGAGCAGAGAAAGAACCAGAATGCAGGAATGAATATGTCAGGATGAGAAGAGAGGCGAAAGACAATACGAAAACGACATCGCAAGCAAGGCAAAGACTCAGCCTAAATTGCTGCATAGCCACATCAGGAGAAAAACAACAGTAAAGGAACAGGTTATGAAATAAGGATAGGGCAGAAGGATTCACTAAACGACAAGGAAGTATGTGAGGAACTGAATAAGAAATTCCAAGAGGTCTTCACCCTAGAACAAGAGAAATCCCAGAGTTAAGAGAGGGGATAGCTAACCAGGAACCACTGGAAGTTTGAGATTACAAGCGGGGAAGTAAGAAAGTGTTTACTAGAGTTGGATGTGACAAAGGCTATAGGCCCAGATGGAAATCTCTCCCTGGATACTTAAGGAAGGAGCAGAAGAACTGTGCCTACCACTCTCCATAGTGTATAACAAATCTCTGGCAACAGGGGAACTGCCAGAAATTTGGAAAGCAGCTAATGTAGTCCCGATATACAAGAAAGGGGATAGACAGGAGGCACTGAATTACAGGCCAGGTCCCCTAACCTGAATACCATGCAAGCTGATGGAGAAGATTGTGCGAAGAAAGCTAGTGGAGCACCGAGCGAAAGAACTTTGTAACACAGCACCAACATGGATTCATGGATGGCAGGTCCTGCCTCACAGGGTTACTTGAATTCTACGACCAGGCAACAAAAATAAGGCAAGAAAGAGAAGGGTGGGCAGACTGCATATTTTTGGATTGTCAGAAAGCCTTTGATACAGTGCCACACAAGAGACTAGTCAAAAAGCTGGAGATGCAGGCTGGAGTGAAAGGGAAGGTACTCCGTTGGATACAGGAGTACCTAAGCAACAGGAGACAAAGAGTCAGTGTGAGGGGTGAGGTCTCAGATTGGCGAGACGTTACGAGTGGAGTCCCGCAGGGGTCAGTCCTTGGACCTATACTGTTTCTGATATATGTAAATGATCTCCCAGAGGATATAGAATCGTTTCTCTCAATGTTTGCCGATGATGCAAAAATTATGAGGAGGATTGAAACTGAGGACGATAGTAGGAGGCTACAAGACGACCTAGACAGACTGAGTGAATGGTCCAACAAATGGCTGTTGAAGTTCAACCCGAGTAAATGCAAAGTAATGAAACTAGGCAGTGGGAAACAGGAGGCCAGACACAGGATACAGAATAGGAGATGAAGTACTTAATGAAACGGATAGAGAGAAGATCTAGGAGTTGATATCACACCAAACCTGTCTCCTGAAGCCCACATAAAAGGATAACATCTGCGGCATATGCGAGGCTGGCTAACATCAGAACAGCGTTCAGGAACCTGTGTAAGGAATCATCAGAATCTTGTACACACCATATGTAAGACCAATCCTGGAGTATGCAGCCCCAGCATGGAGCCCGTACCTTGTCAAGCACAAGTCGAAGCTGGAAAATGTCCAAAGGTATGCCACTAGATTAGTCCCAGAACTAAGAGGCATGAGTTACGAGGAAAGGCTGCGGGAAATGCACCTTACGACACTGGAAGACAGAAGAGTAAGGGGAGATATGATCACAACCTACAAAATCCTCAGGGAATCGACCGGGTAGACAAGGGACAAACTATTCAACACTGGGGGACGCGAACAAGGGGACACAGGTGGAAACTGAGTACCCAATGAGCACAGAGACGTTAGAAGGAACTTTTTCAGTGTCAGAGTAGTTAACGGATGGAATGCTTTAGGCAGTGATGTGGTGGAGGCTGACTCCATACACAGTTTCAAGGGTAGATATGATAGAGCCCAGTAGGCTCGGGAATCTGTACACCAGTTGATTGACAGGAGAGGCGGGACCAAAGAGCCAAGCTCAACCCCCGCAAGCACAAATAGGTGAGTACAAATAGGTGAGTACACACACAGCAACNCTGAAGTGAGTCCAAATCCTCATGCAGTTCATAACAATCTAACTCTCACCTGACTTCTCATTACTTTTACATCACCTGTAAACATAGATATGAAGAGGCTAATTTCATCTGTCAGGTCATTGATATATTAGAAACAGGATGGGGCCTAGCACCGACCCCTGTGGCACTCCAATTTTAACTTATCTCCGCTCTGATGTCTCTGCTCTCACTGTAACCCCTTGCTTCCTTCCTGAGAGATACTCTCTGACCCACCTTAGAATTCTTCCAGATATGCAGGTCTGCTTTCCTAGTTTAAGTAGGAGTCTTTCATGTGGGATCATATCAAATGCATTCTGCCAGTCAAAGAATATGCAGTCGCTATCCCTGTCTCTTTTGTTTGATTTCTGTCATCTTGTTGTAGAACTCCAGCAAGTTTGTCAAACAAGATTTTCGTTTACTGAAACCAGTCTGGTGCCATTAGACAAAACTGATTTGTTCTAAATGTTCTACTTGCCTGTAGATAAGGCAATATAAATCTGGTTTTAGCAGGGAATACTTGTAAGTGATAAGGATCTGTAATTTGATGGTTTCTGTATTCTCCCTTTCTCGTACAGTGGTATCACATTACCCAATTTTCAGCATTAAGGAAGTTCTCCCGTTTCTAGGGAGGAATTATATATTATGGCAAGTGGGTTACACAATTCTTCAGCTGCGCTCTTAGTATCCATGGTGTTATTTTATCTGTTCTATCGGTTTTTGTCATATCCAGTTCCCGTAGTTACTTCTTTACTTCTTTTGTTGTCACTGTTTTTTTCAGTGAGCCTTTCCTGTATAATTTCCTGTTCAATTTCGGCTCTAAACTCTAGTGGCAAATCCTGCTCCAGTTTGAATACTTCCTGAATGCTTTTGTTAAGTTCCTCACATACCTCCTTATCATTTTCTGTGTGTCCTCCCTCACTTTTTTCGTCTGATAACTTGATAATTCACAGATATCTTCCTCTTGATGTGACTACTATATAACAGCTTTTGCTAGGACTTAGTCTTGTATGCAGTATCATTCTCAAACTGTTTCTCTGTCACTCTCCGAGTTTCTGTGTACTCATTTTTTGGCCTGTTTGTACGCGTGCTGATTTCCTTATGTTCTGTGTTCTCTATTCATTTTATGCTCTTTTGCTTCTTCTCTTTGCTTCCAGATACTGCCTGTTTATCCATGGGGTAATGCTCGTCTTGTTTCCCTTAACCCTTTTTGGTGGTATAAATCTGTTCTCAGCTTCTTTGAGTTTGTACATTAAGTAGTTCATCATATAATGTGTTGGTTTTCCGCTGAGTTCTCTACCCTATTCTATCCGCCCCTGGAATTATCTGACCTTTTGGTATTCTTCTCTCCTGTATACTAGCCTGTCATTATTTCCCTTGTTACATCTTTTTATTGTCTTCATCATCACTATATATATTAAAAGATTAAAACACAGTTGTCTTTGGCGCCTTATGGCATTTTGTAATCAATGTTTTCACTGTCTATCTCGTTCTATGTGAATTCCAGATCTAGCCAAGCTGGTTGGTCCTCACCCTTTCTCCACGTTTCCGCCCAGATAAGTTGCACCAGAAAGTTCCTCTCAACAACTTCTACAAACGTTGCTCACCATGTTTCATCTCCTCTTAGGTCCATTCTATTCCAGATGATTTGTCCATGGTTCAACCCGTCCTCTTAAAAAGAACGTCACTTTTGGCTCGTATGCGCGATATGGCCAAATTTGGACGTAATTTGAAATGAAATCGACTCACAAAAGTGACGTTCTGTTCCGTTTTCTATTTGAGTCGTCCGGCGTACGCGCAGAGGTTATGAGAGGACACTTTAAATTAACGTTTTTCATAACGTTTTGAAACTTTATGAGAATTTCCTGCCCACCTAACCTATCAGAGGACCCTTAACTTACTGTTGTTGAAAAAAAATACCAAATTTATTTTCATTTTTTTTTATTTTCATATTACGTCCAAATTCGGCCATATGGGCAAACGGCCAAAAGCGACGTTCTTTTTAAGAGGACAGGTTGTATGGGTTGACGTCTCCCATTACCAGGAGCTTTGCTCTCAGTCTGTGGGTTGTGTCTGTCACCTCTTGGAGGATATTCGCACAATACAGTCGCTGTAGTTGTTGCCTCCACGAAATAAATCATTTCAAAGATTCAGGTTCTCTTAAACAGTAGTGCCACACTTCCACCTCCTCTCTGTAGTCTTTTGTTTCTCATTACTCGATTCCTTTGGAAATTCCTTTGGAAACATTAAAAGTATAATATTCTATTATTCCTTTGGAAATATCGCATTGCTAATCATACTAGTTAGTTTGATTTCTAATAATGCTATTACATAAGGATCTACTTCCTCAGTCCTTTCTTTGATTTTATATGCTTTAGTTGGCAATCAGTTGGAATTATTTGGAGTCTTTATTGTTGTATTGTCCTGTTAAATTTCCACCCTAGATATAGGGGTAAATGTTAAAGGAATAGTGATGTTGATGAAATGTTGATAGATAGTGATGAATATTGGAATTTTGGCATGCTTGGCCTGGAGATAATTCATAATTCATTGTGCTGGGGGACAGGAAGCCAGAGTGAATTTATACACGTTTTGGCTTTTATCGAGGTCTCCCCTCTCCCAAGGCCGAATTACTGGCGTAACCCTGGATGTAACCCCACAACAAGCTGACTAGCTCGTGAGTTCCTACTTACTGTTAAGTGAACAGTTTCATTAGGTGAAAGGAAATGTGTCCACCTATTTCTGTCCTGCCGAGGATGGATAAGAAGGTCCTCTGATTTTTCACACCTTGTCTGGCCTGGGAGCAGAAGTCATCGACCTGGGATTCTGACTTCTCGTTCATCATGTTATAATTTATATGTCCTCTCACTGCACTGCTACTATGTAGGTGTTGTTCTCGCTTTTCCGGGAAGATTTAAAGTTTCCTGTCTCTGTTTCTCCTACTGTTCACTCTCCTCCTAGAGTGTTTTCCATCTTTGCTTTTATTTCCTCCTTGCTCAACTCATTTTTGTTTCTTCTGTTCATCAAAATTTTTGGAGCTGCTTCATTCGTAAATATCAGTTTGAGTGGCCTAGTTTTTGTTTTCCTCGTCATATAGTATATGACCCCAGCCTGTACATTTCAAACAAATCTCTTGCAACCTCTCGAAGGCACCGCCCTCTAAGGCGCTCTATGACTTATTCTCTTTCCAATTGCATACTGTTTGCCTTGGTTTTTGTTGTTGTTACCGCAGGCAGTCCCTCAATGATTATCGATCTCGCGGGGAATATCTTACCCCGTCTTACCAGGCCACTCCTTCTTATCCCAATACTTCTTGTTGTAACCTGTCCTTGTAATGTTGCTTTCCTAATGATGAAGAAAGGGACCTCGGGGTCAAAATCCATCACTCATTAAAAGTTGCCCAACAGGTGAGTGCAGCAGCCATAAAAACTAACCAAACTCTTGGGATACTCAAGCATACTTTTGACTATAAGAAGGTATTAGTTCAACTGTATAAATCTCTGGTGCGCCCTCACTTAGATTACTGTATCCAGGGATGGAGACCTCATTTTCAGAAGGACACAGCTGCTCTGGAGAAGGTGCAACACCGGGGAACAAAAGTCATTACAGAGCTAAGTCATCTCCCGTACCAGGAGCGCTTGAACACCACAGGGTTAACAACACTGCAAACCAAGCATGACAAGGCAGATCTCATTGAAACTTTTATAATACTGAACAAGTTAGAGGATGTTGATCCGGATATTTTCATCAGAAGGTCAGATGTAACACAAACAAGGAGCAACGGTTTCGAACAAGCCACAATATAAGACTGAGAGCAGGGGATGCTTTATCAGCTACAGGGTTATTAACCCATGGGTACTGCTTACCCGCCGAAGCCATAACTACCAAAACTGTGCTGTATTTCAAAATATTCCTGGAATAGATCATCAAGGCAAATGGAGGGACCTTAGACAATCCGCCAGCTTCCTGTCCTCGTCAAGGCTACTAGGGTTAGTGGCCCTCCGGTAAATCAAGTAAATCAGGTAATGGAAAGTTACAGAAGTCAGTACAGTGTAAAACCATAATTTCCGAAGAATTTCATCTCCGCTTGTTCATTTCTGTTAATAAAGTGATCTACTCTTCCTCCTCCTTACTGAAACTGTCCTAAACACTCTGACATTTCCCCGAAATCGTCTATGATGCAACAGCAAGGTCTGGGCCAATAGGCCTTCGGCAGTTACCCTTGTTCTTACGTTCTTATGTTCTTATGGTGATTGCAGGACCAAGAGTAGTAGTACTAATGATATATAACCCTCCACCAAATGACAGAAGAACCAGGCAAGAGTATAACTGAAACAACATAATAGTCAACACTATAATTGAGAGGGTAGCCTCTCTTGCCTATGGAAATAGAGCCTGTCTTCTCATCATGGAAGGCCTCAATCACGGAAGGATAGGCTGGGAAAACAAGGAACCACATGGAGGTGAGGAAACATGGAGAAATAAAGTGTTGGAAGTGGCGACAAGAAACTTTTTAAGTAAGCATGTCAGGCGACCCTTAAGAATGAGAGGCAACAATGAACTAGCGAGACTTGACCTTCTCTTCACTCTGAATGACTCTAACTTAGGGGAAATCGGTTTCGAAGCCCCCGTGGGAATGAGTGATCACAGTGTACTGAAGTTTGATTATATGGTGGAAGATAGGTTAATGTACTCGATGAAGGGACCGGAAAACAAACGGATGTTTGTTTTCAAACAAACGTTTCAAACAAACGTCTGAGAAACCCAATAGTGAAGGAACAGGTAATGAAACAGAGGATAGGGACAAACAAGTTCAATACAAATGACAATAAAGTGTGTGTAAGCAGCTCAATAAGAAATTCCAGATCTTCACATTAGAGCAAAGAGAAGCTTCTGAGATACAAGAGGGAATATTTAACCAGGCACCACTGGATGAGATTGAGGTCACCAGTGGGGAGGTAATGAAGAATTTGCTGGATTTGGATGTGACAAAAGCTATAGACCCAGTGGGAATTTTATCATGTATACTAAAAGAAGCACGATAAGTACAGTGCCTACCTCTCTCAATGGTGCATAACAAATCGCTGGCAATGGGAGAACTGCCAAAACCTTAGAAGACGGCTAATGTAGTCTCGATATACAAGAATAGTGACAGACAGGAGGCACTGAACTACAGGCCAGTGTCCCTAACTTGAATATCATGCAAGACGATGGAGAAGATTGTGCAACAAAAATATATATATAGTATACCATGTCAAGCAAAAGAACTTTGTAACACATCACCATCATGAGTTCGGAGATGGCAAATCTTCCTTACCAGTATTAATTGAATTCTATGACTTGGAGACAAAAATTAGGCAAGAGAAGAGATGGGTTGTCAGATTGCATACTTTTAGATTACCAGAAAGCCTTTGACACAGTACCTCCTAGGAGACTAGTCCATAATCTGGAGATACAGGCAGGAGTAAAAGGAAAGGTACTCCAACGAATAAAGGAGTAACTAAACAACAGAAGACAACGAGTCAATGAGTGGAGTGGTCTCAGAGTGGTGAGCTGTTATGAACTCATCTGTAACAGGTTCTTTTAAACTCTCTGAATCTTCTCAAGTCCAGAGAAAGAAATCAAATCCTCGGTGGAAATGCAATGAAGTTTTCAGGTAAGATAAATAAAATGAAAGCATAAAAATATACCTTATTATTAATTCCAACTATCGCTTTAAACACTTCTCTGACGAGATCTTCTAGCGCATGGCTAGCCCTCATGCTTGCTCGCTTCCACGGTGACGGACACTATTTACATTCCTTTGACGAGATCTTCCTGTGTAACACTAGCCCTCACACTAGCTTTCATCTTCGGTGACGTCTTCAAGCGCCCCACTAGCTCTCTCGCTAGTACGATCAAACAATGAAGTCTTCCTGTGCTCCTGTAGCCCTCTTGCTAGGACACTATCAGTGAAGTCTTCCAGCACTCCACTAGCATCCTCGTTAGTACGCTCCAGTAGAGACGTCCAAAGGTCGTTAGTGTACTGCTTCACTCTCTGCCATCCTCTACCAGTCACTGATACCTCATCACCTCCCAGTACAGCAGACTAGAAGATGGGTAACATTGTTAAAGGGAGGGGAATAACAGTGTTAACTTGGAACCTGGTTCATAGATGTCCCCGAGGTTCGTCACACGAGGCGTCATCAGTGGCGTTTCACAGGGTTCAGTCCTTGAACCTATCCTGTTACTTATATTGTAAACGATCTCCCAGTAGGAAAAGACACTCTTTTCAATGTTTTGCTAACGTGGCTAAGTTTTGATGAGGACTTTGACCGAGATAGAAATCAGATGGCTTCATGATTTCTTCAAATAGAATGAATTGTCCAAGAAATGGCTACTAAAGTTCAACCTAAGAAAATGTAAAGTATAATTGGGTAAAGAGAACATGAGACCAGACACAGGGTACCGAGTGGGAGACGAAGTCCTCCAAAAAAAGGACAGAGAGACAGCTCTAGTAGTTGATATCACAAAGAACATGTGTCCTGAGGCCCTCATCTAAACAATATTATCAGCGGCGTATTCATGGCTGGATATTGTCAGAACTGCCTTCAGAAACCTGTGTAAGGATTCATTTATTCCTTGATAGACCAATCCTGGAATATGTGGCTCCATAAATGGTTCATACCATTTCAAACAGATACATCCCGGCCCAAAAAGAAAAATCCGAGAAGCAAAAGAAGAGTCCATGGTACAATAGGGCATGTATGGAAGCAAAGAAACTGAACAAAAGGGCGTGGAGGAACTTCCGGAATAACAGAACACCAGAAAGCAGAGAGAGATACCAAAGAACCAGGAATGAGTACGTCAGGGTGAGAAGAGAAGCAGAGAAAAGTTATGAAAATGATATAGCAAACAAAGCCAAGACCGAACCAAAACTACTCCACAGTCACGTCAGTAGGAAAACAACAGTGAAAGAACAGGTAGTGAAACTTAGAACAGGCGAGGACAGGTATACAGAGAGTGACAATGAGGTGTGCGAAGAAGTCAACAAGAGGTTCCAGGAGGTCTTCACAACAGAACAAGGTGAGGTCACTGTGCTAGGAGAATGGGAAGTAAACCAGGCAGCCTTGGAAGGGTTCGAAATTACGAGAGAGGAAGTCAAGAGACACCTGCTGGATCTGGATGTTAGAAAGGCTGATGGTCCAGACGGGATCTCGCCATGGGTACTGAAAGAGTGTGCAGAGGCACTTTGCTTGCCACTCTCCATAGTGCATAGTAGGTCACTGGAGACGGGAGACCTACCAGAAATATGGGAGACGGCAAATGAGGTCCCAATATACAAAAAGGGCGACAGGCAAGAGGCACTGAACTACAGGCCAGTGTCCTTGGCTTGTATACCATGCAAGGTGATGGAGAAGATCATGAGAAAAAACCTGGTCTTCTCCATCACCTTGCATGGTATACAAGTCAAGGACACTGGCCTGTAGTACAGTTCCTTTTGCCTGTCGCCCTTTTTGTTTATAGCCTTTGTCACATCCAAATCTAGCAAATTCTTCCTTACCTCCCCACTGGTGACCTCAATCTCATCCAGTGGTGCCTGGTTAAATATTCCCTCTAGTATCTCAGAAACTTCTCTTTGCTCTAATGTGAAGATCTGGATTTTCTTATTGAGCTGCTTACACACACTTTATTGTCATTTGTATTGAACTTGTCTGTCCCTATCCTCTGTTTCATTACCTGTTCCTTCACTATTGGGTTTCTCCTGATGGGGTTGTGCAGCAATTTAGGTCGAGTTTTTGCCTTGCGTTGCTATGTCATTTTCACACTCTCTGTCTGCCTCTTTTCTCACCCTAAGGTTCTCATTCCTGGCCCCCTGGTATCTGTCTCTTGAGTCCTGTTATTTCAATAGTTTCCCCATGCCCTTGTACTTAATTGCTTTGCCATCTTACTTCCCTGATTAAACCATGGGTTCCTCATTTGAATTATTTTTTTTCCTTTTGTACTGCAACAAACTTGTCTGCTGCTTCCTAACACTTCTGTGTGATGTAGTCCATCATGTCTTGGGCCGTCTTTCCTCTGTGCTCTGTTTCCCAAGTTATATCTGTTAGGTATTTTCTTATCCCCCATATAGTTTCCTTACGGAATGCCGTAAGGGAAACGTTTGTTTCCTTTACGTTTGTTTGAAACGTTTGTTTGTTTCGTTTGTTCAAACAAACGTTCAGACGTTTATTTGAAACGTTTGTTTGAAAACAAACATCCGTTTGTTTTCCGGTCCCTTCATCGAGCACATTAAACCATCTTCCACCATATAATCAAACTTCAGTACACTGTGATCACTCATTCCCACGG
>WNGS01005596.1:9451-25958 GCA_020271785.1 Procambarus virginalis
GAACGCAAGCCTTGTGGGGCGGGGAATAGCAACTGCTTAAACTGCGGAGTACAAAATATCCGCATTTTGTTAACCAATTATCAGTTGCATCGAATACATGATAACCAAGACATATTACTAACATAAAATCGGGAAAATGGAGAGCAGGTGGAAGAAATGAGGAAATGGAGAAAATTCAGGATATGCTTTGAAATGGGCGAGCCGTGAGGAGGACATAACTCTAGAGGTTATCTTGAGTTGCTTGCGGGGCTTAGCGTCACCGCGGCCCGGTCCTCAGACCAGGCCTCCCTTTTGTTAAACCCCCGAGGTCAGCAGTCCGGGCAGCTGTCGAGCTCCCCAGGTACTCTGATTTACTGCTAGGTAACAAGGGCAATCAGGTGTGAAAATGACAACATATTTGCCCATTTGTCTCGCCCTCCACCTGAGATCGAACCCGAAACCTCAGTGACTACGAATCCAAAACGCTCGATGTCCACGCACACTGTCACGAGCGCCTGTACCTGTCCAAGGAGGACCTTTGGGGTTTTTCTTACGCTTGTACTAGGTAGTCAACCAAAATTGCAGCATTGCCGTGGCCTGGTCGACGACCGAGCAGCGGGGTCCGCTGAGCCCCGGAATTCACCCTCGAAGGTCACAGGATAAAGGTAATGGGTGATTGACCCCATGATCCGGCTCCTCGCGTCGTCACTCCAGTTATGACCTGGGCTCTGGGTCCGAGCTGGGTCCCGACCTAGGGAAAGATTGTCTGGGAGCCAATGCTTAGATGTTCGCCCCTGTTCACCCAGCAGTTATTGTGCGGGCACCTGGCTGTTAACCGCTTGGCAGGTCTTGTTCCAGCGGAAAAAGTAGGTAGGTAAAGCTCTTACCATGAGCTCGGGAAGCTGGAAAACGCTCTCAACGCCTGAAGGAGGGCTGCTCCTGTACATCCACCTGTTGTAACCCCAACAGCACTACTCTGTACTCACCCGTAGTGGGAAACTTTCTGCTTCCTACGTGACACATTCGAGACGAGAGTTGAGGAGAGGAGAAAGAAGGGGGGGGGACCAGGGAAAGGTGAGAGGGGGAGGGGTCGGAGGGGGACGGGTTGGGTGGAAGAGATATTTCTCCAATGGTGGGGGAGGGAGCTGCATCACTTCGGATGCCTGGTCGACGACCGGCACGCGGGGACGCTAAGCCCTTCGAAATCATCCCAAGGTAACGTAGATACGGGGGATGAAAATAATTATATCGTCACAGCTTGCTCCTCCGGCGCATCCACTTTAACCTCTCATTAATTTTGTAATAATCATATAATATTTTAACTTATTTTTTTCGAAATCATATAGGGCTAACCCTCCCCTCTCCCTCGCGAGCGCACGCAAGAAACAAAAGCTCTCTCACGCCAGTAATTATACAGCCAAGTTTATAACCGATCGAATATAAACAGGCCTTTAGACAATAAATCAAATAGACAGGTGGACATGGCCGTCACGAGCCCGCAACTAATGACATCATTTCACGCCATGACAGCCGACAGACAGCCGTACAAAAGCTATTCTTCTCATCTGGTCAGACCAACTCCAGATCACAATGCATCAGCTGCTGGGGAAACCTCCATCTGTCTCTATACAAAAACCTTTTTATTGTATGTGGGGGTGAAAAAAAGTGTTTTTTGTAAACGGAAAAATGTGAATGGGGGGGGGGGATTGTAGTTCGCTTCTTTACTTAATAGGAGAGGGGGAAAAATGGGATTAATTGTAAATGTAATTAGCTTCAATTACTTTTTAAGGAAAATGCCTTGAAAACCCAAAGCTGTGAGGAACCATTCTTCAAGATCTATGTATACACGGTGAGCGCCCACCTCTACACGATTCATAGTTACAGCCCCGCTCCTGTGCCAGGTTAGTCCTCTACGGGCTCACCATAGCCCGTGCTACTTGAAACTTTTTGTTCCAAGTAGCTGAATCTATAACAACAACAACAACCCACCTCTACATTGACATCAGTTGTAATACTCCGTGTTTATAGTGTATTTAAAGCGCAAATTTAACAAGGAACAGGTAATGGGGTAGACCTTGTGAGAGGTTGACCTTGTGAGAGGTTGACCTTGTGAGAGGTTGACCTTGTGAGAGGTTGACCTACTCATAGAGCCTGATCAGAGACATATCCCTGGCCGTGGTGGTATCTGTTGATGACCTGATGACGGTTTCCAGAGTTCGACTCCCGTAGCTTTCCTACTGATTCCCTGGTAAGTGAGGCTGTTGGTCTTCACAGGCCGCTGGCCATCACAGCCAGGCTGATCCGGTAAATCGAGCAGAAACTTCTAAATTCCCTCTTCAAAGCTATTCAATCTACTTTGACTAGCTGGTAAAGCGATGGCCTCGCTTCTTGCAGGGGGCCTGCGTTCAATCCCCAATGATCCTAGTGTGTAAGAAGCATTTCTTCACCTAATTCGTCTATCCTTATACCCCTCCCATGTTCTACATAGGAAAGGTATGCCTTCCCTTCCCTTCTTTCAGACTCCCACTGTTCTTCTAGCCACGTTTCTTACAAATTGTTGGCAAGAGACTGAACAAAATTATGACCCAGTGTTCCCTTGTTGTGGTTATAGCCCTACGCATTCACTAGAACACTATATTGTTGAATGTGAAACCGTAAAGGACTTTAGACCTCCTGGCCTCTTGTACCACCAACTGTGTAACTATTTTATTGACGCAGGTGTTCTGGACGACATTCTAACAATTTACCCAAAATTTGCTTGTCCATTTTAAAGAATGAAGAACAATTTTTATTTATATTACTTCTAAGCTGCATCACTTATGAACCCATCCCTGCCCTTGTGTGGCAGTGCACAGTAGAAAGTTGTTTTCACATATCCATACATTAAAACATTGATTGTAACCATGATATATATGTGCTTCAGCCTACAGTTTAGACCTATTGTCTTATGTATGACCCTCTGTCCTGTGTGACAGTGAATACCAGCATTATCCTCACTTTAATAAGACTATCAAAATCCTCAGATTAGGCAAAATTGTAATTAATTTTGTCAATAAAGATGTTAATAATAATAATACAACATTTCATTGGATTTACTTTGCACTTCCTACTCTATCTCTCACTCAAGTATATTGTAATTTTATTGACACAGCTGGTACTCACAAGCGCATGGCTTTGCCCACTACGCCACGACATGGTCAAAAGGAATGCAAACTGGGATTCAAATATATCTTCTAAGGGGTTGCCTGAGGCTTCCAGTAAAGCCCAACCAGTGTGTGTCTGTCCCCATACACTGGCTGTGGTCCAGCGGTGTAGGCGTGTGCTTGGGTGTACCCAGCATGCAGTTCGAATCCTCTCCTAATAGCTCCCACTGATATGATCAAGAATATCAATATTACTTATATTTTCAGCTATTATCATTAGTTAAATTTTTTGCTATTATCATTACTGATAGTCGCTGGTATTGTTAATATTATTATTCCATTTAATGGAATAATAGTGTCACAGTTATGGAATAATTATGGAATAATTATTCCATTTGATGGAATAATTGCCTTAGTGTCGCAATTAGCCCATCCCGACAGCCTTATAATCCATAAGCTCTCTGTAATTAAGGAGATCGAACAAGAACGGAGTTGAATCTTTATACTCTTTTACTTTATACTTTATTATAAAGCATCTTTACACTTTATAAAAACTCTTTATAATTCTCGCTCTTCCTGTGTGCCCCGTTATTAAAGTAAATAATTCTGACTGTACTATTACGGGTTCTATAATCCAATACTGGAATATTTTATTGATGGTGGCAACGTGGTATTATCAACCTCTTTTATGAGATTACCAATAAAAAAAACAGGTTGCATTTCAGCATTACAGAAAACTATATTGGCTCCAATTAGCATAAATGTAATTATTGCATTCGATTAGGTTTTTTCAAGGAGGATGTTGCTCGGAGTGTAGCTGGTTCGGGTGTATACCTGTGTTGTGGTTGCTGCTTGCAAGGGATAATTGTTGCAGAAGCAGGTACACATTACTACAGACGTTGATGCATGTTCTATCTCCTCGCAAACCTTTCACCAAACACACAACACACACCACACACACACACACACACACAACACACACACACACACACACACACCACACACAACACACACACACATGCTCGCTCTCGCTCGCTCTCTCGCTCGCTCTCTCTGTTTTGTTTGTGTTTTTCTTACTTCTCTTTTGCCTCCTCAGTACATCTGCCCGCCTGTCTGTCTGTCTCTCTCCTGATTCTGTCTACAAAACTGCGTCTCTCTCTCAATATTGCTCAGTATCCTTCTTATCAAGTTTCTCCTCCACGCTTATTGACCTAACGGTTCAACTTTCCCCTCTCTCTCCCCCGCTTCCCTATCACACACTTCCTTTTCCTTCTTCCTCCCCTCTTCTTCCTTCCGCCACTTTCCTCTATCTCCGAACTGCTTGGGCACATTTGGCACACCCGTCCCCACACAACCCACAACACCTAATTATAGAAAAAATAAATGCGGTTTGTAAATCCTAGATATAATCCTAGGTAAATCCTCCGCCTTCCTGAATCCATTATGTGCCTCTGTAACCCTTTCCACCACGGGATGGGGTGCATAATAAAGATATTTAAATTGAATAGTACATAGGCGTTGGATCCTTTAATGACACCGATACGGCAAGTTTGCAAATATGTGCTAGAAATGAAGTGTTGAAACACCATGTTCTTAACATAGGAATTAATTCACAAAGTTAGAACACATAAAATGTATATATATATATACACATGGAAATTGGAGATAATTGTGTCTTGGGCAAATCTACGCACAGTATCCGTCTCTTGGCGACCCTCCTTGGCTTAACACTGATAACTAGACCAGCTCAAGCGATAACAGCTGCCTGGCCCACTGCCGAAAGCAAGGGCCAATTTGGAGCTCAAATTTAAAATATGTGTATGAAGTTAATTACAGTGTCCTTACTCAGAGCCGGCTTGCACGCACGCACGCACGCACACACACACACACACACACACACACACACACACACACACACACACACACACACACACACACATTTCCGTTCGTTGTCTTGATGAACAAAACACCGCTGCTGCTGTTACTTGACCCACACTGGGAGATCAACAATTACCGGAGTACTCTAAGAGTATAATGAGTGACGGAACTCGAGAGCTCTTTATGAGTGCACGTCTGGCTCCTTAGAAACCCTCCACAAAAATAAATGACTAGCACGGAGTGAAACATTTTCACACCTTGCTTCACTCAAGTTAGAAGTCCCCACAAAGAGCGCCAATCAGAATGCAGTTTCAACCACAAACACACATCTGATTGGAGAGAACAATTGGGCTTCACTGACGTCAGGTCAGCCATGAACAATCTTGCTCTGCCTGATGTACTCTTGCTCGTTTCCATATGACAAAGACATCCACCCATGTGTACAGTATACACTGCCATCTGCTAGTATAATTAGAGGTCGTATACCTGGTTGATACCTGGTTGATGGGGGTCTGAGAGTTGTTGTACTCCCCAAGCCCGGCCTGAGGCCAGACTTGACTTGTGAGAGTTTGGTCCACTCTCGTATGTCACCTGATCTGAACTGACAACGTGATCATCGCTCCATAGACGCCAACGCACATGGCACTTGAGTCCTGGGATGTGAGTGCTAGACCAATGCACAGTGCACAGCCCAGCAGCCAATGGGTACAAGTCTAGCTCAGAGAACACCATTCTTTTTTGCACATCTCCTGTGGCAGGTGTGAACGACGGGCTCGCCATAACCCGTACTGCTTCCAACATTTTGTTTCGAGTAGCTGAATCTAAAAACAACACCACCATTCTTTCTCAGACTACGACCTGTGAGCGCTGTCCACTCGGCCGCGAGGTCATGTAGTTAATGTGTGTGTGTTTATTTACTATTTGAATTTACTGCTTGTGCCTTCTCTTGAGCGCAGGCGGGAAGGAAGGAAATGTCAGGGGAAAGCGCCAAGCCATTACGACTATATAGCACTGGGAAGGGGTCATGATAAGAATTTGGGTTGGGACGGGGGAAGGAATGGTGCCCAACCACTTGACAGTCAGGAATTGAACGCCTAAATGCATGAAGCGAGACCGTCGCTCTACCGTCCGAGAGATACATAATAATTTACACGTGGAAAATAGTAGAGGGGCTGGTCCCAAACCTGCACACAGAAATAACACCACATGAGACCAGAAGGCATGGCAGGATGTGCAGAATACCCCCGTTGAAGAGCAGAGGTGCAACAGGTACTCTGAGAGAGAACTCTATCAACATCAGAGGCCCGAGACTGTTCAACACGCTTCCACTACACATAAGGGGCGTAACTGGCCGACCCCTCAGTGTTCAAGAGTGAACTTGATAAACGCCTCCAAAGGATACCTGATCAACCAGACTGTGATTCGTACGTCAGGCTGCGAGCAGCCTGGTTGACCAAATTACTAACCAGGAGGTCTGGTCAGAGACCGGGCCGCGGAGACGTTGATCCTGGGAATCAGCACAAGGTAACCCGCAAGGCATGGTAACAGTCCTGATATGCACATGTAAATTAATTAAACACAAAAGCGTGCGCCTGAATCAAAAAGTAAGCGTTTCCCCCCTGCTACCACAATACACGCTCTCAATCACCGCCGAGATGTTTTGCAATCGCTTGAACCAAAAGATATACTTTTTTGGACGACTGGCGCATGTGACTTTTTTGGACGACTGGCGCATGTGACTTTTTTGGACGACTGGCGCATGTGACTTTTTGGACGACTGTAAACGATTGGCGCACGAGACGAGGGGTTCTTAGTGAGGGGAATGTTGCCATGTTCCCCTCTGTGGCACATGGAGGCATGTTAACAGCTCTGCTCCGATGTCCTCATTAGGCTAAGAGGACGGATGGATTAATATTGTTAAAGTTTCCCCCAAAAAACTTGTTCCCTCTGCTCGCTAAGTCTACGACTTGGAGTATAGTCGGTAGAGCGACGGACTCGCTTCTTGCAGGTCGGCGTTCAATTCTCGGTAGTCCTTCACTCCGTCCTCCTAACCCAGCTAATATCCTGTCCTTGTATCCTGTATCCCTTTCGAGTGCTGTATAGCGTTTTTTTTGTTCATATTTCCTATCCTTTCTGCTAGCCAAGAATTATAAACTAGATTAAAGGTGAACTTGCCAGCAGGGTTCACCTGCTGGAATGTCGACCATTGAGGCCTGGAAGAGGACCGGGCCGCAGGGACGCTAAGCCCCGAAACCATCTCAATGTAAGGGTAATCAGGTAACATTTCTCCGTCTTCAAAGGGAACTTGATAAACACCTTCAAAGGATACCTCATCAACCTTTCCCAAGCCCATCATGTGCCTCTGTAACCTTTCAACTGTAACCATCTACAGGATGGAAATGGGGTGTGTAATCAAATCAATCCTGATCAATGTGATTCATACGTCAGGCTGCGGGCAGGGAATCAGACCAGATCAGACCAATCAACCTGTCCTCATGCAGGCGATGAGTCACAAGAACGTGGCTGAAGTATGTTGAACAATCCACACACTAGAAAATGAAGGGACGACGACGTTTCGGTCCGTCCTGGACCATTCTTAAGTCGATTGTGAGATCGACTTGAGAATGGTCCAGGACGGACCGAAACGTCGTCGTCCCTTCATTTTCTAGTGTGTGGATTGGTCAACAACCTGTCCTCCTACGAAGAACGTCGCTTTCCGCTCGTATTCTTTATCTAAGACCAAAAATGATCGTACTTGAAAATGGAAGCGGTTGGCGAAAGTGAAGTATAGTCCCGTTTTCTATTTTGGGTCCTCTGGTAGGTTCGAATATAACACTTTAAATTGACTGTTTTCTTGACGTTGGGAAACCATAGGTGGACGGGCTGGACTACCAACCAGGAGGCCTGGTCAAGAGAGACCGGGCCGCAGGGACGTTGATCCTCGGAGCCACCTCAAATTAAACTAAGGACGCCTCAAAATCACAAATAAATGTTACTAATTATTCTTCACTATCTCCACAACATCTGTGGTATGAACTAGAGAAACCAGTTTACAAGTACTTAACAGTCTGTAAACTAGTTTACAGACTTAACTAGTTTAACTAGTGACCAGTTTACAAGAACTTAACAGTCTGTAAACTAGTTTGGTATACATAATTAATAACAGTCATAATTAATAACGATCTGTGACAGTCTGTTGTTATTATTCCTTATCAAATTCAGCTTTTAAAACTGCGTTAACAAAGGCAATTATGAGAAGAATGCGCTTATAGCCGGTATGATTAGTGTCGAACTTGGAAGGTATATGAGGACAAGGATCTGGATAAGACGGAGGGAAAGAATTCTGCCCAACCACCTGTAGCATTGGGGATTGAACGCAGGCCTGCAAGAAGCGATCGAGGCTCTACCAACGACTGCAAGAGGTCGAATATAAAGAAGTAACCCTTACAATAAACATTAAATTAAAACGTGCAAAGCCACCTCACTTAATACTAAATTTGAATTTATTTTTGCTTAAATTTCAATAAAATAAATAAAAGCTTAAATAAAAGCGTCTGGGATGCTCTCGGGCGTAGGTTCGAACCCTCGTCACGGCCCTTGTGGATTTGTTCATTAAATAAAAGCTTAAATTTAGTTATACAACAAATTCATAATGCACCCTGGCCTTTTAGTTTGCCTGCGCACAGGTGTCAATGATGCCTGCGCACAGGTGTCAATGATACCTGCGCACAGCTGTAAGCAGAACCTGTTTGGCTCACTGCCCGTCATCTTGGTGAGAGACTTGACCACGGGCACCACTCCAAGGCAGCCCACATGTATCCATTGTATCACATGTATAACACACAAGTTTATACATGTGTGTGTGTGCTACACTCCATCAAATGTATGTCACACTATTAATACACACTATCATATGTATTAATACGCATAAGAATGCCACACTGAATCGAATGCAGAATACATCAGTGAACGCCACACACTTACAGTAAAACAAACACACACATTCACACACAAACACACACACACACACACACACACACACACACACACACACACACACACACACAAAACAAAAAACACACTGACTCACAAACGAATATCAAATGTGAAGAAAAACACCTAAAACACCGATCATTAGCCTTTTGTGTGTGTTTTGTTATCCTAAAACGAACATTAATTCTCACCAGTAGTCTGCTTCCATCTTTTGTGGCAATTCCTTTCTGCGGTGTTGCTGCGGCGGCGGGCGACCTGGGGCGTGTTTACCGCGAGGGACCACCACGAAAAACTGTCTCCAAATTCCAGCGTCGCAGGTGGAACGACTTTTGTTTATAAGGGCGGGAAGGAGGAGGAATGGGGAGGGAAAGAAGGGGGAGGAATGGGGGAGGGAAGAAAGGAGGAGGGAATGGGGAGGGAAGGAGGATTGGAGAGAGAAAGAGAAGGGGGGACTGGGGAGGCAGGAATGGAAGGAAAAGAATTGATACCTGCTTGAAAGGGATTAGGAGAGAGGAATGGAGAAGGTGGAGAAAGAGACGGGAGGGGGTAGATGGAAGGAGAAATGGAACAAAGTGACAGGAGGAGAGAGGGAGAGAGGGAGAAAGGAAGAGATAGGGAGGAGATGGGAAGTTAGCCGAGAGAACAGGGGCCAGTAGAATATAGAACAGTTTAACAACAACCCCCTCCCCAAGCCACCTACCCCCCCTACCCCCCCAAGCCACCTACCCCCTACCCCCCCAAGCCACCTCCCCCCTCCAAGCCACCAACCCCACACACCAAGCCGGGACGAAGCCCACAACGACCAAACAAAACAGCAAAAATAAGTTAAGAAAATAGCTTCATGACAACGAGTTAATAAAAGAAAACAATGAGAGGCCGAATGACACGATAGAACCCCCTTCTCCCCCCCCCCCAAGCCCACACACCAACGACGTAAACACAGACCCACAACAGACACACACAACCACAGAACCAAGAAGCTAAAGTCATAGACACACACACAGTCAACATATGCACAGAGCCGTACTATGTAGAACAGTCTTGAAGAAGGGGTCCCAGGATCTAAAACTCTTTGTGGTACATAAGATGAGGTCTGATAAAGACCTTTTGTGCCCTCTGTAATGCTTTTTGCGCTACCGCTCACAGGATGAGTATGGGGTGCACAATAAACTAACCGCCTTCGGCGGCAACAATCAATCAAGTGGTACATGGAGGACGGGCAGTGTAGCACCTTCTCCAGTGTGTGTGTGTGTGTGTGTGTGTGTGTGTGTGTGGGTGTGTGTGTGTGTGTGTGTGTGTGTGGTGTTTGTGTGTGTGGGTGTGTGGGGGGGGTGACTCTTCGGGAGGCAGTAGGTGGGTGTGTATGGGGTTTTGGTGGTGTGTGTGGTTGTTGTGTGAAATGTGGTGTGGAATGTGTATTACAGGTTATTATAAGCAAAAGTATGACAGTTAGAATTTTTGGCTTCATTTTGGGATATCAGTGCATAATGGTTGACATTATAGTGAAAAACAAATGACATTATAGTGAAAAAACAATAATAACCTAAGCAGGGGGGGTAATTAAAGTTTATAGTTGTAAAATGGATGGGAACCATTCAGGTTTGCGCACACACATGTATGCTCAGCGCGGTCCTATCATGTTTAAAGAATTGATGACTGTGCTCGGATTGTGCCATGAGTGATGCCAGTAAACAAATCCACAAGGGCCGTGATGAGGATTCGAACCTGCTTCCGAGAGCATCCCAGACCAGCATCCTTAATCGACTGAGCTACGACATGAAAACAATTCTAACCCAGAAATTCTACTGAATTCTTTTCATGTCGTAGCTCAGTCGATTAAGGCAGCGTCTGATATGCTCCCGGACGCAGGTTCGAATCCTCGTCACGGCCCTTGTGAACTTGTTCATTTGATACATCACGCTATTGTGATTTCTGTGTGTAGTGATGCCAGTAGTTTGTGTATGTTGTCATGACCTGAGAGTTTAAGGCACTTGCTGGTCTAGTTCTAACCGTATCAGAACAAGACACTGGAGCAGCCATAGACATCCTTTACCATGGCGTCAGTGTGGCAATGCAGAGGAGAAAACGACAATGCATGCAAGATTCGTGCCTTGCATTCCTCTCTCCCGGGGTCCAAACGCTTCGGGGTGTCTCGCCAAACTTTGACGAGTGACTGGTCTTCGTTCCGGGATTATCATAGGCGGCTTGCAGGAGTTCAATCCCCCAACCCCTTTAACGACGGGTAAGGTTGGTGACGGGTAGGGTAGGTGACGGGTAGGCCAGGTGACGGGTAGGCCAGGTGACGGGTAGGCCAGGTGACGGGTAGGCCAGGTGACGGGTAGGCAGGTAGGCCACGGGTAGGCCAGGTGACGGGTAGGCCAGGTGACGGGTAGGCAGGTGACGGGTAGGCCAGGTGACGGGTAGGCCAGGTGACGGGTAGGCCAGGTGACGGGTAGGCCAGGTGACGGGTAGGCCAGGTGACGGGTAGGCCAGGTGACGGGTAGGCCAGGTGACGGGTAGGAATGTGGTCGCAAGAGACGTGGACGATGCTTAAGTCGCACAGTCTAATACATCGGCCAGGCCAGTACCGAAATGGGTGACCATATGGGGAGAGGGAAGGGGTGGACAGCTTAGTCCGAATAGGGATGACCCATGTACAGCTGCGCCGTAATGGTGACGGATGCCTACAAAGGGACATCAACGGCGACTATAAAGCTTATTCAAAGACTCGCCCACCAATACGTACCTATACCCACGTGCGCAAAGCTTATTCAAACACTCGCCCACCAATACGTACCTATACCCACGTGCCCAGCCCCTGTCCAACAGACATACCCACCTATCCTGGGCGTGGCCGTGGTCTCATCCCGAGCTGATGCCGTCCCCACTCCTCTGGGGCCGTCGGCGTTACAACATACCTGGAATACAAAGATGATTATATTACGTCTTGCCAGAGAAGTGCCCTCGGAGGCGCCTGGGTTCACCTTCTCCTTCCTTCCTTCCTTCCTTCCTTCCTTCATTCCCTTCCCTTTCCCATTACTACATTCCCCAGCACCACTGCTAGAGCGAGTAGCCCCAACGTCACGTCCTCGCCTAAAAATAAATAAAAGGGACAACACTGAACTAAAAGATGCGCTGGAAGAGTGGTCCCAGACCTGAGAGGACAGGTGTATGAGGCAAGGCTGAGAGCAGGGATAGATGGATACTGTTGCAAATGGGTTGCTGGTTTAAAGACTAGATCAACTGGATAACCGGTTAGTCACAGATTCGACTGAATGGTTCAGTGATTGGTTCAAGTCTGTCCAACATTCTATGTCTATCAAGTGGATGACTGGTTCATTGTCAGAAACGCGTTGATAATTCCGCGATAAGACTGGCAACTGGATAAACCAATGACTGTCAGTTGTGACTACTTGCTCAATAACAAGACTGGTTCAACTGTTGCATACAGTTGACCGTTGCATACAACTGGCCGTGTCTCATCGAGACTCACCCCACATGCAAGCGACTCAAGAGCCTTGACAAACCCTTGCAATTGCAGAGCTGAGGAAGCGGTCATTATGTGGCAATCACTGCCTGAGCATCTCATTAGTGTTAACTACTAATTACTGAATGATTGGCGTTTAACTACTTATTACCGGCTCATGCGTAACTGGCGATGAGTTGGTGTCAGTTGACCGATCAGATTTCCTAAGAGGCGAAGGCAATGGAAGAGAGAGGAAGGAGGAAGAGGAGGGAGAGAGGAACGAAGGAGGAAGAGGGAAGGAGGAAGAGGGAAGGGGGAGGAGGAGGCAGCGACACAAGGCAATTATCAGAGGAAAGCGGCAAGCCATTGCCACTATATACCACATGGAAGGGGTCAGGATAGGGATCTGTGATGGGACGGGGAGAAGGAATGAAGAAGAAAAATACAAACGGAAAAGAAAATACGAAAAATAGCAGCAGCCGGAAAAGTAAACTGGGAGAGATTGAAAAAAAACGTGAAAGCGAAGATAATGCAATAAAGGGAGGACACGGGAAGCAAAACGATAAAGAAAATATTGTTAACCATAAAGTATAACAGTGTTATCAGAGCGGACAGACACACCGTGACCACCAACACAACCATGACATGTCACTACAACCACAGCCCCTTCAACCATCACAATCACTACAACCGGACCAAAGAGCCAAAGCTCAACCCCCGCAAGCACAATTAGGTGAGTACAATTAGGTGAGTACAACCCTTACAACCATCACAATCACTACAATTACAACCCCTTCAACCATCACAATCACTACAATTACAACCCCTTCAACCATCACAATCACTACAACCACAACTCCTTCAACCATCACAATCACTACAACCACAACCCCTTCAACCATCACAATCACTACAACCACAACCCCTTCAACCATCACAATCTCTACAACCACAACCCCTTCAACCATCACAATCACTACAACCACAACCCCTTCAACCATCACAATCACTACAACCACAATCCCTACAACCATCACAATCACTACAACCACAACCCCTACAACCATCACAATCACTACAACCACAACCCCTTCAACCATCACAATCACTACAACCACAACCCCTACAACCATCACAATCACTAAAACCACAACCCCTACAACCATCACAATCACTACAACCACAACCCTTACAAACATCACAATCACTACAACCACAATCCCTACAACCATCACAATCACTACAACCACAACCCTTACAACCATCACAATCTCTACAACTACAACCCCTACAATCATCTTGAGATCATTTCGGGGCTTAGCGTCCTTGCGGCCCGGTCCTCGACCGGGCCACCTTTTTGTGTCCCCCCCCCCCCCACCCCCAGGAAGCAGCCCATAGCAACTGTAACTCCTAGGTACCTATTTACTAACTAGGAATCAGGGCCATCAGGGTGAAAAAAATAGTTTGCCCATTTGTCTCCGCCTCCACCGGGGATCGAACCCGGAACCTCATGACTACGAATCCGAAGCGCTGTCCACCCAGCTGTCAGGCTGCATGACAATCACTACAACCCCTACAACCATCACAAACATTACACAACAACCACCACCACTACAGTCGCCACAAACACGTAAGTGCATTAACATCCCTCAAATATTTCCGTGTTACCAGGGGAGAGACGAGGCAGGTATAGGGAGCCCCGGGCCTCTCCACAAATTTTAAATTGATTTCCGCTCGCCATCCTTCCAGTGGTGGGTGACTGGGGGTCTCACGCGCCTGTTATTATTATTATTAACATCTTTATTGACAAATTTATTACAATTTTGCCTAATCTGAGGATTTTGATAGTCTGATTAAGGTGAGGATAATGCTGGTATTCACTGTCACGCAGGACAGAGGGTCATACATAAGACAATAGGTCTAAACTGTAGGCTGAAGCACATATATATCATGGTTTACTGTACCTGTGGTCATCAGGGAGGTATTGATGAGGGGGTGTTGTGAGTGGGCGTATGGAGAGGGGGGAGGGATAGTGGGGGATGGGGGGAGGGATAGTGGGGGGATGGGGGGAGGGATAGCGAGAGGGGGAGAGAAAGAGAAGGAGGGGTTGGAAAAGAAGAAAAGGGGTATAACGAAAGGGGAACGGGTGATGGCGGGGGGGGGGGGGATAGGGGATGGCGGGGGGGGGATAGGTGATGGATAGCGGGAGGGGAAGGGGGGATAGCGGGAAGGGACGGGGGAATAGCGAGAGGGGAATGGAAAGGGGAAGTAAAGTGGATAAAGGAATGGTGGGTGCTGGGAAGGAGGGAAAGTGGAATAAATGACTGCAGGAGGAGAAAGCAAAGGGGAAGGAGAGCAAAATAAAATAAAACAATGCAGTTTTAATACACAAATCAACTTTATATTCTTAGAAAAAAATAAAAACGTGACTTATCAACCTAAACAAAATAGATCATATTAAATCCAACTAAAAACGGGTTCTGCGATTAACTATAAAAAGTCCTAAAACCATGATTTTTTTGTTGTGGATATGAGGACAAGGAACGGAGACATGAGGAAGGATGAGGGGACGGTGCGCAAGCGCTTTGGCCATCGTGAGATCGAACGCCGACCCTGCAAGAAGCTAGGGCGTCGCTCTACCGGTAAATCCAAGTGAGGAGAGTAACTTTCTATTTCTAACTTGTATATTTCAAGATGTATAATTATCAAGCGTAAGCGACAAGCCAGAATGACGATATATGTTTAGGGCTTTGAGGGATGATAGAAGAGACAGTGCCCAACCACTTACACCATTGGGGATAGAACGTCGAGCCGACCAGAATCAAGGGCGTCGCTGTGGTGGGGGTTGGGGCACCATTTCCACCGTCCTATCCTAAATCCTTACCCTTCATAATCCTTCCAAGTCGTAATGGGTGAGTCACCCTGAGTGATTTCTCCTGATAATTGCCTTATCTTAGAGCATCCAGCCCGCTCCGTGTGCCAGTAAGTCCACTACGGGCTCACTAGTCCGTGCTACTTACAACTTTTGTTCTGAGTAGTTGAATCTAAAACAACAACCTTACCGTACCTATACTGTCCAGTCCAGTTGTTGGACATATTTCAAGAGTTTTATTATTCTGTTTCATGGTGGGCCAAAAATTCGAATAGAAGGAAATTGACATTTCGCTATTTCAACTAAACCTGTAGGATAGCAAGAGTAACTATTATTAATGCTTCTAGATAATAATAATATCTGGAGTTTTAGATAAGATATCTCCCAGATGTTGAGTTGAAAAGATCAATAATTAGATTGGCGAAAGATCTGAAGTAAATGAGAGCTGGAATGGAGGCGACGCTGGCCCATGTTTGAAGAGGAGAGACTCGGGTTGTAAGTTCTTGAGAGTGGCGGAAGTTGTGAGTGAAGAGATAAGTAATCCCCAGATGTGAGAGAGAAACTTCAATATTCTTAATATTCATCTTTGAGATACCTGGAGAGGGTTCTGGGAGTTCCTCAACTCCCCGAGCCCTGCCTGAGGCTAGACTCGACTTGTCATAACTTGGTCCAACAGGCTGTTGCTTGGAGCGGCCCGCAGGCCTACATAACCACTACAGTCTGTTGGTCCGACACTTCTTGCAAGAACTTATCAAAGTGCCTCTTGAAGACATCCACCTTTGTCCCAGCAATATTTCTAATGCTTGCTGGGAGGGTGTTGAACAACTGTGGACCTCTGATGTTCAGATAGATTGTGCTTATGGCACCTCTACTCTTCATGGGTTTTTTGACGAAACTAATAGATGAAAACTTCAATATTCTTAATATATCTCCGAGACTGGAGTAGTCTTAATCCACCTCCTTACTGAAGAATCATAATTGTGGGAATGTTTTTGGTCATCCATTGTATGTTTTTAGTGATACTTTATGACCAATCTTTAGTACGTTCACTAAAAGTTAAGTGGAACTAAACGAGGACGCCCCATTGTTAGATAAATATGTATTGTGTTGATGTTCTCACTACCACCACTTCTACATATGAAGCCAAGTACCCTGTTGATCTTACGGTCTTGGTCA
>WNGS01005598.1:38409-48504 GCA_020271785.1 Procambarus virginalis
TCGGTCATATATGTACGTTAGTTTTAACTCAAATTTCAACAAATTAACTTATAAAATAATGAAATGGACAGATTTTTCATTTCATAAGAAAAAATTGAGAAAAATATATATATTAAAAACTGGCTTATTAGGCAAATCGGCCCTTGCATAGTAGGCCGAGTACGACGTTCTGGCTACTAAGTACAACATATATATATATAAATATATATATATATATATATATATATATATATATATATATATATATATAATATATATAATATATAGATATATATTGTACTCTGACGGTGTTCCCCCTATTATATTTCTCCCACGCCAGCTGTAAGAGTCATATCCACTTTCCCCGACCGTTCTCTGCGTTAAGGGCTACAATTTGATATGTGGGGCAGCGTGAAGTGTGCACGCGTTTGCGAGAAATTCGCAAAAGAAGGAAGATTTGGCCTGTTGTTTAGGCCCTTTAGGACGCCAATATGGCGCTGGCCCCTCCGTTTTGCCGCCAAAACTGTGTCAGTGGCACCAGATTGGTCACTGACAGTGACGTGGCACAAGGAGCCAATGAAAACCGCCCCTGGCGGGTATGACGTCACGAGAGCAAGGGGGTCCAGAGATCGCGCCTCTATGGCGCCACCAGTCTGACCCGGCACGTAAGGGAGGTCGGATGTACGAACGTTGGTCCTGTCAGTTTTGACAGTTATTCCCTTCCCGAGGATCTTACGCGTAACCCGAAGTCTGCCAGTACCCTGTGAAGTCTTCCTTCGTTCATGTGTTGAGCCAGAGAGGGAATCAACGGAATATTGAGCAACAAGTGCTCCTGGGGTCAGGTACTGTGCAAGAAGAAACGAGGCTTGTGCAGTGACGTATGTGACGTCTGAGACAGATCACCCGTTTTGTGACGATGTATTGGCTGGACCGAGACACCGGGAACCAGTGGGAAGAAGAAAACTAATTGGGAATCAGGATGACTGCAGCCGAGACATAGGCGGGCAGCCATAGTTGAGAGGGAAGTCGACGGCCAGGAGACCGACTCCAATCCTACAAGAAGTCGTGGAGGAGCACGGACCTGCAGTGGAAAGGCACGGAGACGACGCGTTTATTCTGGGTTGTTGGTGGAGTTCCTGGAGTACACATCATTGTGTGTGTGGGGGCGTTCCCTACACCGAGGCGAGAGCCGGGACCAGGAGCTACGATTCAACTCTCACCGGAGGGCTAGTCCGCACAGTGAGGTGCAAGTAGGTAATTTAGTTTCCCTCCCAATTCCCCTTTAGTAAGCTATATTACTTAGCCAGAGTATTTTGTATGTCGTGAGCAAGGCTCACTAATGTCACGGTAGGACACAGTTGTGAGAAGTGGGGCTGTAGAAAGCTCTCACAGGATATGTTTTTCAGGTAAGGTATATACATACAAGTGAAGTTACATTAATGGATCGAATTATAGATAGAGCTAGTACATACAATGTCTAAAGCCACTATTACGCAATGCGTTTCGGGCAGGAAGAACATTAATATCTAGAACATAATACTAATTGAGCATAAAGAATAATATGTGTTGAGAACAAATACAAATAAAGATACAAAAAAAAAGGGGGAACATGACTGAAAAAGCAGCACAAATACAAAAGGTTGACAAACAGCATTGATTAAAAAAAAAATAACAGACATGGGTTGACAATAGAGGGGTAAGGTAGGTTACAGGGAATTTATTAGGTAGTGTTTAGTTTTAATCTTAAACTGGTTGAGAGAGGTACAGTCTTTAACATGATTGGGGAGATCATTCCACATTCTGGGTCCCTTGATTTGTAGAGCATTTCTAGTTTGATTAAGCCGTACTCTTGGAATATCAAAACTGTATTTATTTCTGGTGTAGTGCTCATGGGTTCTGTTACAACTTGCAATGAAGCTTTTGAGTTCAGGATTGGCATTACAGTTCAGCGTTTTATATATGTATGATACACATGAGAGAATGTGCAGTGACTTAATATCTAACATATTCAGAGATTTGAGTAGGGGTACCGAGTGATGTCTGGGGCCAGAGTTGGATATTGTCCTAATAGCAGCTTTGTGTTGAGTAATTAGAGGACGTAAATGATTTTGGGTAGTAGAACCCCAAGCACAAATACCATAGTTGAGATATGGATAGATGAGGGAGTAATAGAGAGTCACCAGGGCAAGTCGGGGTACATAATATCTGATCTTAGAGAGAATGCCAACAGTTTTTGAAACTTTTTTTGATATATTTAGAATGTGTCACTGGAAATTCAGCTTGTGGTCAATGAGAACGCCAAGGAACTTACCATCTAATTTGTTACAAATTTGGGTATTGTTAATTTTGAGATTTATTTGATTAGAGGATTTATTGCCAAACAGAATATAGAAAGTTTTGTCAATGTTAAGGGTGAGTTTGTTGGCAGTTAGCCAAAGATGGACTTTATTTAGCTCAGTATTTACTGTGGCATTTAGAGCAAGGGGGTCAGGACTGGAGTAAATGAAGGTTGTGTCGTCAGCAAAAAGAATTGGTTTGAGGTGTTGTGAGGCATTTGGAAGGTCATTCATGTAGATGAGAAAGAGGAGAGGGCCAAGTATGCTGCCCTGAGGAACACCAATGTTGATGGGTAGGGTGGGAGAAATTGAATTATTCATAGAAACATATTGGAGCCTGTCAGTAAGGTAAGATTTGAGGTAATGCAGGGAGTGTCCTCTGACTCCATGATGATGTAATTTAAGAAGAAGGTTTTGGTGGTTGATATATTTGTGGTGTGAATGCACCCGTATTATTATTGAAGAGTTTGCTGTGTTAGTTGATGAATTCTTTCATGTGACATTTATGGTATACCTTATGCCAGAGAATATATATATATAAAGTGAACCAGTTATTGGTGTTAGGCTGTGTGCCCAGTATTTATCATACTATTATTGATTTGATGAATTGATCCATATATATATGCTTGTGTGTTGAATAACTTTTGTGTGTACAGTGTTTCTATGTCATTGCCATTTAAGTGAACTATGGCATTGAAGAATAGTGCAGTGTCTTATTACATTTATTATCATTACCGTGATATTACGGTGTTTAATGCATTACTGTGAGCTACTGTGTTTAATGATATAGAAATATTTGTTGGAGCTCAAGAGCAATGCAGTGATTCAATTGCGTTCTATTGCCATTATAACAGTAATCGTGTTGTGTGTCAATACAGTGATAGTTGAAAATTTAAAGAAACAGGCGCCTCACGCCAGACAAACAAATAAACGAACATTCACCCGGTGAGAATCGCTCAGCTGATTTTGACATTTGACGCGAGCGGGGAGAGAGTTGCCATATAGGTGTGCCCAAATTATATGTAGAGAGAGCGACTCCTGCTTGTACTTGCTTGCCTTTTGATATATGAATATGATATCTTGAGTTTTAAGTAAAATACAAAATTCTTTCTCGTTTGTATTTCCCCTCCATAATTCTTGCTGCTCCTTAACCACTGGAAAGGTGAGAGTGATAGAGATACATACCTGCCTGATAATAGATTTACTTAGTGTGCTCTTGCCACTGTGTTACGACCCTGGGTTCTTCAGTTGGAAACCAGAGGTCAAATTTGAACTAAATAAACTACCTTTTAGTATTGGACGCATTGCGAGCTGCATTTGTTTGTATCTTCCCTGCCAGACGTAAGACTATTCTTGTTTCTCAAGGAGCATTTAAAGACCGAGCTTGGGGGTGATTATTAAATAATAAAATAGGCACCAACTATGTTTACTAATACTTTCTAATCATTTGTAAAGTAAACCTGAGTAAACTTGGTATAGGGCGGCGGTACGATTAGTTGAGCAGTCTGCCGGCAGCGAGCCGACTGGGAGGAAGGAGGTGAGAGACTCCTCCTTCTCTGGGCGTGCGCTGTGTGGACAGGACCCTATCCTACTTTTCCTCCTCGATTCTTTATTCCGTATCTTGTTTAAGCTAAGTATATACTGTGTACATTAGTCCTTTACTGGCATACTCGTGTTCCACATGTAGAGTATTATAGTTTGTAGGAGTTAGGTGTTCCCATTGTTTGTATTACTAGTTATTCTAAGAGGGGGTCTCAGTGGAACCACGTGGCCACCCTACCCTAAGCTGACTCTAACTTCAAGTAATTCAATAGTAGAGCATTACCCTAGCTTGTGTTCAGTGTAAAACCTTGTATCCTGCTTATGTGGACCAAGGCTTTTAACGTAAGGTAGTGTGGTAAAATTATTATTATTGTTATTGGTGTGAATGTATATGGGGGGTTGTTAAGGGGTTAATAAATAAGTACATGAATTATAAGAGTATCGTTCTTCCTGTGTAGGAGATTTTGATCATTCCCTAGACTGACCTTGTTGTGTAGCCAAGTAGTCAGCACTACTTCTAGTTTATTTGGGAGCCGGGCCTTTTAGATCTCCCTGCTTGATACTCTTAATACCTACTATTGCCCCTACATCCATATAATACTAGGCCCCATAGTACAGTTCCACATCTTTTTTATAACACACTGTTACCAGAATTCCACAATGCCACTGACGTGTTACTGGACACAGGAAACACCAGTTGGCGACCTTTTAGATAGTAGTCGAGCCCTTGTCGGGGCGGGTACACAGTTGAAAGAGCAAACTGTGTCCCCACTCATCTTTAACTACTAAGGCCGGTTGGGGATCGACTGGGGTACTCTCCTGGCATACAGTGGCACCGCGAAGATTGAGTGAAGACCCGCAGGGCTACAGTGAGTAACGGTTATCGCTAATAGTGTGACTGTTGAGAGGATATCTTGTATACTGTTGCTCACCCTCTTATGGTGAACCCCGACATTACATATATACTAACAGTACCCAGCCATGCGTTGCTGTGGTTTCAGCAACGCATGTGCGTTGCTGAGCCACAGCAACCTTTCCTGTCCATTTGACGTTGCCACCATTCTCTATTCCCCCATCCTCTCGTCCCCACCATCCCAAACTCCCCTGTCCCTTCGTCCTTCCCTACCATTACCCCCTCCCTTGTCCCCTGTTCCTCCCACCATCTCTCACTTCCGTCCAATCCTCCTTCCCCCCCCCCCATTCCCCACTCCACCATCTCCTCTTCCTTCCCACCATGCCCACTCCCCTGTCACTTTGTCCTCCAAACCATTCTCCATTCCCCCTTCCCCTCGTCCCCACCGTCTCAAACTCCCCGTCTCCTCGTCCTTCCCCACCATTATCTCCTCCCTTGTCCCCTCGTCATACCCACCATTTCCCACTCCCTCGTCCAAAGCCTTACCAAGGGGTCTGATGTTCCCATCAGAAAATTGGGAACATCAAGTGATCTGATGTTCCCATCATTGAAATATAAGAAAAACAGCTAAAAAGTGAAATGAAAATTTGAAATGATATAAAAATAAAGTATACTCACGAAATGACCGGTCTGGTATAGAACTCAGCTCAATTCGAATGAAATTCACGCAAAATAATTAAATCAAAATGAAAATCACTCAAAATCTTTGAAAATTGAATTTATCAATGCAGTCAGAAACATTGATATGGAATTGTGACATATCTAGTATAGCATGTGTGTTGCTCTTACATACAACAGATGACATTGTTTTTCAAGAAAAACATAGTTGTACCTGTCACAGAAGTGGCTTCTATACTTATACTTACGTAGTGAAAGGTATGGTAAAAAAACACAGCTCTATTCCGAAGCAAAGTGTCACAAAATAATTCACTAAAAAATAAAATAAATCGAAATCTATAAAAATTAAATTTATCAATGCAATCGGAAACATTGAAATGTAATTCTTAACATATTTGGTATAACGTGCATATTGCCATTATGTGCAAAAGATGGCGCTGTTATTCAAAAACACATGTTTTTACCTGTCACAGAGGTGGCAGCTATATAGTAGGTATATAAAAAGACGCGTCTATTAGAATGAAACGTTGTGCCAAACTTTCAAAGCACTTGGGGAAGAACTTTCGGAGATTACAGCGTGTGTTGCCCTTACGTCCAACAGATGGTGCTGTTTTGTCAAAAAATGCATGTTTTTTTCCTGTCACATGTAAGGCATTTATATAGTAGATATATAAAAAGACGTGCCTATTCGATTGCAACGTTGTGTCAAAATTTCAAAGCAATCGGTAACGAGGTTCTGAAGATTTCTCTCACATGAAAAACACATAAAAAACACAGTTTTTCAGAAAAAGCATTTTTTTTTACCGTCACAGATGTGACATCTACATAGTATGTATATAAAAACCTGCTCGGATGCGAATGGAACGTTGTGTGAAAATTTTCAAGCAATCGGTTAAGAACTTTCGGAGATTACCGATATTGAAGAAACGAACATTTCCATTTATATATATATATATATATATATATATATATATATATATATATATATATATATATATATATATATATATATATATATATATATATATATATATATATATATAATATATATATATATATATATATATATGTACATAAGAATAGAGGTAACCGCAGAAGGCCTATTGGCCCATACGTGGCAGCTGGTATCTACATACAAAGATTAATCCAGTGTAATTGGCCTGTTGTGTTGAACATTGTCTTCTGTGTTGGCATCGTTTTGTTCTGGTCTTGTACTTACTCTCATTGTGGGTAGAGTAAATAGTTCCGTGATTTGGGTGTTCATGGTAGGTTGTTCTATTCTTATGTGGATTGCTTCAAGAATTTGTAATCTTCTTGCATCTTGGGTTTTGTCTATTATGCATGTATTTTTGTTCAACATTTATCTTGTTAGGGTGATGTCATGGGCTACTCTCATGTGATTCCTAGGGGCACCGGATTGAAGATGGCATCTTCAATCCGGTGCCCCTAGGAACCACATGAGACAAGCCCATGACATCACCCTAACAAGAGAAATGTTGAACAAAAATACATGCATAATAGACAAAACCCAAGACGCTCTGTCCTTCTCAGAAGGACAGAGCGCGTCTCCTAGCTGTGCAAGCCCCCCATGCTGGGGACTTCCTGTTGGCAGTCCCTAATTCCGCCTTAGGCACCCGCCTGGACCATCGGGCCCTAAGTATTGGTGTTGCTCTGCGCCTTGCCGCCCCTATCTCCACCGAGCACCGGTGTATTTGCGGTCAGGCACGGGCAGACCAATACGACAGCCATGGTCTCATCTGTCGTAAGACACAGGGAAAGATTGCCAGACACGAGGCAGTCAATGACATCATCAAGAGAAGTTTGGCTACAGCTGGTGTCCAGCACAAAGGGAACCCCAGTTGTGCAGACCTGACAACAGCCAAAAACGCCCAGATGGAGTCACCCTGCAGCCATGGAGGGAAGGTAAACAGGTCGTATGGGATTACACCTGTGTATCTACATTGGCTGATACCTATTTACGTTACAGTTCAGCGGAGGGAGGTGGGGCAGCCACCTTCAGGAAGACCCAGAAAATCCACAAGTACAGAGACCTAGAACGTTGTTACAGGTTCGTGCCGATAGGCTCAGAGACTCTGGGCGCGTGGGGAAAATGTGCACTCAAGTTTTTAAAGGAGGTTGGTGAGGAACTCATTGGGAAAACTAGAGACCCACGAGCAGCCAGTTTCCTGTTCCAGCGCCTCAGTGTCGCAGTGCAGAGGGGAAATGCGTGCTGTATCCTGGGTACGCATCCAACCTCCGAGGACCTGGACGAGGTCTTCGAACGCTGATTGTTTAATTGTTATATATTTGTGTGTGTGTGTGTGTTCTCTGTAAACTGTAGCATTGCAATAAAATAAAGCAAAACATACAAAAAATAATAGGGTGGTAGGAGAAGAAAAGAATAAGGTATTCAGTGAGTATCCACAAGATCTTCTCTGAATGCTCTTTGTTTTCTTTTTCGAGGATGTGGGTCCCTGCAATTGCACCAGAGGTGGTACCCCTAATATATATATCTATATATATATATATATATATATATATATATATATTAATATATATATATATATTAAACTGAAAACTCACACCCCAGAAGTGACTCGAACCCATACTCCCAGGAGCAACACAACTGGTATGTACAGGGACGCCTAAACCACTTGACCATCACGACCGAGACATAAGGAAGCGATAGCCGAGGCTATATGAACCACTTCCCCGCGGCACTCGGATGGTAATCTTGGGCATAGCATTTTATCAAATCACCTCATTTTTGGGGGCAACACGTGAGAACACAAATGCAAACAAGCCTGAATGGTCCCAGGACTAGATACAACTGAAAACTCACACCCCAGAAGTGACTCGAACCCATACACCCAGGAGCAACGCAACTGGTATGTACAGGGACGCCTTAAACCACTTGACCATCACGACCGGACATAAGGAAGTGATAGCCGAGGCTATATGACCACTTCCCGCCGGCACTCGGATGGTAATCTTGGGCATAGCATTTTATCAAATCACCTCATTTTTGGGGCAACACGTGAGGAACACAAATGCAAACAAGCCTGAATGTGAATGGTCCCCAGGACTAGAATACAACTGAAAACTCCACCGCACAGAATGACTCGAAACCCATACTCCAATGAGCAACGCAACTGGTAATGTACAGGGACGCCTTAAAAACCACTGACAATCACGAACCGGCATAAGTAAGCGTTAGCCGAGGCTATATGAACAAGCCTGCCCCAAAAAAGGCTATAAAAAGAGGTTATATGAACGTCATACTATTTGATAAATTGCTATGCCAAGATTACCATCCGAGTGCTGCGGGGAAGTGTTCATATAAGCCTCGCCTATCACTTCCCTATGTCCGGCATCGTGATGTCGAGTGGTTTTAAAGGCGTCTACTGTACATACACAGTTGCGTTGCTCCTGCAGTATTGGTTCGAGTCACTTCTGGGTGTGATTTTTCAGTTGTTTTTAGTCCTTGGGACCATTCAGCTTGTGTTCATTTGTTGTTCCTCACGTGTTGCCCAAAAAAATGAGGTGATTTGGATAAAATGCTATGCCCAAGATTACCATCCGAGTGCCGGCGGGGGGAAGTGGTTCATATAGCCCTCGGCTATCACTTCCTTATGTCCAGTTCGTGGATGTCAAGTGGTTGTAAGGCGTCCATGTACATGTGCCCAGTTTGCGTTGCTCTCTGGGAGTATGGGTTCTGGAGTCCCTTCTGGGGTGTGATGTTTTCAGTTGTATATCTAGTCCTGGGGACCATTCAGGCTTGTTTGCATTTGTGTTCCTCACTTGTTGCCCAAAAAAGAGTGATTTGATAAAATGCTATGCCCAAGATTACCATCCGATGCCTGGCGGGTGGGGAAGTGGTTCATGATAGCCTCTGCTATCACTTTCGCTTATGTTCGCGGTCTTGGGGGGGGGGGAAATAAAATGGTCAAGTGTGATAATTAGGTCGTCCCTGTACATACCATTGCGTTGCTCCTGGCAGTATTGGTTTCTGAGTGCCCTTTCTGGTGTGTGAGTTTTTCATTTTGGTCGCCTAGTCCCTGTGACCATCGGCGTGTTGCATTTGTTTTCCTCACTTGTGGCCCCAAAAATGAGTGATTTGATAAAATCGATGCTAAGATTACCATCCGAGTGCCAGGCGGGGAAGTGGTTCACTATAGCCTCCTATCACTTCCTTATGTCCGGTGCGTTTGTTCGTGATGGTTCAAGTGGTTTTAGGCGTCCCGGTACATACCAGTTGCGTTGCTCCGGCAGTATGGTGCGATCATTTCTGAGGTTTGATTTTTCGTTGTATCGATCGGGGACCATTCAGCTTGTTTGCATTTGTGTTCCTAACGTGTTGCCCCCAAAAATGGGTGATTTGCGATAAATGCTATGCCCAGATTGACCATCCGAGTGCCGGCGGGGAGTGGTTCGATATAGCCTGCTATCACTTCCTTAATTCCGTCGTGATGGTCGAGTGTTTAAGGTGTCTACATGTACATACATATGCGTTGCTCCTGGCAGTATGGTTTTAAGTCACTTCTGGGGTGTGAGTTTTCAGTTTTTAATTGTCCTTAGGACCATTCATATTTTTTGCATTGTGTTCTCACGTTTGTTGCCCAAAAATGAGGTTATTTGATAAAGCATGCGATGGCCCGAATTACCATCCGAGTGCCACGTCGGGGATGGGCATACTAGCCTTCGACA
>WNGS01005600.1:0-10657 GCA_020271785.1 Procambarus virginalis
ATATCACAAACATCCCAAATTCGACCCTTGAGCCATATTTTGGAGCCAAATTCAGGCTCTCAGCACATATTCGCAGTTTGAAATTAAGACTTTTTATACCGAAAATATGCCAAATACTGAGAGTGGCGATGTGTCACATTTTGCCCAAACCCCAACTGCGTTTTCAAAATATCCCAAAAATTCCAAACTCGACGATTGAGCCATATTTTTAGCCAAATTCTGGCGTCTGCACGTATTCGCAGTTTGAAATTACGAATTTTTATACCGAAAATATGCCAATTACTGACAGCGGCTATGGGTCTCATTTTGCCCAAACCCACCCTGCAGTTTTCAAAATATCCCAAACATCCCATGCGAGAGTGGGGGCTTACTCCCGCCGTTTACCCGTTGGATCTCCTCCAGTCTCCGGCAATGTTCTGGCACAGAGAAAGCTCCAACGGGTAAACGGCCGGAGTAAGACCCCGCTCTTGCATGTAGTGAACGAATTCACTACATATATTCAATCAACCAATCGTACCTCGTTAAAATAGCGAGTAATATATTGATCATGAGAGAAACCCTGTTTTTATTGCATGTTTCGACGTTTCAGCCGCATTAGAGCTGATGCGGAGGAGGCAACGGCAACTTGTCTGATTAAAGCTAAAACCGCTCTAATCCGGCTGAAACGTCGATATATGCAATAAAAACAGGGTTTCTCTCCTAATCAATATCTTACTCGCTAATTTAACGAGGTACGAATGGTTGATTGAAAATAATGAATTTAATGTGAATTTGCAATAAATTACGCGTATACATCCGATTTGTCGCATATGTAATGAATTAATAACAATAATTCAGTTTCAAATAATTCAATAATTCAATAATTCAAACTGACAATCCGTATCCAAGGAGAGAAACCCTGATTTTATTGCATATTTCGACGTTTCAGCCGCATTAGGGCTGTTTTTGCAGTACATCTTCTTTCTGTAACATACACGGAAAATCTGGAACATTTTAGTTAATTCTAATGAAAACATATTGATTTGTGTGATTTGAACGAATAATGGACTATCTCGTCGTATTTCCCACGTTTTTAAGGATTGCCAGTTTATTGTTTTTAATTCATTACATATGCGACAAATCTGACGTATACGCGTAATTAATTGCAAATTCACATTAAATACATTATTTTCAATCAACCATTCGTACCTCGTTACAATAGCGACTAAGATATTGATTAGGAAAGAAACCGTGTTTTTATTGCATATTTCGACGTTTCAGCCGCATTAGAGCTGTTTTAGCTCTAATCAGACAAGTTGCCGTTGCCTCCACCGCATCAGCT
The DNA here is from genome assembly GCA_020271785.1 of Procambarus virginalis. NCBI lineage: Eukaryota > Metazoa > Arthropoda > Malacostraca > Decapoda > Cambaridae > Procambarus > Procambarus virginalis. The sequence goes on from WNGS01005600.1 coordinate 1,322, forward strand.
CTAATGCGGCTGAAACGTCGAAATATGCAATAATAAACAGGGTTTCGCTCCAAATCAATATCTTAGTCGCTATTGTAACGAGGTACGATTGGTTGATTGAAAATAAAGTATTTAATGTGGTTTTGCCCAAACCCCCCTGCAGTTTTAAAATATATCACAAACATCCCAAATTCGACCCTTGAGCCATGTTTTAAAGCCAAATTCTGGCTCTCTGCACGTATTCGCTGTTTGAAATTACGACTTTTTATACCGAAAATATGCCAATTACTGAAAGCAGCGAGGGATCGCATTTTGCCCAAACCCTCCCTGCAGTTTTCAAAATATCCCAAAGATTCCAAATTCGAAGCTTGAGCCATATTTGGGAGCCAAATTCGGGCTCTCTGCTGTCGGGGTTTCACGGTGTTCTCGTTAGAGAAGGGTTAAAGCAACAGTAGACTGGATCTCCTTTCCAGGTGGTTGCTCCAACAATAACCCTTACTCACCGTCGTTCGGCGGGTCTTCCCTCAATCCCTTAGGCTCCACTGCTGGCCTCGGAGAGTATCCCAGTCGATCTCACAACCGGCCTTTAGATTATAAGATGAGTGGGAGCACAGATCGTTCCCTCAATCTGTGGCCCTCCCGACACCGAACTCTTACAAGCCTTCAAGGTCGCCAACTGGTTTTTTTAGATGTCCAGTAACACTGCAGTGGTTAGGTGTAATTGTGGCAAGAGCAAATTCCAGTGATATAGTATCAGGCAGGTCACTCTACTTTATATCATTACACGGTCACAAGATAAATGGAGGGGATGATATCAAACACCAAAGAGTTTTGGTATTTTACTTAAAAGACAACGAGAAATATATATGCATCAATGTATCAGAATTAATATATGACAATCGCTCCATTCATAGCATAATATTCTAGAGCGCACCATATGGCAACATCGGCACGTGTCACCTGTCAGAATGCCAGCTGACCGGGCCCTCGCGATCGTGGGAACAGACTAGTACTTGTTTTCTAATTGTCACGATCCCCGTTTATTTAACTTTTTCCAAAACACTAATCAACGTTCACATGGCTTACTTATGATTTCACTGGCCTCACGATCAACATCTATATTCACAATACTCTCACAGTGACTTTTCACTGTACCAAAAGATTACTCTATTCTTAATAATATTTACTGTGAATGCACTCACTTGATCACTGAACTTTTCTTTATATTTATACTTCCTCTCACAGAGATATCACTGGCAAACACTTCACGTATATGATATTATTCAGCACACAATCATGTCATATATAAATCAGTAATCAAACTTCAGGCATATATATATCAATAGATCATAGAGATCAACACACAGGCATTTATATCGATAGATTATGGAGATCAACACACGGGCATTTATATTGATAGATTATAGAGATCAACACACGGGCATTTATATTGATAGATTATAGAGATCAACACACGGGCATTTATATTGATAGATTATAGAGATCAACACACGGGCATTTATATTGATAGATTATAGAGATCAACACACGGGCACTGATATCAATAGATTATAGAGATCAATCCACAGGCATTTATATCAATAGATTATAGAGATCAATACACCAATATCTGGTTCACTACCAATATATATAATAATAATAATCACAGATCAATAATAATAGTCACAGTAAATTCTCTGATGAATCTTGGTGCTTGCACACACCCACACATAGATATATATGTAAATTGATACTGTGAGCGCTCTGGGCAGCCTCACCACATACTGTGCTCTCTGTGACTTAAACTCAGGTGAGACTTGCTCACGACATATAAAATACTGACAAGAATATATATAGCTAACTAAAGGGGAAATGGGAGGGAACTGTAAACACCTACTTCACCTATCCTAGGATGACAGTTGGGTTGTAGCTCCTGGTCCAGGCTCTCGCCTCGTTCATCCAGAAACACAAGCCCACACCTTAGGATGTCGCGTCTCGCCGCTTCTGTACACAGCAGGTCCGTGCTTCTTTCTCTACAGTACGTCGCAGGGTTGAAGTCGGTCTCCTGGCCGTCAACTTTCCTCCCAACTACGGCAGCCAGCCTACGTCTCGGCGGTCGTCGTACGTTTCCCAATTAGTCCTTGTCACTGTCTCCCAGAGGAACTGCCTCTCACCACTACGAAGTCACTGAAGTTATCAGCCGTCCCGGACGACACACGCACAGCACCCGACTTCAGAGCTCTTGAAGCTCACAACACTGTCAATTCCCTCGTCGTCTAGATATATCGCTAGGTATTTGGGAAGACTTCTCGACGTGCTTGCATCCAACTGTTGACTCGTAGGGTTCCACGAAGGTGGGGTTACTGTCAAACTTGACAGGATCGTCGATCACACGTTCAACCTGGTTGACAAGGCTGTCAACCCGGTTCACTCACGGTGGGTGGCCCGGCCACTAAGCTGTCTCTTATACTGGTGAACTGCCAACGACGACACACGTCGATGCCCGGCCCACTTCTTGCAACGCACCTGTCCCTGAGCACTTGTTGCTCAATATTTTGTCAATTCCTTATCTGAGCCAATTCTGGGTTGCAGGAAGACCTCACAGAGTGCGTGCCAACAACTGGAGACGCTTAAATCCACCGGAGTTCGGTAAATCCGTCACTCTGACAGGATGACCGATCGCGCGTCCTACCTCTCGGACGTGTCGTGAAAGACTGATGTCGCCTGGCGCCAACACGGGCGGACCCCCTATGCCTATGTGACGTCACTTTTCCCAAAGTTGGTTTTCATTGGCTCCCAGTGCCATGTCGCTGACGGTGACCAATCTGGCGCCACTGACTTCACACAGTTTTGGCGGGAGAACAGACTCGCCCGCGCCATATTGGCTCCCTAAAGGGCCTATCCCACAGGCCAAAATACTACATTTTCTCAAATTTCTCGGCTCTTCGAGAATACTGTTCTCTCCCACATATGTTCAATTGTTGCCTGCAATGTAGAGAACGCTCGGGAATAGTGGACATGACTCTTACAGCAGGCGTGGGAGAATTAGAAGGGGGGGAACACCGTCACACTGCACATATTCGCAGTTTGAAATTACGACTTTTTAAACTGATAACATGCCAATTACTGAGAGCGGTGATGGATCACAAACATGAATAAAAACGTGGGAAATAAGACTATATAGTCGATTATTCGTTCAAATCACATAAATCAATGTGTTTTCATTAGAATTAACTAAAATGTTCCAGATTTTCCGTGTATGTTACAGAAAGAAAATGTACTGCAAAAACAGCTCTAATGCGGTTGAAACGTCAAAATATGCAATAAAATCAGGGTTTCTCTCCTTGGATACGGATTGTCAGTTTATTGTTATTAATTCATTACATTTGCGACAAATCTGGTGTATACGCGTAATTAATTGCAAATTCACATTAAATACAATATTTTCAATCAACTATTCGTAACTCGTTAAATTAGCGAGTAAGATATTGATTAGGAGAGAAACCCTAATTTTATTGCATATTTCGACGTTTCAGCCGGATTAGAGCGGTTTTAGCTCTAATCAGACAAGTTGCCGTTGCCTCCTCCGCATCAGCTCTAATGCGGCTGAAACGTCGAATTATGCAATAAAAACAGGGTTTCTTTCATGATCAATATATTACTCGCTATTTTAACGAGGTACGATTGTTTGATTGAATATTTGTAGTGAATTCGTTCACTACAGGCGAGAGCGGGGGCTTACTCCCGCCGTTTACCGATGGAGCTTTCTCTGTGCCAGAACGTTGCCGGAGACTGGAGGAGGTTCAACAGGTCAACGGCGGGAGTAAGCCCCCACTCTCGCATGTAGTGAACGAATTCACTACATATACGATATATATGATGGAAACTAGTATTTAATTGCAAATGCACATTAAATACATTATTTTCAATCAACCATTTGTATCTCGGTAAAGTAGCGAGTAGGACATTGATTAGGCGAGGAACCTTGTTTTTATTGCATATTTCGACGTTTCAGCCGCATTAGAGCTGTTTTAGCTCTAATCAGACTCCGCATCAGCTCTAATGCGGCTGAAACGTCGAAATATGCAATAAAAACAGGGTTTCCTCCTAATCAATATCTTACTCCCTATTGTAACGAGGTTCGAATGGTTGATTTAAATAATGTATTTAATGTGAATTTGCAATTAATTACGCGTATACATCAGATTTGTCGCATATGTAATGAATTAATAACAATAAACTGACAATCCGTATCCAAGGAGAGAAACCCTGATTTTATTGTATATTTCGACGTTTCAGCCGCATTAGAGCTGTTTTTGCAGCTTTCTGTAACATACATAATCTTCTTTCTGTAACATACACGGAAAATATGGAACATTTTAGTTAATTTTAATGAAAACACATTGATTTGTGTGATTTGAACGAATAATGGACTATCTCGTCGTATTTCCCACGTTTTTATGGATTGCCAGTTTATTGTTATTAAGTCATTACATATGCGACAAATCTGATGTATACGCGTAATTAATTGCAAATTCACATTAAATACATTATTTTCAATCAACCATTCGTACCTCGTTACAATAGCGACTAAGATGTTGATTAGGAGAGAAACCCTGTTTTTATTGCATATTTCGACGTTTCAGCCGCATTAGAACTGATGCGGATGAAGCAACGGTGACTTGTCTGATTAAAGCTAAAACAGCTCTAATGCTGCTGAAACGTCGAAATATGCAATAAAAACAAGGTTTGTCTCTTAATCAAAATTTTACTCGCTATTGTAACGAGGTACGAATGTTTGATAGAAATAATGTATTTAATGTGAATTTGCAATTAATTACGCGTATACATCAGGTTTGTCGCAAATGTAATGAATTAATAACAATAAGCTGAAAATCCGTATCCAAAGAGAGAAACCATGATTTTATTGCATATTTCCACGTTTCAGCCGCATTAGAGCTGTTTTTGCAGTTCATCTTCTTTCTGTAACATACACGGAAAATCTGGAACATTTTAGGTAATTCTAATGAAAACACATTGGTTTGTGTGATTTGGACGAATAATGGACTATCTCGTCGTATTTCCCACGCTTTTAAGGATTGCCAGTTTATTGTTATTATTCATTACATATGCGACATATCTTATGTATACGCGTAATTAATTACAAATTCACATTAAATACATTATTTTCAATAAACCATTCGTACCTCGTTACAATAACGAGTAAGATATTGATTAGGAGAGAAACCTTGTTTTTATTGCATATTTCGACGTTTCAGCCAGATTAGAGCGGTTTTAGCTCTAATCAGACAAGTTGCCGTTGCCTCCTCCTCATCAGCTCTAATGCGGCTGAAACGTCGAAATATGCAATAAAAACAAGGTTTCTCTCATGATCAATATATTACTCGCTATTTTAACGAGGTACGATTGTTTGATTGAATATATGTAGTGAATTCGTTCACTACATGCGAGAGCGGGGGCTTACTCCCGCCGTTTACCCGATGGAGCTTTCTCTGTGCCAGAACATTGCCAGAGACTGGAGGAGGTTCAACGGGTCAACGGCGGGAGTAAGCCCCCACTCTCGCATGTAGAGAACGAATTGACTACATATACGATATATATGATGCAAACTCGTATTTAATTGCAAATGCACATTAAATACATTATTTTCAATCAGCCATTTGTATCTCGGTAAAGTAGCGAGTAGGACATTGATTAGGAGAGAAGCCTTGTTTTTATTGCATATTTCGACGTTTCAGCCGCATTAGAGCTGTTTTAGCTCTAATCAGACAAGTTGCCGTTGCCTCCTCAGCATCAGCTCTAATGCGGCTGAGACGTCGAAAAATGCAATAAAAGCAGGGTTTCTGTCCTAATCAATATCTTAGTCGCTATTCTAACGAGGTACGAATGGTTGATTGAAAACGATGTATTTAATGTGAATTTACAATTAATTACGCGTATACATCAGATTTGTCGCATATGTAATGACTTATTAACAATAAACTGGCAATCCTTAAAAACGTGGGAAAAACGACGAGATAGATTTGTCGCATATGTAATGAATTAATAACAATAAACTGGCAATCCTTAAAAACGTGGCAAATATGACGAGATAGTCCATTATTTGTTCAAATCACACAAATCAATGTGTTTTCATTAGAATTAACTAAAATGTTCCAGATTTTCCGTGTATGTTACAGAAAGAAGATTATGTATGTTACAGAAAGCTGCAAAAACAGCTCTAATGCGGCTGAAACGTCGAAATATGCAGTAAAATCAGGGTTTCTCTCCTTGGATACGGATTGTCAGTTTATTGTTATTAATTCATTACATATGCGATAAATCTGATCTATACGCGTAATTAATAGCAAATTCACATTAAATACATTATTTAAATCAACCATTCGTACCTCGTTACAATAGCGAGTAAGATATTGATTAGGAGAGAAACCCTGTTTTTATTGCATATTTCGACGTTACAGCCACATTAGAGCTGATGCGGAGTCTTATTAGAGCTAAAGCAGCTCTAATGCTGCTGAAACGTCGAAATATGCAGTAAAAACAAGGTTTCTCTCCTAATCAATGTCCAACTCGCTACTTTACCGAGATACAAATGGTTGATTGAAAATAATGTATTTAATGTGCATTTGCAATTAAATACGAGTTTGCATCATATATATCGTATATGTAGTGAATTCCTTCACTACATGCGAAAGTGGGGGGCTTACTCCCGCCGTTTACCCGTTGGACCTCCTCCAGTCTCCGGAAATGTTCTGGCACAGAGAAAGCTCCAACGGGTAAACGGCGGGAATAAGCCCCCCCGCTCTCGCATGTAGTGAACGAATTCAATACATATGTGAGTCAGATATTGATTAAGAGAGATTTTCTGCTTTTATTGCATATTTCCATGTTTCATCCGGATTAGAGCAGTTTTACTAGTACCTCTTCTCTCAGTAATATAAACAAAAATTCAGAAACATTTTAGTTAATTCTAACGAAAACACATTGATTTTTATCATTTGAATTGGAAACAACGTTTTCATATGCCTTTTTAATGATCAAAATAATTCGCAACCTCGCTATATGATTTGATGTAAAAATCCTCAAATTTGGTATTATTGTGACTTTTTTAACGTTTTCATGTAGAGTGATTTTAGGTAAAAATGTTCGAATTTACTAATATTTTGATAATACGTCATGTTGTCCCACTATTTGTGATTTGGCCTACAAATCTCAGAATTTCACATAATATTGCGTTTTTAAGCAAGTTTTCTTGAATTGTGCTTTGTAAATAAAATCATCGAGTTTAGCAAAACTTTGGTTTTTTTCATCGTTGTTTCCTTTATAAAAGTTCATCCAAATATCAACGATTTAGGCAATATTTTGCCGTTTTTTCCGCGTTTTCAAGCCTTTTCGGTTTATTGCCAATAATTCAATAAATTTACGATAAGTATGATGCAAAAACGTAATGAATTGCATATTAAAATTATATACTTGACTCTCAATCAAGTATTTGTACCTCGTTAAAATAGTGAGTCAGATATTGATTAGGAGAGATTTTCTGTTTTTATTACATATTTCGACGTTTCAGGCGGATTAGAGCGGTTTTACGAGTAACTCTTCTCTCAGTAATATAAACGGAAATTCAGGAACATTTTAGTTAATTCTAATGAAAACTCATTGATTTTTATCATTTGAATTGGAAAACGCCTTTTCATATGATCAAAATAACACGAAATCTCGATTAATGATTTCAAGCAAATATCCACGTAATTGGTAATGTTGTTACTTTTTTCACGTTTTCACGTGAAAACATGTGTCATTTAAGGTAGTAATATTCGAATTTACTAATATTTTCATGCAACCTCAGGCTTTCTCGCGAAATGTGATTTAGCCTATAAATCTAAGAATTTAGCATAATATTGCGTTTTTAAGCAAGTTTTCCTGCGTTTTATTTGTACTAATAATCATCGAATTTAGCAATATTTTCACGTTAATCATCCATTTTTCCTTTATAAGACTTCAACCAAATATCAACGATTTAGATAATATTTTGCCGTTTTTTACGATTTTAAGCACTTTTGGTTTATTGTCATTTATGCAAAAATTACGATAAATATGATACGAACACGTAATTAACTGTAAAATACCCTTTAATACTTGATTTTCAATCAACTTTTTATACCTCGTTAAAATAATGTGTTAGATATTGATTAGGAGAGAATTTCAGTTTTCATTGCATATTTCGACGTTTCAGCCAGATTAGAGCGGTTTTACGAATACAAAAATGCAAACGGAATTTCAGGAACATTTTAGTTAATTCTAAAGAAAACATTGATTTTTATCATTTGAATTTGGAAACATCGTTTTCATATGCATTTTTATTGATCAAAATAATTCGCTACCTCGCTCTGTTATTCGAAGTAAAATTCCTCGAATTTGGTATTATAGTGACTTTTTTATAGTTTTTCATGTTGGGTGATTTTAGGTAAAAATGTTCGAATTTACTAATGTTTTGATACTACATCATGTTTTCTCTCTATTTGTGATTTGGACTACAAATCACAGAATTTCACATAATAATGCGTTTTTAAACAAGTTTTCTTGCATTGTGCTTTGTACTTAAAATCATCGAATTTAGCAATACATGAGGTTTTTCATCGTTGTTTCCTTTATATTATTTCACCAAATATCAACGATTTAGGTAATATTTGGACGTTTTTCCGAGTTTTCAATCATTTGCGGTTTATTGCCATTAATTCAATAAATTTACGATATATTATTTAATAAATTTACGATAATTATTTACGTGCAAACACGTAAATAATTACAAAATAAACTTAAATACAAGATTTTCAATCAACTATTTGTACCTAGTTAAATATTTGAGATATGTATTGTTTAGGAGTGAAATTCTGTTTTTTTGCATATTTCTTTCTGCGTTTCCGCCGATTAAATGGGTTTTACGAGTACCTCTTCCTACAGTAATATAAACGGAATTAAGGAACATTTTAGTTAATTCTAAACAAACATATTGATTTTCAGTATTTGACTTGGAAACAACGTTTTCATATACCTTTTTAATTATCAAAATAATACGCCAACCTCGCTCTTTCATTTGATGTAAAAATCGTCGAATTTGGTATTATAGTTACTTTTTCACGTTTTTCATGTAGACTGATTTTAGGTAAAAAGGTTCGAATATACTTATATTTTGATACTACTCATCTTGTCGTTCAATTGTAGTTTAGCCTACAAATCTCAGAATTTCGCATAATATTGCGTTTTTTAGCAAGTTTTCATGCATTGTGCTTTGTACTTATATCATCGAATTTAGCAATATTGGTGGTTGTTCAT
>WNGS01005601.1:0-10107 GCA_020271785.1 Procambarus virginalis
ATAATTCTCTATTAGACCCGAATGCTTGGAACAATATACTGTAGGTGTACTGTTGTCTTAACGAAAAAAAGGATGGATACCTAGGTTTAATTCAACTTCATCTTTGTAGCCTGTTAATTGGCCAAATTGTCTGTTATTATGACAGTATATATTTAAGTGAGATGGTACAGTATCCATACAAAAGATTTAAACACTTTATTCTGTGCAGTGAGCACATTAAGTAAATAAGCACATTAATAAAATAAAATAATAAATAAATAAATTATTTAAATTGTTATTATAAGGTTCTTGCTGTTATCATCAAGTGTTTGAAGCAGACTTGGAATCACTGAAAATTATTCCTCCTCCTATGCTTTTGGATTGGGTAGGAACTGGATAGATGACCCACACAGTCCATACATGCAGGCATGGTATAGTACTATCTGAACCAGCTTATAAAAACCTAGCAGTTTATCTTAACTCATTGTGTGCTCCCATTTGTACAAAATAAATTCCTTTAAAATGTCAGTTGAATCTGAAGCTATTTCTTGTGTTGCAAAATATGAGCACCAATATGTGCAGCATGCATTCTTTTTTATTTTGACCAAAATGGGCTGGCATTTATTTTTTATCATGGCTTAAGATTTGCATTGACAAAATATACTAGCTACAATAAAAATACTGTAGTTATTACTGTACGTACCATATACTTTATAGATTTAATCAAAGAGGGTGAAAACTAATCTATGTTTTAAAATCTTACTTGTGAAAATAGTGTAGGTAGAATTTTATGAAGTGTCACCAATGTGCCTCATATTAGCCTATATTCAATATACTCACAATCAATAGGCTCAGTAGGGATAAACCAATCTAGGTTTGCATTTCACTCTGTAATGAAGTTAATTTGTTTTCCCATTTTGATGTGGTTTATCACTGCAAATGACACAATCTCTACAAATTGTGTCCATACAGATGTCTCTCCATGGTGATTTGTATATGGAAATTCAGTTACCACCCTAGAGTAAATACACCTGTATATCAAACATACCAAATCAGAAAAAGCAAAGCACAGCAAAAGTAGAAACATCATTTGAATAATGAACTTTTTAAGATACGAGTTCATGGAGTGCAGCATCTCATTGACCCATATCTAACATGGCCTTACTCACCGAGTTAGGTAAAGGATCATTATTTAGCAGAATCTTCCATAACTCCAAAGTTTACAAGAGTTTCCTTAAAACATCATGCAAGATTCTTTTATGTTTCACTCCCAAATGTGCACAGAACAGTGGCACTCTTCTTCAGATATTATTTGGGTCACTTCATACAACTGATGATTTGGATATAGCTTTTTAAATATACTGTAGTCCTAACCTAACCCATGATATACATTAGTAATGTATGGGGCATAGTCTGTATGGCTCAACTAAGTTATCAAATAAGGAGTCTATAAAATGATAACTTATGAACAAAGCAATCAACTTGCAAGTCACTGGTTTGTTAATGGCTATATCCCACAACTTTCTGCCCACAGCTAGACTGCCGGAATTTGGTTTCTACCCAAGTTTAACAAAACAAAATTATTTGATCAAATTTCAAAATTAATGACAAAATTAATGACAATGGGTTAATTGTCATTAACCCATTTTGGAGAGCACAAAATAATAACAGAATTGGCCAGTCATCCTAGCACTAGTTGAAGGTTTGCAGGATTACCCAAGTCTACTTAAAATGATGTAAATAAATGGCTAAATGAAACATAATACTGTACTATGCACCTCTGAAACTGGAAATTTAAGTATAAAGTATTGCAATAAAATTTAATTTTTACTCAGAAATAAGGTGATTTTATAACAAACTAAAACATAAATAGGTGATGCATTAAATCAACAATGCAAACAGCTCAGTCTTCATTTTAAGTTACAGTATGTACATAATAATGTTACAGTGCTGTGATAATAAATATAGAATGGGAACAAATTCAATTTACTGTACTAATAAATGAAATTTGATCAATGTTATAACAACATTATTTGATTAAATGTTATTTACAGTATCAGTAAAACTCAATTGGTTCATATTGTACATTTATTGCCGGTATCACAGAACCAGCAGTTTTACTTGGGATATATTTACACACAATTCTAAGTTTATTCAGGTAACTGTGGCTAATTTTATAAACATCACAAAGATTCATCCACAACTGTTTTATTCGGGGACTAATGAACCTTTTAGTTTACATTAATCAAATTAGAGTACGTGACCGAGATAGACACAAAGATTTGACAAATCAAATGTGCTGTTCACTAACTGTAACACCTTGTTCTACTTTCAAGGCTATTACAGTAATTAAGATAAGCTAGTCAAGCCTAGGTATAACAAAATCGATGTTTGATTTGTACACTGACAATTTTCTATTAATCACAGTTAAATTTACTTTCTGTATCTAAATAACAATGCATGAAGCATTTAGCCCTACTATTACCACCACCTTGGTAGCCACATAAGCAATACATAATCTACAAATAAAATATAGTAGTCAAAAGGCCCTTGACAGTATAGTACATTATCTTTCAACTCGAGAAAACAAATTTGATATTGTGCATTTAATAACAGGCTGGTGACTACATCAACTGCTGTTAAGATGAGTGGAGGAGGTGCATGGCAAATACTCACTAAGTTAAGCATTGTTGGGTCGGGTCACCAACTGAATGGGTGAACATATATACTGTACTGTATATGGGGTCCCGGGTAGGGGTCCTGGTAGTAGTCAGGTTCATTCTCGACTTAATTGAAAATTCTGCGTTCTAGAATTTATAGAATCCCAGGCAGGACAGAAATGGTTGGGTGCATTTCCTGTCACCTAATATTCATGTTCGCCTAGCAGTAAATAGGTACCCAAGAGAATAGTCAGCTTGTTTGAGGTTGCAACCTGGGGAAGGTCAGTAATTCGACCCGGGAGTTGGTCCACAATATAAGCCTAACACGTACAGTACTGAATGTATAAAGTGGCTGCCTGTCTCCAATACAATGAATTACATATATTGTAGACCTCACCCCTGGGAGGGGGGTGACCCCTGACATGCCACAATTGGGGATTTACCTGAGGGTCACTAACACACTAGTGGCTTCGACGAGGCCAGGAAACCAGTGGCTTGTCAAAGGTCCCATTTAATAGGCTTCCTGCCTGACCCATCTCATGTTGGCCTCCAAATGCATGATAGAGCTGATAAGTTAGCCAAAGAATCTGCCTTTAAAGGAGCCGTTGAGTGTAACCTTGGATTGTCAATGAGCAATCTGAAAGCAGCAGTACACCAAGAACTTCAACAAGATCTTGTAGATCTGAGGCAAAGTGAAATTGACACCAGTAATTTCATCTACTTATCATCATACTATCACGCAAGAGGAGCCACACATCTATGGTTCATCCAATAAAATTAGCAGACTTCTAGATGTTACTACTGCTCGGCTTAGACTTGGTTACAAGTACATTGTATCTCTGGGAATTCTCATTATCTGCCGATGTAGACCTGACCAAATGTAAACTGTGTCAACAAAATTATTCGCACACCCTCCGTCACTATGTGATGGAGTGCGAAAAGATACGTGAATTTAGAGACTACTGTATTCTATAACCAATGTTCCAACGATGGAACATTGGTACACTGGACACTACAGTATCCAGTGTACCAAGGTGCACTTTGCTAAAGCTACCCATGCAGTCACCCATCCAGTTACTAGCCAGCCCCAAGGGTGCCTTACCTCCCTGAGCGAGTGAGGTGCACGTCCCCCCGACATTGTGGCACTAGTCTGGTTAATGGAAGTGGCTCTCATAGCACAGTTGGCGACTTAAACTCCTGGATACCTGATTAAATTCCCGTGCGGGACAGAAATGATTGGACACGTTTCTTTCACCTAATGCCTCTATTCACCTAGCAGTAAATGGGTTTCCAAGAGGCAGTCAACTGTTGTGGGGTTGCATCCTGGGAAAGGCTTCCAGATTGACCTCGGGAAAACCTTGAATGAACCTCAATGTGTACATAAACATACAGGCTTTGAGGAAAAATGAATTATGAAGGTAACTTACTCCCGCCAAACTTGCACCCAGCTGGCTGTTGTGTACCTTGTCCCGACCCTTGCACGCGGCTCCGGCCTCCGCCATTCACTACTCTCCCTCACTAATTAACAATTAACTTATTTTGCCGCAATATTTGTAACAAACTGCAAACACTTTTCTGTTTACCCACACACACCTACCCACAGGTCCTACCTATGGTTATCACAGTGACTGAGGTTGTGGTGGCTGCATCAACACCTGCTGTTGTTATTGTCGACGTCACACAAATATGAATGTGCAGGTTATTACAGGTAACAGTTTACAGAGGTGTTAATGTATGGGTGGAGGATACCGTGTACCGGGGAGGGAGACCGGTACAGGGTGCGAGCCTCTCCCGGGACCACTAGCTGTGGCATCGATATAATTGTCTGCATGGTCACCCATCAGTTATTTATTTATTTATTTATTTATTTATTTATTTATTTATTTATTTATTTATTTATATACAAGAAGGTACATTGGGTTTGTGAGAATACATAGCATAGTATTTACAATCTTTGGAAAGTACAGAAAATAGACGTCGAAATTGTACCCCTCAAGGTGAAAAAGATTCATCATGATTGATTGATTGATTGATAAAGATTAAGCCACCCAAGAGGTGGCACGGGCATGAATAGCCCGTAAGTGGTGGCCCTTATGAGCCATTAACAGTATCGAGTGATGATACTGGAGATCTGTGGAGGTGCGACGGCACCCTGCGTGACGGGAGATGTCTCCCGGACCAAATGGTGACCAAATGGTGGTTACTCCTGATTGATAAGGATTAAGCCACCCAAGAGGTGGCACGGGCATGAATAGCCCTTAAGTGGTACAATTTTTTTTTCTTTTCTCCGTAATTCTTTTCATTATTATGACAATTCATCATGAATTCAATTTCTTTCTTTATTATGCACCCCATACCCATCCCGTGGGCGGTGGTGTAAAGGATACAGAGGCACATAATCGGTTCAGGAACTGAACCCTCTAGTTCGTTTAGCTAAGCAAATAACAATGTTTGACGCTAGTTACAAAATTATCAATGTTGTATACACATGTACACACCCTCATACATACATGTACATATATATATACGTATACACATATACATACACATACATATCTAATCACCCACACAAATACACACATCAAGAATCTTTGTGTCACAAGTGACACATCATGAACCGGGACAATTACGGTGTTTGTATGGAAGCATGATATCTCGGTTACCAAGAGTTAGTTAGTTTAGTTCATTTATTATGCACCCCATACCCATCTTGTGGGCGGTAGTGGAAAGGGTTACAGAGGCACATAATGGGCTCAGGGACTGAACCCCACAATTCATTTAGCTAAGCAAGTTACAATCTTGATGAGCTAGTTACAAAATTCAATATAAGTCGTCACATCAACAATGGGTTCCAAGAGCCAACAGTTTACATGTATATTGCGACGAGTCGGTGGCGGAGGATGGCAGGGCAGGGTGTGGTGTCCTAATAAGGGAATATACGGAGTTTGGGATTGTAGACAGGATAATTGAACTCCGGCTTAGTAATTATATATCATCCACACAAGCTGAACTGCAGGCCATTCTGGCGTGTTTGGAGGAAGTACGTCATGACGACAAAAATGTTTTTGTATTTGTCGATAGCCGAGGAGCACTTGAGTCCTTAAACAGTCGAAACCCAGTCTTCATCTCCATAGTTGAGGATTGTAAGAGAAGAATA
The DNA here is from genome assembly GCA_020271785.1 of Procambarus virginalis. Classification (NCBI taxonomy): domain Eukaryota; kingdom Metazoa; phylum Arthropoda; class Malacostraca; order Decapoda; family Cambaridae; genus Procambarus; species Procambarus virginalis. The sequence continues at coordinate 5,797 of WNGS01005601.1, forward strand.
ACTGAGATACAGCTGAAAGGACATAGTGTGAAATTCATGTGGATTCCATCTCATGTTGGAATAGTGCTCAACGAGGTGGCGGATGACTTGGCCAAACGTGCCACATCAAAACCACAAGTTGACATTGAATGTGAATTCACAATGAGACAAATTAGAAGCAAAATCAGAAATATTCAGGCACAGGCAGGAGCGGAGAGGAGAGATCTAATGTATGAGAGAAGTCAAACCATGCAACACTACATGTATGTGAGTCAAAACACCCATTTCACTTATGGTAAAAGGAGAAATGCTTGGAGTGACTCTGTGTACATGCGGCTCAGGCTTGGGTACAAATATTACTGGGAATATGGGATAGGTGTTCATGATAATGACACGAAGTGTAAACTATGTGGTATGTTAAGGTCTCACACCCTTGCCCATTATGTTTTTGATTGTCCGTTGATTAATGTATATAGAAACACTAAGATAAGGACTGTTCCTGAACAAATAGCCTGGATGTGTCACAACGGAAAGGTTGATGAAATTCTTGAGAGATATAAGAATTTTGCACCAAGACTGTAATATTTTGTTGAATTATCTGCATGTCTCTTGCAAATTGTCTATACAGTATACCTAGGTCATAAAAGTATTTGTGTACGTCTGATATCATACTACTTGTGAAGGAGGAAATGTATATGTTTATCTCCAGCACCAGCACTTCCACTACCACGATAACATCATTTATATTTGCCAACATTCAAGGTATAAAAACACGCAAATCCAACAAAGTTCACTTTATAGATGGTCTCCTTCATGAGGCAAATGCAGTGTTTGCAGCCCTAACAGAAACCCACACAAAGGACTACCATGATGGTGAAATATGGATCTCAGAGTACAATCTTTTCAGATGTGATAGGAAACACCGGCTTCAGGGTGGGGTCAGCCTATACATCAAAGACACACTCATCTGTACTGAGCTGCTAAACACCTCGAATGATATGGTGGAAGTGCTGATAATCAAAATAGAGATTATAAATGTAGTTATTGTCCTTGTATATAAGTCACCGGAGGCAAACCCTCAGCAGTTTAAAGACCAACTAATGAAAGTAGAACACTGCTTGGAAAACCTCACAAATCCAGCTCCGAACATCATTCTGCTTGGGGACTTCAACCTACGGCACCTGAAATGGAAGCACCTGGCTAATACAGTAATATCAGAAAGAATACCAGGAAGTAGCCTTAATGAACAGGCACATGCAAATGACCTGCTACGGATGTGCGACAGGTTTGCCTTAAACCAGCAAATAGTAGAACCAACCAGGAAGGAGAACACGCTGGACCTCATTTTCACTAATAATGATGAATTGATCAGGAACATAATGATTACAAATACCTGTTACTCAGATCACAACTTAATTGAAGTTATGACAACCATGGGGAATAGACCTTCAAAACCAGTCCAGATTCCCGGTGGAGGAGATTTCAGCAAATTCAACTTCAATAATAAACAGATAAACTGGGAGCAAATAAACCAGGACTTCACAGAAATAAACTGGGAAGAACAGCTAGGAAATGCGAACCTGAACCAGTGCCTGGAAAAAATAAGCTCAGTAGCACTAGAAATATGTACAAACCGCATCCCCCTAAGAAAAAAGAGGAAGAGATGCAGATTGGAACGAGAACGTCGTTCCCTATATAGGCGAAGAAAACGAATCGCGGTACAACTTGAGAGTCGCACCCTATCTCAGGAACGGCGAAGAAGGTTAGGTAGCGAAATAGGAAAAATTGAACTCAAGCTACAAGAATCATACAAAACGCAGGAGAGGGAAAGAGAGCAAAAGGCCATCAGTGAAATAGAGAGAAACCCGAAATATTTTTTCTCCTATGCAAAATCAAGATCAAAAACCACATCTAGTATCGGGCCCCTGCGAAAGGAAGATGGAACTTTCACCGATGACAACAAAGAAATGAGCGAGCTACTGAGGAAGCAATACGACTCTGTCTTCAGCGAGCCATTAAACGCACTAAAGATCGATAACCCAAATGAATTTTTCATGGATATGATACCAACATCAAATCATATATCAGACGTCACCCTATCCCCACTGGATTTTGAAGAAGCCATAAACAGTATGCCTATGCACTCCGCACCAGGCCCGGATTCTTGGAACTCCATATTCATCAAGAACTGTAAAAAACCACTATCGCAGGCCCTTCACATTCTGTGGAGACAAAGCCTAGATACTGGCGTTATTCCTGATATACTAAAAACAGCAGAGATAGCACCACTTCATAAAGGAGGAAATAAGGCAGAGGCAAAAAATTACAGACCGATAGCACTAACATCGCACATCATAAAAATTTTTGAGAGAGTGCTAAGAAGTAAGATCACAAAATACATGGAATCACAGCATCTCCATAACCCCGGACAACATGGTTTCAGAACAGGGCGCTCTTGCCTGTCGCAGTTGCTGGACCACTATGATATGGCATTAGATGCTATGGAAGACAAACAAAACGCTGATGTAATTTACACAGATTTCGCAAAAGCTTTTGATAAATGTGACCATGGTGTTATTGCCCATAAAATGCGCTCAAAAGGAATTACCGGAAAAGTAGGCAGATGGATCTACAATTTCCTGACCAACAGAACCCAATGTGTAATAGTCAACAAAATAAAATCCAACCCGTCAACCGTTAAGAGCTCAGTCCCCCAGGGTACTGTGCTTGCTCCAGTACTTTTTCTCATCCTCATATCGGACATAGACAAGAACACAACCTATAGCACTGTATCATCCTTTGCAGATGACACTAGGATCTTCATGAGAGTAGGCAACATAGAGGACACGGCGAACCTCCAGTCAGATGTAGATCAGGTCTTTCTATGGGCTACAGAAAATAATATGGTGTTTAACGAAGACAAGTTCCAGCTCATGCGCTATGGAAAAAATGAAAATATAAAAACGGAAACCACGTACAAAACTCAGGCAAATCATAACATAGAACGAAAAGGCAATGTAAAGGATCTGGGTGTACTCATGTCGGAAGACCTTACCTTTAAAGAACACAATAAAGTAGCCGTCACAACTGCAAGAAAAATGACAGGTTGGATAACAAGAACTTTTCACACTAGAGATGCTATACCGATGATGACACTTTTCAAAACGCTTGTGCTCTCTAGAGTGGAGTACTGCTGCACAATGACAGCCCCTTTCACTGCTGGTGAAATTGCTGACCTGGAGAGCGTGCAGAGATCCTTTACTGCTAGAATCCACTCGGTAAAACATCTAAACTATTGGGACCGACTAAAGAGCCTAAATCTGTATTCCCTTGAGCGCAGGCGGGAGAGATACATAATAATTTACACGTGGAAAATATTAGAGGGGCTGGTCCCAAACCTGCACACAGAAATAACATCACATGAGACCAGAAGACATGGCAGGATGTGCAGAATACCCCCGTTGAAAAGCAGAGGTGCAACTGGTACTCTGAGAGAGAACTCTATCAACATCAGAGGCCCGAGACTGTTCAACACGCTTCCACTACACATAAGGGACATAACTGGCAAACCCCTCACAGTGTTCAAGAGAGAACTGGATAAGCACCTCCAAAGGATACCTGATCAACCAGGCTGTGACTCATACGTCAGGCTGCGAGCAGCCGCGTCCAACAGCCTGGTTGATCAGTCCAGCAACCAGGAGGCCTGGTCGATGACCGGGCCGCGGGGACGATAAGCCCCGGAAGCACCTCAAGGTATCCTCAAGGTAGCCATCTTGACTATATCCTCCACTGAGACTATATCCTGTGAGACATCCTCTACTGAGACTATATCCTCTATGAGACTATATCATCCACTAAGACTATATCCCCCATTGAGGCTATATCATCCAAAGGACTATATCCTCCACTAAGACTATTTACTCCACTAAGATTATATTCTCCAATGAGGCTATATCCTCCACTAAGACTATATCCTCCACTGAGACAATATCATTCACTAAGACTATATCCTCCACTGAGACTATATCCTCCACTGAGACTATATCATTCACTAAGACTATATCCTCTACTGACACTATATCCTCTACTGAGTCTATATCCTCCACTGAGACTATATCCTCCAGTGAGGCTATATCATCCACTAAGACTATATCCTCCACTAAGGCTATATCCTCCTCTGAGACTATATCCTCCACTGAGACTATATCCTATTCTGAGACTATATCCTCTACTCAGACTATATCCTCAGAAGAGACAATATCATCCACTAAGACTATATCCTCCATTGAGACTATATCATCCACTAAGAGTATATAATCCACTAAGACTATA
>WNGS01005601.1:11107-23563 GCA_020271785.1 Procambarus virginalis
GCAATATTTTTCGTGGGTAGGAATGCCGAAGGTTTTGCAATCTGATTTGGGCAGTAATTTTCAATCAAAGCTGTTCCGTAAGACAATGAAGGACTGGGACGTGAAACAGGTTAGGTCATCTCCTTACCATCCCCAATCTCAAGGGCCATTGAACGTTTTCATGGCACTATGAAGAGCCTTTTGCGAATTTATTGTGCTGAGCAAGGGCTCAGTGGGACGAGGCCATCGCCCCAATAATGTTTGCTATCAGGGATTCGGTAGTAGAGTCCTTAGCCATGACACCATTTCAATTAGTATATGGGCACACGGTGAGAAGTCCGATAGTTATGTTGAAGGATCGACTAACATCTGAAGGTTCAAGAGATAGTATGGAACGTATGTTCAGAAGTTTAAATGCAGATTGTCCAGGGCGCGAGAGTTGGCGAGGCAAAACTTGAAAATGTCACAAGCAAACATGGCAAGATATTACAACAAAGGTACCAAAAAGAGAAGTTTTAACGTAGGTGATAAGGTATTGGTCTATCTACCTGTAAAAGGGACGGTAATGATTCAAAATTTTGTGGATCCTATATGTAAAGAAGAGACTTGGCGATTTAACATACGTAATACACATGCCTGACAGACCGAGAAAATCCAGATATGTCACGTAAACTTAATGAAAAGGTATTGGGATAGAGATGAGGATGGGCAATTAAACACTGTTGTAATGTGTGCAGTTTCCAATGAGTTTACGGAATTAAACCATAAGAGGCTAGAAAGAGCAGACGGAGCCCGAATCTCTAATTCTCAGTGGATAAGAGATATGAATGAACACTTGACATACTTAGATGATCAAAGGAGGCAGGACATAGAGGAGATTCTCATGAAATACATATCACTATTCTCGGACGTACCACGACGACATCGCGAAATTACGCACGAGGTAAATGTAGGAGGAGCTAGACCAATAAAGCAACATCCGTATAGAATAAATACTGAAAAGAGAGAAATTATGCGACGTGAGGTAAAATATCTATTGGATAACGATCTGGCAGAATTGAGCGACAGTGATTGGAGCTCACCTTCTCTACTGGTGAAAAAGCCAGATGGCACACATAGGTTGTGCACGGATTACAGAAAGGTGAATTCGGTCACTGTCGCAGACTCGTACCCAATTCCTCGAATTGAGGATTGTATCGACCAAATAGGACACGCCCAGTTCGTATCTAAAATTGACCTTCTGAAAGGGTACTATCAGATACCCCTCTCAGAGAGTGCCAAGAGAATCTCTGCCTTTGTGACACCTGAAATCTCGGTGTCCACAAGACACTTAGGAAAATACAAGAGCATTTTTATTGGCCAGGTATGGCTGCAGATGTAAAAAGGTATTGCAAATCTTGTTTATCATGTCAGAGAGCGGGAAAACCCCCTCCAGCGCTTCCTAGAGCCCAACTAAAGCCAATTCCAGCGTTTGGGGAACCTTTTGAAAGGATCATAGTGGATTGCGTAGGTCCCCTACACAGAACAAGAAAAGGGAACGAATACTTATTTACCATCATGTGGTCAGCGACTCGTTTTCCCGAGGCATTTCCCATGCGAAAGATAACCTCCAGAATATTGCTTGACAGGTTATAGCAATATTTTTCGTGGGTAGGAATGCCGAAGGTTTTGCAATCTGATTTGGGCAGAATTTTCAATCAAAGCTGTTCCGTAAGACAATGAAGGACTGGGACGTGAAACAGGTTAGGTCATCTCCTTACCATCCCCAATCTCAAGGGGCCATTGAACGTTTTCATGGCACTATGAAGAGCCTTTTGCGAATTTATTGTGCTGAGCAAGGGGCTCAGTGGGACGAGGCCATCGCCCCAATAATGTTTGCTCTCAGGGATTCGGTAGTAGAGTCCTTAGCCATGACACCATTTCAATTAGTATATGGGCACACGGTGAGAAGTCCGATAGTTATGTTGAAGGATCGACTAACATCTGAAGGTTCAAGAGATAGTATGGAAACGTATGTTCAGAAGTTTAAATGCAGATTGTCCAGGGCGCGAGAGTTGGCGAGGCAAAACTTGAAAATGTCACAAGCAAACATGGCAAGATATTACAACAAAGGTACCAAAAAGAGAAGTTTTAACGTAGGTGATAAGGTATTGGTCTATCTACCTGTAAAAGGGACGGTAAATGATTCAAAATTTTGTGGATCCTATATGGTAAAGAAGAGACTTGGCGATTTAACATACGTAATACACATGCCTGACAGACCGAGAAAATCCCAGATATGTCACGTAAACTTAATGAAAAGGTATTGGGATAGAGATGAGGATGGGCAATTAAACACTGTTGTAATGTGTGCAGTTTCCAATGAGTTTACGGAATTAAACCATAAGAGGCTAGAAAGAGCAGACGGAGCCCGAATCTCTAATTCTCAGTGGATAAGAGATATGAATGAACACTTGACATACTTAGATGATCAAAGGAGGCAGGACATAGAGGAGATTCTCATGAAATACATATCACTATTCTCGGACGTACCACGACGACATCGCGAAATTACGCACGAGGTAAATGTAGGAGGAGCTAGACCAATAAAGCAACATCCGTATAGAATAAATACTGAAAAGAGAGAAATTATGCGACGTGAGGTAAAATATCTATTGGATAACGATCTGGCAGAATTGAGCGACAGTGATTGGAGCTCACCTTCTCTACTGGTGAAAAAGCCAGATGGCACACATAGGTTGTGCACGGATTACAGAAAGGTGAATTCGGTCACTGTCGCAGACTCGTACCCAATTCCTCGAATTGAGGATTGTATCGACCAAATAGGACACGCCCAGTTCGTATCTAAAATTGACCTTCTGAAAGGGTACTATCAGATACCCCTCTCAGAGAGTGCCAAGAGAATCTTGCCTTTGTGACACCTGAAATCTCGGTGTCCACAAGACACTTAGGAAAATACAAGAGCATTTTTATTGGCCAGGTATGGCTGCAGATGTAAAAAGGTATTGCAAATCTTGTTTATCATGTCAGAGAGCGGGAAAACCCCCTCCAGCGCTTCCTAGAGCCCAACTAAAGCCAATTCCAGCGTTTGGGGAACCTTTTGAAAGGATCATAGTGGATTGCGTAGGTCCCCTACACAGAACAAGAAAAGGGAACGAATACTTATTTACCATCATGTGGTCAGCGACTCGTTTTCCCGAGGCATTTCCCGTGCGAAAGATAACCTCCAGAATATTGCTTGACAGGTTATAGCAATATTTTTCGTGGGTAGGAATGCCGAAGGTTTTGCAATCTGATTTGGGCAGTAATTTTCAATCAAAGCTGTTCCGTAAGACAATGAAGGATTGGGACGTGAAACAGGTTAGGTCATCTCCTTACCATCCCCAATCTCAAGGGGCCATTGAACGTTTTCATGGCACTATGAAGAGCCTTTTGCGAATTTATTGTGCTGAGCAAGGGGCTCAGTGGGACGAGGCCATCGCCCCAATAATGTTTGCTATCAGGGATTCGGTAGTAGAGTCCTTAGGCATGACACCATTTCAATTAGTATATGGGCACACGGTGAGAAGTCCGATAGTTATGTTGAAGGATCGCTAACATCTGAAGGTTCAAGAGATAGTATGGAAACGTATGTTCAGAAGTTTAAATGCAGATTGTCCAGGGCGCGAGAGTTGGCGAGGCAAAACTTGAAAATGTCACAAGCAAACATGGCAAGATATTACAACAAAGGTACCAAAAAGAGAAGTTTTAACGTAGGTGATAAGGTATTGGTCTATCTACCTGTAAAGGGACGGTAAATGATTCAAAATTTTGTGGACCTATATGGTAAAGAAGAGACTTGGCGATTTGACATACGTAATACACATGCCTGACAGACCGAGAAAATCCCAGATATGTCACGTAAACTTAATGAAAAGGTATTGGGATAGAGATGAGGATGGGCAATTAGACACTGCTGTAATGTGTGCAGTTTCCAACGAGTTTACAGAATTAAACCATAAGAGGCTAGAAAGAGCAGACGGAGCCCGAATCTCTAATTCTCAGTGGTTAAGAGATATGAATGAACACTTGACATACTTAGATGATCAAAGGAGGCAGGACATAGAGGAGATTCTCATGAAATACATATCACTATTCTCGGACGTACCACGACGACATCGCGAAATTACGCACGAGGTAAATGTAGGAGGAGCTAGACCAATAAAGCAACATCCGTATAGAATAAATCCTGAAAAGAGAGAAATTATGCGACGTGAGGTAAAATATCTATTGGATAACGATCTGGCAGAATTGAGCGACAGTGATTGGAGCTCACCTTGTCTACTGGTGAAAAAGCCAGATGGCACACATAGGTTGTGCACGGATTACAGAAAGGTGAATTCGGTCACTGTCGCAGACTCGTACCCAATTCCTCGAATTGAGGATTGTATCGACCAAATAGGAACGCCAGTTCGTATCTAAAATTGACCTTCTGAAAGGGTACTATCAGATACCCCTCTCAGAGAGTGCCAAGAGAATCTCTGCCTTTGTGACACCTGACGGTCTTTATCAATATAAAGTACTACCATTCGGTATGAAAAATAGTGGAAGTTGTTTCCAGAGAGCCATGAATAAAATCCTACAAGGAATGGTAGGTTGTACAGTTTATATTGATGACATCATAGTGTATTCACACTCGTGGGAAGAACACCTTCATCAACTAAAAGAGTTGTTTGATAAATTGGAAGAGGTAAATCTGACTGTTAATCTCCCAAAAAGTGAATTCGGTAAAGCAAAATTACAATATCTTGGATACATCGTAGGACAAGGGGAGGTTGCCCCTGTCAGACAAAAAGTTGAAGCCATAGATAAGTACCCTGTGCCTAGAGGGAGAAGAGATTTACTCAGGTACCTAGGCATGGTTGGGTACTATAGAAAATTCTGCAGAAATTTTGCAACCATTGCAGCACCATTAACAGGACTTTTAGCGAAGCATAAGAAGTGGCAGTGGGACGAAGCCTGTCAAGAATCGTTTAATAAAACGAAATCATTGCTAACAAAGCCCCTGTATTGGTTTCACCCGATTTTCAGAAGCCATTTTCCTCTTTGTCGATGCAAGTGATGTAGGTGCTGGCGCTGTTTTGACGCAGGACCATAATGGAACTTGTAAACCAGTGTCCTATTTCTCTAGGAAATTTTTACCAAATCAACGAGCGTATAGTACCGTTGAAAAGGAAACCTTAGCCTTGGTAATGGCGCTACAGTATTTTGAGGTATACGTGGGAGCGGGCATAGGACCTGTTACGGTCTTCACAGATTATAACCCCCTCGTATTTTTAAATAAAATGAAGAATACCAATCAGCGCCTAACCAGGTGGGCTTTAATATTACAAGACTATAACTTAGACATAGTACACATTAAAGGAAAGGAAAACGTAATAGCTGACGCATTATCCCGCAGTATGGTATAAAGAAAACAGTAGACAGTGTGAATTAAGACTTTTTAGAAAAGGAAATAAGAAAATAGTGAAGTGATGAAAGACGGTAGACCTCAGGAAAGTACTTGTGCATCAGCTACACCGTCCAAAGCGGTGTGTTCAGAAAACGTACCTATGTATTTTTTTGTATATGCTTATAAAGATAATTTGTTGTTAAAACAGATTTCGTGTGCAGTTCGAGGCAAAAGAGATACTGTACGCCAAAAATCAGTGGTCAGTAGGTACGGCACAATGACTACAAAATAAGGTATGTCTGATAAGACATGTCATTACTAGAATGAGTTAAATCTTTGTAGGAGGGACGAAAAAAGAATAGTGCTACATTCGGTAGAGAAAATTAGTTTGGATGCTCGGAAATAACAATCTTTTAAGGGGGGAGGAGTGTTACGAAATACCGTATCGTATTATTTCGTCGCATAAAGGCACGGTGATTTAATAGTAATACGTTCATTATTACAGGAAGAACAAGGTTAACGACCATGGAGGTCGTTAACGGTCAGCACGATATGCCTCGTCCGGTGGCGGGAATTTCTGTCAGCCAATCAGAAGCACCGGGCGAGGTAATGAGGGCTCATCGGAGCAGGTGGAGAGACAGACATCTACTCCCCTCCATTCAGTCAACATGCTGTCGTCGCTTTTGGATGTGTGACCAACTGACCATCTGTTAGTGTGCTCCACCCTCACGAAGGAAGAGGACCGACCCATCTGTTAGTGAGCTCCACCCTCACGAAGGAAGAGGACCGACCCATCTGTTAGTGTGCTCCACCCTCACGAAGGAAGAGGACCGACCTATCTGTTAGTGTGCTCCACCCTCACGAAGGAAGAGGACCGACCCATCTGCTAGTGTGCTCCACCCTCACGAAGGAAGAGGACCGACCTATCTGTTAGTGTGCTCCACCCTCACGAAGGAAGACGACCGACCCATCTGTTAGTGTGCTCCACCCTCACGAAGGAAGAGGACCGACCCATCTGTTAGTGTGCTCCACCCTCACGAAGGAAGAGGACCTCGTTGCGTGGTCGTAGTATCTCTCTCTCAATATATATATAAACCGTACTTGTGTACAATGCCTCAATATATATATACATGTCATATATTGTATATAATGTACACTCTTATGTGTTTGCGGTATACCTGAATATATCCATGATGAAGTTTATAGATAAACTTATTTATTGTCCTTTGTCAGACCTCGGCACCAAGTGTGTCGCACCTGACAATAGGTCCGGCTGAGGCTGACACCTAATCAAATCAATATACCCGTTATTTTACAAAGAAACTTAAGAAAAACGCTCAGAACAAACCTATTTTAACTGTGTTGGGTTGTCGACATTTCGATCCCAACACCACTAAGACTATATACTCTACTGAGAATATATCCTCCACTGAGACTATATCCTCCACTGAGAATATATCATTCACTAAGACTATACCCTCCACTGACACTATATCCTCTACTTAGTCTATATCCGCCACTGAGACTATATCCTCCAGTGAGGCTGTATCATCCACTAAGATTATATCCTCCACTAAGGCTATATCCTCCTCTGAGACTATATCGTCCACAGAGACTATATCCTCTTCAGAGACTGTATCCTCTACTGAGACTATATCCTCGAAAGAGACTCTATCATCCACTAAGACTATATAATCCACTAAGACTATGTACTCTACTGAGAAAATATCCTCTACTGAGACTATATCCTCCACTGAGACTATATCATCTACTAAGACTATATCCTCCACTGAGGTTTTATCCTCAATTAAGACTAAATCCTCCATTGAGACTATATCATTCACTTAGAGTATATCCTCCACTGAGACTATATCCTCCACTGAGGCTATATCCTCTACTGACACTATATCCTCCACTGAGACTATATCCTCCAGTGAGGCTATATCATTCACTAAGACTATATCCTCCACTGAGACTATTTCCACTTCTGAGACTATATCCTCCACTGAGACTATATCCTCTACTGAGATTATATCCTCCACAGAGACTATATCCTCCATTGAAAATATATCCTCCACTGAGATCATATCATCCACTAAGACTATATCCTCCACTAAGACTATATCCTCCACTGAGATTATATCCTCTAATGAGACTATATCTTCCTCTGAGACTATATCCTCCACTGAGACTATATCCTCCACTGAGACGATATACTCCACTGAGACTATATCCTCCACTGAGACTATATCCTCCACTGAGACAATATCCTCCACTGAGACTATATCCTCTACTGAGAATATATCCTCTACTGAGACTATATCCTCTACTGAGACTATATCATCCATTAAGAATATATCCTCCATTGAGGCTATATCATCCACTAAGACTATATCATCAACAGAGGCTGTATCCTCCACTGAGACTATATCATCCACTAAGACTATATCTTCCACTAAGACTATATCCTCCACTGAGACTATATCCTCCACTGAGACTATATCATTCACTAAGACTATATAGTCCACTGAGACTGTATCCTCCACTGAGACTATATCATTCACTAAGACTATATCCTCCACTGAGACTATATCCTCTACTGAGGCAATATCATCCACTAAGACTATATCCTCCATTGAGGCTATATCATCCACTAAAACTATATCATCAAATGAGATTACATCCTCCACTGAGACTATATCATCCACTAAAAACTATAACCTCCAATTAGACTATATCCTCCACTGAGACTATATCATCCACTGAGACTATATCATTCACTATGACTATATCCTCCACGGAAACGATTTCTTCCACTGAGACTATATCATCCACTGAGACTATATCATTCACTATTACTATATCCTCCACTGAAACGATTTCTTCCACTGAGACTATATCCTCCACTGAGACTATATCCTCTACTGAGACTATGTCCTCCACTGAGACTATATCCTCCACTGAGACTATATCCTTCACTGAGACTATATCCTTCACTGAGACTATATCCTCCACTGAGACTATATCCTCTAATGAGACTATATCCTCTACTGAGACTATATCTTCTACTGAGACTATATCATTCACTAAGACTATATCCTCCACTGAGACTATATCCTCCACTGAGACTATATCATTCACTAACACTATTTAGTCCACTGAGACTGTATCCTCCACTGAGACTATATCATTCACTAAGACTATATCCTCCACTGAGACTATATCCTCTACTGAGGCAATATCATCCACTAAGACTATATCCTCCATTGAGGCTATATCATCCACTAAAACTATATCATCAAATGAAGTTATATCCTCCACTGAGACTATATCATCCACTAAGACTATATCCTCCAATTAGACTATATCCTCCAATGTGGCTGTATCCTCCATTAAGACTATATTCGCCACTGAGACTATATCATTCACTAAGACTATATCCTCCACTGAGAATATATCATCCACTGAGACTATATCATTCACTAAGACTATATCCTCCACTGAAACTATTTCTTCCACTGAGACTATATCCTCCACTGAGACTATATCCTCTACTGAGATTATATCCTCTAATGAGACTATATCTTCCTCTGAGACTATATCCTCCACTGAGACTATATCCTCCACTGAGACGATATACTCCACTGAGACTATATCCTCCACTGAGACTATATCCTCCACTGAGACAATATCCTCCACTGAGACTATATCCTCTACTGAGAATATATCCTCTACTGAGACTATATCCTCTACTGAGACTATATCATCCATTAAGAATATATCCTCCATTGAGGCTATATCATCCACTAAGCCTATATCATCAACAGAGGCTGTATCCTCCACTGAGACTATATCATCCACTAAGACTATATCTTCCACTAAGACTATATCCTCCACTGAGACTATATAATTCACTAAGACTATATCCTCCATTGAGGCTATATCATCCACTAAGACTATATCCTCCAATTAGACTATATCCTCCAATGTGGCTGTATCCTCCATTAAGACTATATCCTCCACTGAGAATATATCATCCACTGAGACTATATCATTCACTAAGACTATATCCTCCACTGAAACTATTTCTTCCACTGAGACTATATCCTCCACTGAGACTATATCCTCTACTGAGACTATGTCCTCCACTGAGACTATCTCCTCCACTGAGACTATATCATCCACTGAGATTATATCCTCCACTGAGACTATATCTTCCACTGAGACCACATCCTCCACTGAGACTATATCCTCCACTGAGACCATATCCTTCACTGAGACTATATCCTTCACTGAGACTATATCCTCTACTGAGACTATATCCTCTACTGAGACTATATCCTCTACTGAGACTATATCATCCACTATGAATATATCCTCCATTGAGACTATATCATCCACTAGGACTATATCCTCCACTGCGACAATGTCATTCTCTAAGACTATATCCTCCCCTGAGACTATATCCTCTACTGAGAATATATTTTCCACTGAGACTATATCCTCTACTGAGACTATGTCTTCCACTGAGACTATATCCTCCACTGAGACTATATCCTCTACTGAGACTATATCCTCCACTGAGACTATATCCTCTACTGAGACTATATCCTCTACTGAGACTATATCCTCTACTGAGACTATATCCTCCACTGAGACTGTATCCTCCACTGAGACTATATCATTCACTAAGACTATATCCTCCACTGAGACTATATCATTCACTAAGACTATATAGTCCACTGAGACTGTATCCTCCACTGAGACTATATCATTCACTAAGACTATATCCTCCACTGAGACTATATCCTCTACTGAGGCAATATCATCCACTAAGATTATATCCTCCCCTGAGACTATATCCTCTACTGAGAATATATCTGCCACTGAGACTATATCATCCACTAAGACTATATAATCCACTAAGACTATATCCTCCATTGAGATTATATCATCCACTAAGACTATATAATCCACTAAGACTATATACTCTTCTGAGAATATATCCTCTACTGAGACTATATCCTCCACAGAGAATATATCCTCCACTGAGGCTATATCCTCCATTAAGACTATATCCTTCACGGAGTATATCATTCACTAAGACTATATCCTCCACTGAGACTATATCCTCCACTGAGATTATATCGTCCACTGAGACTATATCCTCCACTGAGACTATATCCTGCACTGAGACCATATCTTTCACTGAGACTATATCCTCCACTGAGACCATATCCTCCACTGAGATTATATCCTCCACTGAGACTATATCCTCTACTGAGACTATACCCTCTACTGAGACTATACCCTCTACTGAGATTATATCATCCACTAAGAATATATCCTCCATTGAGACTATATCATCCACTAAGACTATATCATCCACTGAGGCTATATCCTCCACTGAGACTATATCATCCACTAAGACTATATCCTCCACTAAGACTATATCCTCCAATGAGGCTATATCCTTCACTATGACTATATCCTCCACTGAGACTTTATCATTCACTAAGACTATATCCTCCACTAAGTCTATATCTTCCACTATGACTATATCCTCCACTGCGACTATATCCTCTACTGAGATTATATCTTCCAATGAGACTATATCATCCACTAAGACTATATAATCCACTAAGACTGAGTCCTTCATTGAGATTATATCATCCACTAAGAGTATATAATCCACTGAGACTATATACACTCTACTGAGAGTGTATCCTCTACTGAGACTATATCCTCCACAGAGAATATATCCTCCACTGAGGCTATATCGTCCATTAAGACTATATCCTCCACTAAGTATATCATTCACTAAGACTATATCCTCCACTGACACTATATCCTCTACTGAGTCTATATCCTCCACTGAGACTATATCCTCGAGTAAGGCTGTATCATCCACTAAGACTATATCCTCCACTAAGGCTATATCCTCCACTGAGACTATATACACTACTCAGAATGTATCCTCTACTGAGACTATATCCTCCACTGAGACTATATCATCCACTAAGACTATATCCTCCACTGAGGCTTTATCCTCAATTAAGACTAAATCCTCCATTGAGAGTATATCATTCTCTTAGACTATATCGTTCTCTTAGATTATATCCTCTACTGAGACTATATCCTCCACAGAGACTATATCCTCCATTGAGAATATATCCTCCACTGAGACTATATGCTCTACTAAGACAATATCATCAACTGAGGCTATATCCTCCACTGAGACTATATCATCCACTAAGAATATATCATCCACTAAGACTATATTCTCCATTGAGATTATATCATCCACTAAGACTATATAATCCACTACGACTATATACTCTTCTGAGACTATATCACCCACTGTTACTATATCGTCTACTGAGACTAAATCCACCACTAAGACTTTATCGTCCACTGAGACTATATCATCCACTAAGACTATATCCTCCACTAAGACTATATCCTCCAATGAGGCTATATCCTTCACTATGACTATATCCTCCACTGAGACTTTATCATTCACTAAGACTATATCCTCCACTAAGTCTATATCTTCCACTATGACTATATCCTCCACTGCGACTATATCCTCTACTGAGATTATATCTTCCAATGAGACTATATCATCCACTAAGACTATATAATCCACTAAGACTGAGTCCTTCATTGAGATTATATCATCCACTAAGAGTATATAATCCACTGAGACTATATACACTCTACTGAGAGTGTATCCTCTACTGAGACTATATCCTCCACAGAGAATATATCCTCCACTGAGGCTATATCGTCCATTAAGACTATATCCTCCACTAAGTATATCATTCACTAAGACTATATCCTCCACTGACACTATATCCTCTACTGAGTCTATATCCTCCACTGAGACTATATCCTCGAGTAAGGCTGTATCATCCACTAAGACTATATCCTCCACTAAGGCTATATCCTCCACTGAGACTATATACACTACTCAGAATGTATCCTCTACTGAGACTATATCCTCCACTGAGACTATATCATCCACTAAGACTATATCCTCCACT
>WNGS01005603.1:0-10830 GCA_020271785.1 Procambarus virginalis
GGTCCAGAGTGTAGACCAACAGTTCCAGAGTGTAGACCAACAGATTCAGAGTGTAGACCAACAGACTCAGAGTGTAGACCAACAGGTCCAGAGTGTAGACAAACAGACTCAGAGTGTAGACCAACAGTCCAGAGTGTGACCAACAGGTCCAGAGTGTAGACCACAGACTCAGAGTATAGACCAACAGGTCCAGAGTGTAGACCAACAGGTCCAGAGTGTAGACCAACAGGTCAGTGTAGACCAACAGGTCAGAGTGTAGACCAAACAGGTCCAGAGTGTAGACCAACAGACTCAGAGTGTAGACCAACAGTCAGAGTGTAGACCAACAGACTCAGAGTGTAGACCAACAGGTCCAGAGTGTAGACCAACAGACTCAGAGTGTAGACCAACAGACTCAGAGTGTAGACCAACAGACTCAGAGTGTAGACCAACAGACTCAGAGTGTAGACCAACAGACTCAGATGTAGACAACAGGTCCAGAGTGTAGACCAACAGATCAGAGTGTAGACCAACAGGATCAGAGTGTAGACCAACAGACTCAGAGTGTAGACCAACAGGTCCAGAGTGTAGACCAACAGGTCCAGAGTGTAGACCAACAGACACAGAGTGTAGACCAACAGACTCAGAGTGTAGACCAACAGACTCAGAGTGTAGACCAACAGGTCAGAGTGTAGACCAACAGACTCAGAGTGTAGACCAACAGACCAGAGTGTAGACCAACAGACTCAGAGTGTAGACCAACAGGTCAGAGTGTAGACCAACAGGTCCAGAGTGTAGACCAACAGGTCCAGAGTGTAGACCAACAGGTCCAGAGTGTAGACCAACAGACTCAGAGTGTAGACCAACAGACTCAGAGTGTAGACCAACAGACTCAGAGTGTAGACCAACAGACTCAGAGTGTAGACCAACAGACTCAGAGTGTAGACCAACAGACTCAGAGTGTAGACCAACAGACTCAGAGTGTAGACCAACAGGTCAGAGTGTAGACCAACAGGTCAGAGTGTAGACCAACAGGTCAGAGTGTAGACCAACAGGTCAGAGTGTAGACCAACAGGTCCAGAGTGTAGACCAACAGGCAGAGTGTAGACCAACAGATCCAGAGTGTAGACCAACAGATCAGAGTGTAGACCAACAGGTCCAGAGTGTAGACCAACAGTCCAGAGTGTAGACCAACAGGTCCAGAGTGTAGACCAACAGGTCAGAGTGTAGACCAACAGGTCCAGAGTGTAGACCAACAGACTCAGAGTGTAGACCAACAGGTCCAGAGTGTAGACCAACAGGTCAGAGTGTAGACCAACAGGTCCAGAGTGTAGACCAACAGGTCCAGAGTGTAGACCAACAGGTCAGAGTGTAGACCAACAGACTCAGAGTGTAGACCAACAGACTCAGAGTGTAGACCAACAGACTCAGAGTGTAGACCAACAGACTCAGAGTGTAGACCAACAGACTCAGAGTGTAGACCAACAGACTCAGAGTGTAGACCAACAGGTCCAGAGTGTAGACCAACAGGTCCAGAGTGTAGACCAACAGGTCCAGAGTGTAGACCAACAGACTCAGAGTGTAGACCAACAGGTCCAGAGTGTAGACCAACAGTCCAGAGTGTAGACCAAACAGGTCCAGAGTGTAGACCAACAGGTCAGAGTGTAGACCAACAGACTCAGAGTGTAGACCAACAGACTCAGAGTGTAGACCAACAGACCAGAGTGTAGACCAACAGATCAGAGTGTAGACCAACAGACTCAGAGTGTAGACCAACAGACTCAGAGTGTAGACCAACGGTCCAGAGTGTAGACCAACAGACTCAGAGTGTAGACCAACAGACTCAGAGTGTAGACCAACAGGTCCAGAGTGTAGACCAACAGGTCCAGAGTGTAGACCAACAGGTCCAGAGTGTAGACCAACAGGTCCAGAGTGTAGACCAACAGACTCAGAGTGTAGACCAACAGACTCAGAGTGTAGACCAACAGGTCAGAGTGTAGACCAACAGGTCCAGAGTGTAGACCAACAGGTCCAGAGTGTAGACCAACAGGTCCAGAGTGTAGACCAACAGACTCAGAGTGTAGACCAACAGGTCAGAGTGTAGACCAACAGGACCAGAGTGTAGACCAACAGGTCCAGAGTGTAGACCAACAGTCCAGAGTGTAGACCAACAGGTCCAGAGTGTAGACCAACAGACTCAGAGTGTAGACCAACAGACTCAGAGTGTAGACCAACAGACTCAGAGTGTAGACCAACAGACTCAGAGTGTAGACCAACAGACTCAGAGTGTAGACCAACAGACTCAGAGTGTAGACCAACAGACTCAGAGTGTAGACCAACAGGTCCAGAGTGTAGACCAACAGGTCCAGAGTGTAGACCAACAGGTCCAGAGTGTAGACCAACAGACTCAGAGTGTAGACCAACAGTCCAGAGTGTAGACCAACAGGACCAGAGTGTAGACCAACAGTCCAGAGTGTAGACCAACAGACTCAGAGTGTAGACCAACAGACTCAGAGTGTAGACCAACAGACTCAGAGTGTAGACCAACAGACTCAGAGTGTAGACCAACAGACTCAGAGTGTAGACCAACAGACTCAGAGTGTAGACCAACAGACTCAGAGTGTAGACCAACAGGTCCAGAGTGTAGACCAACAGACTCAGAGTGTAGACCAACAGACTCAGAGTGTAGACCAACAGACCAGAGTGTAGACCAACAGACTCAGAGTGTAGACCAACAGGTCCAGAGTGTAGACCAACAGGTCAGAGTGTAGACCAACAGACTCAGAGTGTAGACCAACAGACTCAGAGTGTAGACCAACAGGTCCAGAGTGTAGACCAACAGACTCAGAGTGTAGACCAACAGGTCAGAGTGTAGACCAACAGACTCCAGAGTGTAGACCAACAGGTCCAGAGTGTAGACCAACAGACTCAGAGTGTAGACCAACAGACTCAGAGTGTAGACCAACAGATCCAGAGTGTAGACCAACAGACTCAGAGTGTAGACCAACAGGTCCAGAGTGTAGACCAACAGGTCAGAGTGTAGACCAACAGGTCCAGAGTGTAGACCAACAGGTCCAGAGTGTAGACCAACAGACTCAGAGTGTAGACCAACAGACTCAGAGTGTAGACCAACAGGTCCAGAGTGTAGACCAACAGGTCCAGAGTGTAGACCAACAGACTCAGAGTGTAGACCAACAGACTCAGAGTGTAGACCAACAGACTCAGAGTGTAGACCAACAGGTCCAGAGTGTAGACCAACAGGTCCAGAGTGTAGACCAACAGGTCCAGAGTGTAGACCAACAGACTCAGAGTGTAGACCAACAGACTCAGAGTGTAGACCAACAGACTCAGAGTGTAGACCAACAGACTCAGAGTGTAGACCAACAGACTCAGAGTGTAGACCAACAGGTCCAGAGTGTAGACCAACAGACTCAGAGTGTAGACCAACAGGTCCAGAGTGTAGACCAACAGGTCCAGAGTGTAGACCAACAGGTCCAGAGTGTAGACCAACAGACTCAGAGTGTAGACCAACAGGTCCAGAGTGTAGACCAACAGGTCCAGAGTGTAGACCAACAGGACTCAGAGTGTAGACCAACAGACTCAGAGTGTAGACCAACAGACTCAGAGTGTAGACCAACAGACTCAGAGTGTAGACCAACAGACTCAGAGTGTAGACCAACAGACTCAGAGTGTAGACCAACAGACTCAGAGTGTAGACCAACAGACTCAGAGTGTAGACCAACAGGTCCAGAGTGTAGACCAACAGACTCAGAGTGTAGACCAACAGACTCAGAGTGTAGACCAACAGGTCCAGAGTGTAGACCAACAGACTCAGAGTGTAGACCAACAGACCAGAGTGTAGACCAACAGGTCCAGAGTGTAGACCAACAGACTCAGAGTGTAGACCAACAGACTCAGAGTGTAGACCAACAGGTCCAGAGTGTAGACCAACAGACTCAGAGTGTAGACCAACAGGTCCAGAGTGTAGACCAACAGGTCCAGAGTGTAGACCAACAGACTCAGAGTGTAGACCAACAGGTCCAGAGTGTAGACCAACAGGTCCAGAGTGTAGACCAACAGACTCAGAGTGTAGACCAACAGACTCAGAGTGTAGACCAACAGACTCAGAGTGTAGACCAACAGACTCAGAGTGTAGACCAACAGACTCAGAGTGTAGACCAACAGACTCAGAGTGTAGACCAACAGACTCAGAGTGTAGACCAACAGGTCCAGAGTGTAGACCAACAGGTCCAGAGTGTAGACCAACAGGTCCAGAGTGTAGACCAACAGACTCAGAGTGTAGACCAACAGGTCCAGAGTGTAGACCAACAGACCAGAGTGTAGACCAACAGGTCCAGAGTGTAGACCAACAGACTCAGAGTGTAGACCAACAGACTCAGAGTGTAGACCAACAGACTCAGAGTGTAGACCAACAGACTCAGAGTGTAGACCAACAGACTCAGAGTGTAGACCAACAGACTCAGAGTGTAGACCAACAGACTCAGAGTGTAGACCAACAGGTCCAGAGTGTAGACCAACAGACTCAGAGTGTAGACCAACAGACTCAGAGTGTAGACCAACAGGTCCAGAGTGTAGACCAACAGACTCAGAGTGTAGACCAACAGGTCCAGAGTGTAGACCAACAGGTCCAGAGTGTAGACCAACAGACTCAGAGTGTAGACCAACAGACTCAGAGTGTAGACCAACAGGTCCAGAGTGTAGACCAACAGACTCAGAGTGTAGACCAACAGTCCAGAGTGTAGACCAACAGGTCCAGAGTGTAGACCAACAGGTCCAGAGTGTAGACCAACAGACTCAGAGTGTAGACCAACAGACTCAGAGTGTAGACCAACAGACTCAGAGTGTAGACCAACAGACTCAGAGTGTAGACCAACAGGTCCAGAGTGTAGACCAACAGACTCAGAGTGTAGACCAACAGGTCCAGAGTGTAGACCAACAGACTCAGAGTGTAGACCAACAGACTCAGAGTGTAGACCAACAGACTCAGAGTGTAGACCAACAGGTCCAGAGTGTAGACCAACAGGTCCAGAGTGTAGACCAACAGACTCAGAGTGTAGACCAACAGACTCAGAGTGTAGACCAACAGACTCAGAGTGTAGACCAACAGGTCCAGAGTGTAGACCAACAGGTCCAGAGTGTAGACCAACAGGTCCAGAGTGTAGACCAACAGACTCAGAGTGTAGACCAACAGACTCAGAGTGTAGACCAACAGACTCAGAGTGTAGACCAACAGACTCAGAGTGTAGACCAACAGACTCAGAGTGTAGACCAACAGGTCCAGAGTGTAGACCAACAGACTCAGAGTGTAGACCAACAGGTCCAGAGTGTAGACCAACAGGTCCAGAGTGTAGACCAACAGGTCCAGAGTGTAGACCAACAGACTCAGAGTGTAGACCAACAGGTCCAGAGTGTAGACCAACAGGTCCAGAGTGTAGACCAACAGGTCCAGAGTGTAGACCAACAGACTCAGAGTGTAGACCAACAGACTCAGAGTGTAGACCAACAGACTCAGAGTGTAGACCAACAGACTCAGAGTGTAGACCAACAGACTCAGAGTGTAGACCAACAGACTCAGAGTGTAGACCAACAGACTCAGAGTGTAGACCAACAGATCCAGAGTGTAGACCAACAGACTCAGAGTGTAGACCAACAGACTCAGAGTGTAGACCAACAGGTCCAGAGTGTAGACCAACAGACTCAGAGTGTAGACCAACAGGTCCAGAGTGTAGACCAACAGGTCCAGAGTGTAGACCAACAGACTCAGAGTGTAGACCAACAGACTCAGAGTGTAGACCAACAGGTCCAGAGTGTAGACCAACAGACTCAGAGTGTAGACCAACAGGTCCAGAGTGTAGACCAACAGGTCCAGAGTGTAGACCAACAGACTCAGAGTGTAGACCAACAGGTCCAGAGTGTAGACCAACAGGTCCAGAGTGTAGACCAACAGATTCAGAGTGTAGACCAACAGACTCAGAGTGTAGACCAACAGGTCCAGAGTGTAGACCAACAGACTCAGAGTGTAGACCAACAGTCCAGAGTGTAGACCAACAGACTCAGAGTGTAGACCAACAGGTCCAGAGTGTAGACCAACAGACTCAGAGTGTAGACCAACAGACTCAGAGTGTAGACCAACAGACTCAGAGTGTAGACCAACAGACTCAGAGTGTAGACCAACAGGTCCAGAGTGTAGACCAACAGACTCAGAGTGTAGACCAACAGGTCCAGAGTGTAGACCAACAGACTCAGAGTGTAGACCAACAGACTCAGAGTGTAGACCAACAGACTCAGAGTGTAGACCAACAGGTCCAGAGTGTAGACCAACAGGTCCAGAGTGTAGACCAACAGACTCAGAGTGTAGACCAACAGACTCAGAGTGTAGACCAACAGACTCAGAGTGTAGACCAACAGGTCCAGAGTGTAGACCAACAGACTCAGAGTGTAGACCAACAGACTCAGAGTGTAGACCAACAGACTCAGAGTGTAGACCAACAGGTCCAGAGTGTAGACCAACAGGTCCAGAGTGTAGACCAACAGGTCCAGAGTGTAGACCAACAGACTCAGAGTGTAGACCAACAGACTCAGAGTGTAGACCAACAGACTCAGAGTGTAGACCAACAGACTCAGAGTGTAGACCAACAGACTCAGAGTGTAGACCAACAGGTCCAGAGTGTAGACCAACAGACTCAGAGTGTAGACCAACAGGTCCAGAGTGTAGACCAACAGGTCCAGAGTGTAGACCAACAGGTCCAGAGTGTAGACCAACAGACTCAGAGTGTAGACCAACAGACTCAGAGTGTAGACCAACAGACTCAGAGTGTAGACCAACAGACTCAGAGTGTAGACCAACAGACTCAGAGTGTAGACCAACAGACTCAGAGTGTAGACCAACAGACTCAGAGTGTAGACCAACAGATCCAGAGTGTAGACCAACAGACTCAGAGTGTAGACCAACAGACTCAGAGTGTAGACCAACAGGTCCAGAGTGTAGACCAACAGGTCAGAGTGTAGACCAACAGGTCCAGAGTGTAGACCAACAGGTCCAGAGTGTAGACCAACAGATCCAGAGTGTAGACCAACAGACCAGAGTGTAGACCAACAGGTCCAGAGTGTAGACCAACAGGTCCAGAGTGTAGACCAACAGGTCCAGAGTGTAGACCAACAGGTCCAGAGTGTAGACCAACAGGTCCAGAGTGTAGACCAACAGGTCAGAGTGTAGACCAACAGGTCCAGAGTGTAGACCAACAGGTCCAGAGTGTAGACCAACAGACTCAGAGTGTAGACCAACAGACTCAGAGTGTAGACCAACAGACTCAGAGTGTAGACCAACAGACTCAGAGTGTAGACCAACAGACTCAGAGTGTAGACCAACAGACTCAGTAGACCAACAGGTCCAGAGTGTAGACCAACAGACTCAGAGTGTAGACCAACAGACTCAGAGTGTAGACCAACAGACTCAGAGTGTAGACCAACAGACTCAGAGTGTAGACCAACAGACTCAGAGTGTAGACCAACAGGTCCAGAGTGTAGACCAACAGGTCCAGAGTGTAGACCAACAGGTCCAGAGTGTAGACCAACAGGTCCAGAGTGTAGACCAACAGGTCCAGAGTGTAGACCAACAGATCCAGAGTGTAGACCAACAGAATAAGAGTGTAGACCAACAGGTCCAGAGTGTAGACCAACAGGTCCAGAGTGTAGACCAACAGGTCCAGAGTGTAGACCAACAGGTCCAGAGTGTAGACCAACAGGTCCAGAGTGTAGACCAACAGACTCAGAGTGTAGACCAACAGGTCCAGAGTGTAGACCAACAGGTCCAGAGTGTAGACCAACAGGTCCAGAGTGTAGACCAACAGGTCCAGAGTGTAGACCAACAGGTCCAGAGTGTAGACCAACAGACTCAGAGTGTAGACCAACAGACTCAGAGTGTAGACCAACAGACTCAGAGTGTAGACCAACAGACTCAGAGTGTAGACCAACAGACTCAGAGTGTAGACCAACAGACTCAGAGTGTAGACCAACAGGTCCAGAGTGTAGACCAACAGGTCCAGAGTGTAGACCAACAGGTCCAGAGTGTAGACCAACAGACTCAGAGTGTAGACCAACAGGTCCAGAGTGTAGACCAACAGGTCCAGAGTGTAGACCAACAGGTCCAGAGTGTAGACCAACAGACTCAGAGTGTAGACCAACAGACTCAGAGTGTAGACCAACAGACTCAGAGTGTAGACCAACAGACTCAGAGTGTAGACCAACAGACTCAGAGTGTAGACCAACAGACTCAGAGTGTAGACCAACAGACTCAGAGTGTAGACCAACAGATCCAGAGTGTAGACCAACAGACTCAGAGTGTAGACCAACAGACTCAGGGTGTAGACCAACAGGTCCAGAGTGTAGACCAACAGGTCCAGAGTGTAGACCAACAGGTCCAGAGTGTAGACCAACAGTCCAGAGTGTAGACCAACAGATCCAGAGTGTAGACCAACAGACTCAGAGTGTAGACCAACAGGTCCAGAGTGTAGACCAACAGGTCCAGAGTGTAGACCAACAGGTCCAGAGTGTAGACCAACAGGTCCAGAGTGTAGACCAACAGACTCAGAGTGCAGACCAACAGGTCCAGAGTGTAGACCAACAGGTCCAGAGTGTAAACCAACAGGTCCACAGTGTAGACCAACAGGTCCAGAGTGTAGACCAACAGGTCCAGAGTGTAGACCAACAGACTCAGAGTGTAGACCAACAGACTCAGAGTGTAGACCAACAGACTCAGAGTGTAGACCAACAGACTCAGAGTGTAGACCAACAGACTCAGAGTGTAGACCAACAGACTCAGAGTGTAGACCAACAGACTCAGAGTGTAGACCAACAGGTCCAGAGTGTAGACCAACAGGTCCAGAGTGTAGACCAACAGGTCCAGAGTTTAGACCAACAGACTCAGAGTGTAGACCAACAGGTCCAGAGTGTAGACCAACAGGACCAGAGTGTAGACCAACAGGTCCAGATTGTAGACCAACAGACTCAGAGTGTAGACCAACAGACTCAGAGTGTAGACCAACAGACTCAGAGTGTAGACCAACAGACTCAGAGTGTAGACCAACAGACTCAGAGTGTAGACCAACAGACTCAGAGTGTAGACCAACAGGTCCAGAGTGTAGACCAACAGACTCAGAGTGTAGACCAACAGACTCAGAGTGTAGACCAACAGGTCCAGAGTGTAGACCAACAGAGTCAGAGTGTAGACCAACAGGTCCAGAGTGTAGACCAACAGGTCCAGAGTGTAGACCAACAGATTCAGAGTGTAGACCAACAGACTCAGAGTGTAGACCAACAGGTCCAGAGTGTAGACCAACAGACTCAGAGTGTAGACCAACAGACTCAGAGTGTAGACCAACAGGTCCAGAGTGTAGACCAACAGACTCAGAGTGTAGACCAACAGGTCCAGAGTGTAGACCAACAGACTCAGAGTGTAGACCAACAGGTCCAGAGTGTAGACCAACAGACTCAGAGTGTAGACCAACAGACTCAGAGTGTAGACCAACAGACTCAGAGTGTAGACCAACAGACTCAGAGTGTAGACCAACAGACTCAGAGTGTAGACCAACAGGTCCAGAGTGTAGACCAACAGACTCAGAGTGTAGACCAACAGGTCCAGAGTGTAGACCAACAGACTCAGAGTGTAGACCAACAGACTCAGAGTGTAGACCAACAGACTCAGAGTGTAGACCAACAGGTCCAGAGTGTAGACCAACAGGTCCAGAGTGTAGACCAACAGACTCAGAGTGTAGACCAACAGACTCAGAGTGTAGACCAACAGACTCAGAGTGTAGACCAACAGGTCCAGAGTGTAGACCAACAGACTCAGAGTGTAGACCAACAGACTCAGAGTGTAGACCAACAGACTCAGAGTGTAGACCAACAGGTCCAGAGTGTAGACCAACAGGTCCAGAGTGTAGACCAACAGGTCCAGAGTGTAGACCAACAGACTCAGAGTGTAGACCAACAGACTCAGAGTGTAGACCAACAGACTCAGAGTGTAGACCAACAGACTCAGAGTGTAGACCAACAGACTCAGAGTGTAGACCAACAGGTCCAGAGTGTAGACCAACAGACTCAGAGTGTAGACCAACAGGTCCAGAGTGTAGACCAACAGGTCCAGAGTGTAGACCAACAGGTCCAGAGTGTAGACCAACAGACTCAGAGTGTAGACCAACAGGTCCAGAGTGTAGACCAACAGGTCCAGAGTGTAGACCAACAGGTCCAGAGTGTAGACCAACAGACTCAGAGTGTAGACCAACAGACTCAGAGTGTAGACCAACAGACTCAGAGTGTAGACCAACAGACTCAGAGTGTAGACCAACAGACTCAGAGTGTAGACCAACAGACTCAGAGTGTAGACCAACAGACTCAGAGTGTAGACCAACAGATCCAGAGTGTAGACCAACAGACTCAGAGTGTAGACCAACAGACTCAGGGTGTAGACCAACAGGTCCAGAGTGTAGACCAACAGAGTCAGAGTGTAGACCAACAGGTCCAGAGTGTAGACCAACAGGTCCAGAGTGTAGACCAACAGATTCAGAGTGTAGACCAACAGACTCAGAGTGTAGACCAACAGGTCCAGAGTGTAGACCAACAGACTCAGAGTGTAGACCAACAGGTCCAGAGTGTAGACCAACAGGTCCAGAGTGTAGACCAACAGACTCAGAGTGTAGACCAACAGGTCCAGAGTGTAGACCAACAGGTCCAGAGTGTAGACCAACAGGTCAGAGTGTAGACCAACAGACTCAGAGTGTAGACCAACAGGTCCAGAGTGTAGACCAACAGACTCAGAGTGTAGACCAACAG
>WNGS01005603.1:11318-70536 GCA_020271785.1 Procambarus virginalis
CAGAGTGTAGACCAACAGACTCAGAGTGTAGACCAACAGACTCAGAGTGTAGACCAACAGACTCAGAGTGTAGACCAACAGGTCCAGAGTGTAGACCAACAGACTCAGAGTGTAGACCAACAGACTCAGAGTGTAGACCAACAGGACCAGAGTGTAGACCAACAGACTCAGAGTGTAGACCAAAGGGTCCAGAGTGTAGACAACAGACTCAGAGTGTAGACCAACAGACTCAGAGTGTAGACCAAACAGACTCAGAGTGTAGACCAACAGACTCAGAGTGTAGACCAACAGGTCCAGAGTGTAGACCAACAGACTCAGAGTGTAGACCAACAGGTCCAGAGTGTAGACCACAGACTCAGAGTGTAGACCAACAGACTCAGAGTGTAGACCAACAGGTCCAGAGTGTAGACCAACAGATCAGAGTGTAGAACAAGTCAGAGTGTAGACCAACAGGTCAGAGTGTAGACCAACAGATCAGAGTGTAGACCAACAGACTCAGAGTGTAGACCAACAGACTCAGAGTGTAGACCAACAGTCCAGAGTGTAGACCAACAGGTCCAGAGTGTAGACCACAGGTCCAGAGTGTAGACCAACAGGTCCAGAGTGTAGACCAACAGGTCAGAGTGTAGCCAACAGGTCCAGAGTGTAGACCAACAGGTCCAGAGTGTAGACCAACAGGACTCAGAGTGTAGACCAACAGGTCAGAGTGTAGACAACAGACTCAGAGTGTAGACCAACAGACTCAGAGTGTAGACCAACAGACTCAGAGTGTAGACCAACAGGTCCAGAGTGTAGACCAACAGACTCAGAGTGTAGACCAACAGACTCAGAGTGTAGACCAACAGGTCAGAGTGTAGACCAACAGACTCAGAGTGTAGACCAACAGACTCAGAGTGTAGACCAACAGGTCAGAGTGTAGACCAACAGGTCCAGAGGTAGACCAACAGACTCAGAGTGTAGACCAACGGACTCAGAGTGTAGACCAACAGACTCAGAGTGTAGACCAACAGACTCAGAGTGTAGACCAACAGACTCAGAGTGTAGACCAACAGACTCAGAGTGTAGACCAACAGACTCAGAGTGTAGACCAACAGACTCAGAGTGTAGACCAACAGGTCCAGAGTGTAGACCAAAAGGTCCAGAGTGTAGACCAACAGGTCCAGAGTGTAGACCAACAGACTCAGAGTGTAGACCAACAGGTCCAGAGTGTAGACCAACAGGTCCAGAGTGTAGACCAACAGGTCCAGAGTGTAGACCAACAGACTCAGAGTGTAGACCAACAGGTCCAGAGTGTAGACCAACAGTCCAGAGTGTAGACCAACAGGTCAGAGTGTAGACCAACAGACTCAGAGTGTAGACCAACAGACCAGAGTGTAGACCAACAGATCAGAGTGTAGACCAACAGACTCAGAGTGTAGACCAACAGACCAGAGTGTAGACCAACAGACTCAGAGTGTAGACCAACAGACTCAGAGTGTAGACCAACAGACCAGAGTGTAGACCAACAGTCAGAGTGTAGACCAACAGACTCAGAGTGTAGACAAACAGGTCCAGAGTGTAGACCAACAGGTCCAGAGTGTAGACCAACAGGTCCAGAGTGTAGACCAACAGGTCAGAGTGTAGACCAACAGACTCAGAGTGTAGACCAACAGGTCCAGAGTGTAGACCAACAGGTCCAGAGTGTAGAACAACAGGTCCAGAGTGTAGACCAACAGGTCCAGAGTGTAGACCAACAGGTCCAGAGTGTAGACCAACAGACTCAGAGTGTAGACAAACAGACTCAGAGTGTAGACCAACAGACTCAGAGTGTAGACCAACAGACTCAGAGTGTAGACCAACAGACTCAGAGTGTAGACCAACAGACTCAGAGTGTAGACCAACAGACTCAGAGTGTAGACCAACAGACTCAGTGTAGACCAACAGGTCCAGAGTGTAGACCAACAGACTCAGAGTGTAGACCAACAGACCAGTGTAGACCAACAGTCCAGAGTGTAGACCAACAGGTCCAGAGTGTAGACCAACAGGTCCAGAGTGTAGACCAACAGACCAGAGTGTAGACCAACAGGTCCAGAGTGTAGACCAACAGACTCAGAGTGTAGACCAACAGGTCCAGAGTGTAGACCAACAGGTCCAGAGTGTAGACCAACAGGTCCAGAGTGTAGACCAACAGGTCAGAGTGTAGACCAACAGGTCCAGAGTGTAGACCAACAGACCAGAGTGTAGACCAACAGACTCAGAGTGTAGACCAACAGGTCAGAGTGTAGACCAACAGACTCAGAGTGTAGACCAACAGGTCCAGAGTGTAGACCAACAGACTCAGAGTGTAGACCAACAGGTCCAGAGAGTGTAGACCAACAGGTCCAGAGTGTAGACCAACAGATCCAGAGTGTAGACCAACAGGTCCAGAGTGTAGACCAACAGGTCAGAGTGTAGACCAACAGACTCAGAGTGTACCAACAGACTCAGAGTGTAGACCAACAGGTCCAGAGTGTAGACCAACAGACTCAGAGTGTAGACCAACAGACTCAGTGTAGACCAACAGACTCAGAGTGTAGACCAACAGGTCCAGAGTGTAGACCAACAGATCAGAGTGTAGACCAACAGACAGAGTGTAGACCAACAGACTCAGAGTGTAGACCAACAGACTCAGAGTAGACCAACAGGTCCAGAGTGTAGACCAACAGGTCCAGAGTGTAGACCAACAGACTCAGAGTGTAGACCAACAGGTTCAGAGTGTAGACCAACAGGTCCAGAGTGTAGACCAACAGACTCAGAGTGTAGACCAACAGACTCAGAGTGTAGACCAACAGACTCAGAGTGTAGACCAACAGGTCCAGAGTGTAGACCAACAGACTCAGAGTGTAGACCAACAGACTCAGAGTGTAGACCAACAGGTCAGAGTGTAGACCAACAGACTCAGAGTGTAGACCAAGGACCAGAGTGTAGACCAACAGACTCAGAGTGTAGACCAACAGACTCAGAGTGTAGACCAACAGACTCAGAGTGTAGACCAACAGACTCAGAGTGTAGACCAACAGGTCCAGAGTGTAGACCAACAGACTCAGAGTGTAGACAACAGGTCCAGAGTGTAGACCAACAGACTCAGAGTGTAGACCAACAGACTCAGAGTGTAGACCAACAGGTCCAGAGTGTAGACCAACAGACTCAGAGTGTAGACCAACAAGTCCAGAGTGTAGACCAACAGGTCCAGAGTGTAGACCAACAGACTCAGAGTGTAGACCAACAGACTCAGAGTGTAGACCAACAGACTCAGAGTGTAGACCAACAGGTCCAGAGTGTAGACCAACAGGTCCAGAGTGTAGACCAACAGGTCCAGAGTGTAGACCAACAGACCAGAGTGTAGACCAACAGGTCAGAGTGTAGACCAACAGGTCCAGAGTGTAGACCAACAGGTCCAGAGTGTAGACCAACAGACTCAGAGTGTAGACCAACAGGTCCAGAGTGTAGACCAACAGATCAGAGTGTAGACCAACAGATCAGAGTGTAGACCAACAGACTCAGAGTGTAGACCAACAGGTCCAGAGTGTAGACCAACAGACTCAGAGTGTAGACCAACAGACTCAGAGTGTAGACCAACAGGTCAGAGTGTAGACCAACAGACTCAGAGTGTAGACCAACAGACTCAGAGTGTAGACCAACAGGTCCAGAGTGTAGACCAACAGGTCCAGAGTGTAGACCAACAGACTCAGAGTGTAGACCAACAGGACTCAGAGTGTAGACCAACAGACTCAGAGTGTAGACCAACAGACTCAGAGTGTAGACCAACAGGTCCAGAGTGTAGACCAACAGACTCAGAGTGTAGACCAACAGACTCAGAGTGTAGACCAACAGACTCAGAGTGTAGACCAACAGGTCCAGAGTGTAGACCAACAGGTCCAGAGTGTAGACCAACAGGTCCAGAGTGTAGACCAACAGACTCAGAGTGTAGACCAACAGGTCCAGAGTGTAGACCAACAGGTCCAGAGTGTAGACCAACAGGTCCAGAGTGTAGACCAACAGACTCAGAGTGTAGACCAACAGACTCAGAGTGTAGACCAACAGGCTCAGAGTGTAGACCAACAGACCAGAGTGTAGACCAACAGACTCAGAGTGTAGACCAACAGACTCAGAGTGTAGACCAACAGACTCAGAGTGTAGACCAACAGATCCAGAGTGTAGACCAACAGACTCAGAGTGTAGACCAACAGACTCAGAGTGTAGACCAACAGGTCCAGAGTGTAGACCAACAGGTCAGAGTGTAGACCAACAGGTCCAGAGTGTAGACCAACAGGTCCAGAGTGTAGACCAACAGATCCAGAGTGTAGACCAACAGAATAAGAGTGTAGACCAACAGGTCCAGAGTGTAGACCAACAGGTCCAGAGTGTAGACCAACAGGTCCAGAGTGTAGACCAACAGGTCCAGAGTGTAGACCAACAGGTCCAGAGTGTAGACCAACAGGTCCAGAGTGTAGACCAACAGGTCCAGAGTGTAGACCAACAGACTCAGAGTGTAGACCAACAGACTCAGAGTGTAGACCAACAGACTCAGAGTGTAGACCAACAGACTCAGAGTGTAGACCAACAGACTCAGAGTGTAGACCAACAGACTCAGAGTGTAGACCAACAGACTCAGAGTGTAGACCAACAGACTCAGAGTGTAGACCAACAGACTCAGAGTGTAGACCAACAGGTCCAGAGTGTAGACCAACAGGTCCAGAGTGTAGACCAACAGGTCCAGAGTGTAGACCAACAGGTCCAGAGTGTAGACCAACAGACTCAGAGTGTAGACCAACAGGTCCAGAGTGTAGACCAACAGGTCCAGAGTGTAGACCAACAGGTCCAGAGTGTAGACCAACAGGTCCAGAGTGTAGACCAACAGGTCAGAGTGTAGACCAACAGACTCAGAGTGTAGACCAACAGACTCAGAGTGTAGACCAACAGACTCAGAGTGTAGACCAACAGATCAGAGTGTAGACCAACAGACTCAGAGTGTAGACCAACAGACTCAGAGTGTAGACCAACAGACTCAGAGTGTAGACCAACAGACTCAGTAGACCAACAGGTCCAGAGTGTAGACCAACAGACTCAGAGTGTAGACCAACAGACTCAGAGTAGACCAACAGGTCCAGAGTGTAGACCAACAGGTCCAGAGTGTAGACCAACAGGTCCAGAGTGTAGACCAACAGGTCAGAGTGTAGACCAACAGGTCAGAGTGTAGACCAACAGACTCAGAGTGTAGACCAACAGGTCCAGAGTGTAGACCAACAGGTCCAGAGTGTAGACCAACAGGTCCAGAGTGTAGACCAACAGGTCCAGAGTGTAGACCAACAGGTCCAGAGTGTAGACCAACAGACTCAGAGTGTAGACCAACAGACTCAGAGTGTAGACCAACAGGACTCAGAGTGTAGACCAACAGACTCAGAGTGTAGACCAACAGGTCCAGAGTGTAGACCAACAGACTCAGAGTGTAGACCAACAGGTCCAGAGTGTAGACCAACAGGTCCAGAGTGTAGACCAACAGGTCCACAGTGTAGACCAACAGGTCCAGAGTGTAGACCAACAGGTCCAGAGTGTAGACCAACAGACTCAGAGTGTAGACCAACAGACTCAGAGTGTAGACCAACAGGTCCAGAGTGTAGACCAACAGACTCAGAGTGTAGACCAACAGACTCAGAGTGTAGACCAACAGGTCCAGAGTGTAGACCAACAGGTCCAGAGTGTAGACCAACAGACTCAGAGTGTAGACCAACAGACTCAGAGTGTAGACCAACAGGTCAGAGTGTAGACCAACAGACTCAGTGAGACCAACAGGTCCAGAGTGTAGACCAACAGGTCCAGAGTGTAGACCAACAGACTCAGAGTGTAGACCAACAGGTTCACAGTGTAGACCAACAGGTCCAGAGTGTAGACCAACAGACTCAGAGTGCAGACCAACAGACTCAGAGTGTAGACCAACAGACTCAGAGTGTAGACCAACAGGTCCAGAGTGTAGACCAACAGACTCAGAGTGTAGACCAACAGACTCAGAGTGTAGACCAACAGGTCCAGAGTGTAGACCAACAGACTCAGAGTGTAGACCAACAGGTCCAGAGTGTAGACCAACAGACTCAGAGTGCAGACCAACAGACTCAGAGTGCAGACCAACAGACTCAGAGTGTAGACCAACAGACTCAGAGTGTAGACCAACAGGTCCAGAGTGTAGACCAACAGACTCAGAGTGTAGACCAACAGGTCAGAGTGTAGACCAACAGGTCCAGAGTGTAGACCAACAGACTCAGAGTGTAGACCAACAGACTCAGAGTGTAGACCAACAGGTCCAGTGTGTAGACCAACAGACTCAGAGTGTAGACCAACAAGTCCAGAGTGTAGACCAACAGGTCCAGAGTGTAGACCAACAGACTCAGAGTGTAGACCAACAGACTCAGAGTGTAGACCAACAGACTCAGAGTGTAGACCAACAGGTCCAGAGTGTAGACCAACAGGTCCAGAGTGTAGACCAACAGGTCCAGAGTGTAGACCAACAGGTCCAGAGTGTAGACCAACAGGTCCAGAGTGTAGACCAACAGGTCCAGAGTGTAGACCAACAGGTCCAGAGTGTAGACCAACAGACTCAGAGTGTAGACCAACAGGTCCAGAGTGTAGACCAACAGATCAGAGTGTAGACCAACAGACTCAGAGTGTAGACCAACAGACTCAGAGTGTAGACCAACAGGTCCAGAGTGTAGACCAACAGACTCAGAGTGTAGACCAACAGACTCAGAGTGTAGACCAACAGGTCCAGAGTGTAGACCAACAGACTCAGAGTGTAGACCAACAGACTCAGAGTGTAGACCAACAGGTCCAGAGTGTAGACCAACAGGTCCAGAGTGTAGACCAACAGACTCAGAGTGTAGACCAACAGACTCAGAGTGTAGACCAACAGACTCAGAGTGTAGACCAACAGACTCAGAGTGTAGACCAACAGGTCCAGAGTGTAGACCAACAGACTCAGAGTGTAGACCAACAGACTCAGAGTGTAGACCAACAGACTCAGAGTGTAGACCAACAGGTCCAGAGTGTAGACCAACAGGTCAGAGTGTAGACCAACAGGTCAGAGTGTAGACCAACAGACTCAGAGTGTAGACCAACAGGTCCAGAGTGTAGACCAACAGGTCCAGAGTGTAGACCAACAGGCTCAGAGTGTAGACCAACAGACTCAGAGTGTAGACCAACAGACTCAGAGTGTAGACCAACAGATCCAGAGTGTAGACCAACAGACTCAGAGTGTAGACCAACAGACTCAGAGTGTAGACCAACAGGTCCAGAGTGTAGACCAACAGGTCCAGAGTGTAGACCAACAGGTCCAGAGTGTAGACCAACAGGTCCAGAGTGTAGACCAACAGATCCAGAGTGTAGACCAACAGACTCAGAGTGTAGACCAACAGGTCCAGAGTGTAGACCAACAGGTCCAGAGTGTAGACCAACAGGTCCAGAGTGTAGACCAACAGGTCCAGAGTGTAGACCAACAGGTCAGAGTGTAGACCAACAGACTCAGAGTGTAGACCAACAGGTCCAGAGTGTAGACCAACAGGTCCAGAGTGTAGACCAACAGGTCCAGAGTGTAGACCAACAGGTCCAGAGTGTAGACCAACAGGTCAGAGTGTAGACCAACAGACTCAGAGTGTAGACCAACAGACTCAGAGTGTAGACCAACAGACTCAGAGTGTAGACCAACAGACTCAGAGTGTAGACCAACAGACTCAGAGTGTAGACCAACAGACTCAGAGTGTAGACCAACAGACTCAGTAGACCAACAGGTCCAGAGTGTAGACCAACAGGTCCAGAGTGTAGACCAACAGACTCAGAGTGTAGACCAACAGACTCAGAGTAGACCAACAGGTCCAGAGTGTAGACCAACAGGTCCAGAGTGTAGACCAACAGGTCCAGAGTGTAGACCAACAGTCCAGAGTGTAGACCAACAGGTCCAGAGTGTAGACCAACAGACTCAGAGTGTAGACCAACAGGTCCAGAGTGTAGACCAACAGGTCCAGAGTGTAAACCAACAGGTCCACAGTGTAGACCAACAGGTCCAGAGTGTAGACCAACAGGTCCAGAGTGTAGACCAACAGACTCAGAGTGTAGACCAACAGACTCAGAGTGTAGACCAACAGACTCAGAGTGTAGACCAACAGACTCAGAGTGTAGACCAACAGGTCCAGAGTGTAGACCAACAGGTCCAGAGTGTAGACCAACAGACTCAGAGTGTAGACCAACGGACTCAGAGTGTAGACCAACAGACTCAGAGTGTAGACCAACAGGTCCAGAGTGTAGACCAACAGACTCAGAGTGTAGACCAACAGACTCAGAGTGTAGACCAACAGACTCAGAGTGTAGACCAACAGGTCCAGAGTGTAGACCAACAGACTCAGAGTGTAGACCAACAGACTCAGAGTGTAGACCAACAGGTCCAGAGTGTAGACCAACAGACTCAGAGTGTAGACCAACAGACTCAGAGTGTAGACCAACAGGTCCAGAGTGTAGACCAACAGGTCCAGAGTGTAGACCAACAGGTCCAGAGTGTAGACCAACAGACTCAGAGTGTAGACCAACAGGTCCAGAGTGTAGACCAACAGACTCAGAGTGTAGACCAACAGACTCAGAGTGTAGACCAACAGACTCAGAGTGTAGACCAACAGACTCAGAGTGTAGACCAACAGACTCAGAGTGTAGACCAACAGGTCCAGAGTGTAGACCAACAGGTCCAGAGTGTAGACCAACAGACTCAGAGTGTAGACCAACAGGTCCAGAGTGTAGACCAACAGACTCAGAGTGTAGACCAACAGACTCAGAGTGTAGACCAACAGGTCAGAGTGTAGACCAACAGGTCCAGAGTGTAGACCAACAGGTCCAGAGTGTAGACCAACAGACTCAGAGTGTAGACCAACAGGTCCAGAGTGTAGACCAACAGACTCAGAGTGTAGACCAACAGACTCAGAGTGTAGACCAACAGACTCAGAGTGTAGACCAACAGACTCAGAGTGTAGACCAACAGACTCAGAGTGTAGACCAACAGACTCAGAGTGTAGACCAACAGGTCCAACAGGTCCAGAGTGTAGACCAACAGGTCCAGAGTGTAGACCAACAGGTCCAGAGTGTAGACCAACAGGTCCAGAGTGTAGACCAACAGGTCCAGAGTGTAGACCAACAGACTCAGAGTGTAGACCAACAGACTCAGAGTGTAGACCAACAGACTCAGAGTGTAGACCAACAGATCCAGAGTGTAGACCAACAGACTCAGAGTGTAGACCAACAGACTCAGAGTGTAGACCAACAGACTCAGAGTGTAGACCAACAGGTCCAGAGTGTAGACCAACAGGTCCAGAGTGTAGACCAACAGGTCCAGAGTGTAGACCAACAGGTCCAGAGTGTAGACCAACAGACTCAGAGTGTAGACCAACAGGTCCAGAGTGTAGACCAACAGGTCCAGAGTGTAGACCAACAGGTCCAGAGTGTAGACCAACAGGTCCAGAGTGTAGACCAACAGGTCCAGAGTGTAGACCAACAGACTCAGAGTGTAGACCAACAGACTCAGAGTGTAGACCAACAGACTCAGAGTGTAGACCAACAGACTCAGAGTGTAGACCAACAGGTCCAGAGTGTAGACCAACAGGTCCAGAGTGTAGACCAACAGACTCAGAGTGTAGACCAACAGACTCAGAGTGTAGACCAACAGACTCAGAGTGTAGACCAACAGGTCCAGAGTGTAGACCAACAGACTCAGAGTGTAGACCAACAGACTCAGAGTGTAGACCAACAGACTCAGAGTGTAGACCAACAGGTCCAGAGTGTAGACCAACAGACTCAGAGTGTAGACCAACAGACTCAGAGTGTAGACCAACAGACTCAGAGTGTAGACCAACAGGTCCAGAGTGTAGACCAACAGACTCAGAGTGTAGACCAACAGACTCAGAGTGTAGACCAACAGACTCAGAGTGTAGACCAACAGGTCCAGAGTGTAGACCAACAGACTCAGAGTGTAGACCAACAGACTCAGAGTGTAGACCAACAGACTCAGAGTGTAGACCAACAGGTCCAGAGTGTAGACCAACAGGTCCAGAGTGTAGACCAACAGGTCCAGAGTGTAGACCAACAGGTCCAGAGTGTAGACCAACAGGTCCAGAGTGTAGACCAACAGACTCAGAGTGTAGACCAACAGGTCCAGAGTGTAGACCAACAGACTCAGAGTGTAGACCAACAGACTCAGAGTGTAGACCAACAGACTCAGAGTGTAGACCAACAGGTCCAGAGTGTAGACCAACAGACTCAGAGTGTAGACCAACAGACTCAGAGTGTAGACCAACAGTCCAGAGTGTAGACCAACAGACTCAGAGTGTAGACCAACAGACTCAGAGTGTAGACCAACAGGTCCAGAGTGTAGACCAACAGGTCCAGAGTGTAGACCAACAGACTCAGAGTGTAGACCAACAGACTCAGAGTGTAGACCAACAGACTCAGAGTGTAGACCAACAGACTCAGAGTGTAGACCAACAGGTCCAGAGTGTAGACCAACAGACTCAGAGTGTAGACCAACAGACTCAGAGTGTAGACCAACAGACTCAGAGTGTAGACCAACAGGTCCAGAGTGTAGACCAACAGGTCCAGAGTGTAGACCAACAGGTCCAGAGTGTAGACCAACAGACTCAGAGTGTAGACCAACAGGTCCAGAGTGTAGACCAACAGACTCAGAGTGTAGACCAACAGACTCAGAGTGTAGACCAACAGACTCAGAGTGTAGACCAACAGGTCCACAACAGGTCCAGAGTGTAGACCAACAGGTCCAAACAGGTCCAGAGTGTAGACCAACAGGTCCAGAGTGTAGACCAACAGACTCAGAGTGTAGACCAACAGACTCAGAGTGTAGACCAACAGGTCCAGAGTGTAGACCAACAGGTCCAGAGTGTAGACCAACAGGTCCAGAGTGTAGACCAACAGGTCCAGAGTGTAGACCAACAGACTCAGAGTGTAGACCAACAGACTCAGAGTGTAGACCAACAGACTCAGAGTGTAGACCAACAGATCCAGAG
Source organism: Procambarus virginalis (assembly GCA_020271785.1). Lineage (NCBI taxonomy): Eukaryota > Metazoa > Arthropoda > Malacostraca > Decapoda > Cambaridae > Procambarus > Procambarus virginalis. The sequence continues at coordinate 22,382 of WNGS01005603.1, forward strand.
TGTAGACCAACAGACTAAGAGTGTAGACCAACAGACTCAGAGTGCAGACCAACAGACTCAGAGTGTAGACCAACAGGTCCAGAGTGTAGACCAACAGACTCAGAGTGTAGACCAACAGACTCAGGGTGTAGACCAACAGACTCAGAGTGTAGACCAACAGGTCCAGAGTGTAGACCAACAGGTCCAGAGTGTAGACCAACAGGTCCAGAGTGTAGACCAACAGATCCAGAGTGTAGACCAACAGACTAAGAGTGTAGACCAACAGGTCCAGAGTGTAGACCAACAGGTCCAGAGTGTAGACCAACAGGTCCAGAGTGTAGACCAACAGGTCCAGAGTGTAGACCAACAGGTCCAGAGTGTAGACCAACAGGTCCAGAGTGTAGACCAACAGGTCCAGAGTGTAGACCAACAGGTCCAGAGTGTAGACCAACAGGTCCAGAGTGTAGACCAACAGACTCAGAGTGTAGACCAACAGGTCCAGAGTGTAGACCAACAGACTCAGAGTGTAGACCAACAGGTCCAGAGTGTAGACCAACAGACTCAGAGTGTAGACCAACAGACTCAGAGTGTAGACCAACAGGTCCAGAGTGTAGACCAACAGGTCCAGAGTGTAGACCAACAGACTCAGAGTGTAGACCAACAGGTCCAGAGTGTAGACCAACAGACTCAGAGTGTAGACCAACAGACTCAGAGTGTAGACCAACAGGTCCAGAGTGTAGACCAACAGGTCCAGAGTGTAGACCAACAGGTCCAGAGTGTAGACCAACAGACTCAGAGTGTAGACCAACAGGTCCAGAGTGTAGACCAACAGACTCAGAGTGTAGACCAACAGACTCAGAGTGTAGACCAACAGACTCAGAGTGTAGACCAACAGACTCAGAGTGTAGACCAACAGACTCAGAGTGTAGACCAACAGACTCAAAGTGTAGACCAACAGGTCCAACAGGTCCAGAGTGTAGACCAACAGGTCCAGAGTGTAGACCAACAGACTCAGAGTGTAGACCAACAGACTCAGAGTGTAGACCAACAGGTCCAGAGTGTAGACCAACAGGTCCAGAGTGTAGACCAACAGGTCCAGAGTGTAGACCAACAGGTCAGAGTGTAGACCAACAGACTCAGAGTGTAGACCAACAGACTCAGAGTGTAGACCAACAGACTCAGAGTGTAGACCAACAGATCCAGAGTGTAGACCAACAGACTAAGAGTGTAGACCAACAGACTCAGAGTGCAGACCAACAGACTCAGAGTGTAGACCAACAGGTCCAGAGTGTAGACCAACAGACTCAGAGTGTAGACCAACAGACTCAGAGTGTAGACCAACAGACTCAGAGTGTAGACCAACAGGTCCAGAGTGTAGACCAACAGGTCCAGAGTGTAGACCAACAGGTCCAGAGTGTAGACCAACAGATCCAGAGTGTAGACCAACAGACTAAGAGTGTAGACCAACAGGTCCAGAGTGTAGACCAACAGGTCCAGAGTGTAGACCAACAGGTCCAGAGTGTAGACCAACAGGTCCAGAGTGTAGACCAACAGGTCCAGAGTGTAGACCAACAGGTCCAGAGTGTAGACCAACAGGTCCAGAGTGTAGACCAACAGACTCAGAGTGTAGACCAACAGACTCAGAGTGTAGACCAACAGGTCCAGAGTGTAGACCAACAGGTCCAGAGTGTAGACCAACAGGTCCAGAGTGTAGACCAACAGGTCCAGAGTGTAGACCAACAGACTCAGAGTGTAGACCAACAGACTCAGAGTGTAGACCAACAGACTCAGAGTGTAGACCAACAGGTCCAGAGTGTAGACCAACAGACTCAGAGTGTAGACCAACAGACTCAGAGTGTAGACCAACAGACTCAGAGTGTAGACCAACAGGTCCAGAGTGTAGACCAACAGACTCAGAGTGTAGACCAACAGACTCAGAGTGTAGACCAACAGACTCAGAGTGTAGACCAACAGGTCCAGAGTGTAGACCAACAGGTCCAGAGTGTAGACCAACAGGTCCAGAGTGTAGACCAACAGGTCCAGAGTGTAGACCAACAGGTCCAGAGTGTAGACCAACAGGTCAGAGTGTAGACCAACAGGTCCAGAGTGTAGACCAACAGACTCAGAGTGTAGACCAACAGGTCCAGAGTGTAGACCAACAGACTCAGAGTGTAGACCAACAGACTCAGAGTGTAGACCAACAGGTCCAGAGTGTAGACCAACAGACTCAGAGTGTAGACCAACAGACTCAGAGTGTAGACCAACAGGTCCAGAGTGTAGACCAACAGGTCCAGAGTGTAGACCAACAGACTCAGAGTGTAGACCAACAGGTCCAGAGTGTAGACCAACAGGTCCAGAGTGTAGACCAACAGACTCAGAGTGTAGACCAACAGACTCAGAGTGTAGACCAACAGACTCAGAGTGTAGACCAACAGACTCAGAGTGTAGACCAACAGACTCAGAGTGTAGACCAACAGACTCAGAGTGTAGACCAACAGACTCAGAGTGTAGACCAACAGACTCAGAGTGTAGACCAACAGGTCCAGAGTGTAGACCAACAGACTCAGAGTGTAGACCAACAGGTCCAGAGTGTAGACCAACAGGTCAGAGTGTAGACCAACAGGTCCAGAGTGTAGACCAACAGACTCAGAGTGTAGACCAACAGTCCAGAGTGTAGACCAACAGGTCCAGAGTGTAGACCAACAGGTCCAGAGTGTAGACCAACAGACTCAGAGTGTAGACCAACAGACTCAGAGTGTAGACCAACAGACTCAGAGTGTAGACCAACAGACTCAGAGTGTAGACCAACAGACTCAGAGTGTAGACCAACAGACTCAGAGTGTAGACCAACAGACTCAGAGTGTAGACCAACAGATCCAGAGTGTAGACCAACAGACTCAGAGTGTAGACAACAGACTCAGAGTGTAGACCAACAGGTCCAGAGTGTAGACCACAGGTCCAGAGTGTAGACCAACAGGTCCAGAGTGTAGACCACAGGTCCAGAGTGTAGACCAACAGATCCAGAGTGTAGACCAACAGACTCAGAGTGTAGACCAACAGGTCCAGAGTGTAGACCAACAGGTCCAGAGTGTAGACCAACAGGTCCAGAGTGTAGACCAACAGGTCCAGAGTGTAGACCAACAGACTCAGAGTGTAGACCAACAGGTCCAGAGTGTAGACCAACAGGTCCAGAGTGTAGACCAACAGGTCCAGAGTGTAGACCAACAGGTCCAGAGTGTAGACCAAAGGTCCAGAGTGTAGACCAACAGACTCAGAGTGTAGACCAACAGACTCAGAGTGTAGACCAACAGACTCAGAGTGTAGACCAACAGACTCAGAGTGTAGACCAACAGACTCAGAGTGAGACCAACAGATCAGAGTGTAGACCAACAGACTCAGAGTGTAGACCAACAGAACCAGTAGACCAACAGGTCCAGAGTGTAGACCAACAGACTCAGAGTGTAGACCAACAGACTCAGAGTGGACCAACAGGTCAGAGTGTAGACCAACAGGCAGAGTGTAGACCAACAGGTCCAGAGTGTAGACCAACAGGTCCAGAGTGTAGACCAACAGGTCCAGAGTGTAGACCAACAGACTCAGAGTGTAGACCAACAGGTCCAGAGTGTAGACCAACAGATCCAGAGTGTAGACCAACAGACTCAGAGTGTAGACCAACAGGTCCAGAGTGTAGACCAACAGACTCAGAGTGTAGACCAACAGGTCCAGAGTGTAGACCAACAGGTCCAGAGTGTAGACCAACAGACTCAGAGTGTAGACCAACAGACTCAGAGTGTAGACCAACAGACTCAGAGTGTAGACCAACAGGTCCAGAGTGTAGACCAACAGGTCCAGAGTGTAGACCAACAGGTCCAGAGTGTAGACCAACAGGTCCAGAGTGTAGACCAACAGGTCAGAGTGTAGACCAACAGGTCCAGAGTGTAGACCAACAGGTCCAGAGTGTAGACCAACAGACTCAGAGTGTAGACCAACAGGTCCAGAGTGTAGACCAACAGACTCAGAGTGTAGACCAACAGACTCAGAGTGTAGACCAACAGACTCAGAGTGTAGACCAACAGACTCAGAGTGTAGACCAACAGACTCAGAGTGTAGACCAACAGACTCAGAGTGTAGACCAACAGGTCCAGAGTGTAGACCAACAGGTCCAGAGTGTAGACCAACAGACTCAGAGTGTAGACCAACGGACTCAGAGTGTAGACCAACAGACTCAGAGTGTAGACCAACAGACTCAGAGTGTAGACCAACAGGTCCAGAGTGTAGACCAACAGGTCCAGAGTGTAGACCAACAGACTCAGAGTGTAGACCAACAGGTCCAGAGTGTAGACCAACAGGTCCAGAGTGTAGACCAACAGGTCCAGAGTGTAGACCAACAGACTCAGAGTGTAGACCAACAGACTCAGAGTGTAGACCAACAGACTAAGAGTGTAGACCAACAGACTAAGAGTGTAGACCAACAGACTCAGAGTGTAGAGCAACAGACTCAGAGTGTAGACCAACAGACTCAGAGTGTAGACCAACAGATCCAGAGTGTAGACCAACAGACTCAGAGTGTAGACCAACAGACTCAGAGTGTAGACCAACAGGTCCAGAGTGTAGACCAACAGGTCCAGAGTGTAGACCAACAGGTCCAGAGTGTAGACCAACAGGTCCAGAGTGTAGACCAACAGATCCAGAGTGTAGACCAACAGAATAAGAGTGTAGACCAACAGGTCCAGAGTGTAGACCAAAGGTCCAGAGTGTAGACCAACAGGTCCAGAGTGTAGACCAACAGGTCCAGAGTGTAGACCAACAGGTCCAGAGTGTAGACCAACAGACTCAGAGTGTAGACCAACAGGTCCAGAGTGTAGACCAACAGGTCCAGAGTGTAGACCAACAGGTCCAGAGTGTAGACCAACAGGTCCAGAGTGTAGACCAACAGGTCCAGAGTGTAGACCAACAGACTCAGAGTGTAGACCAACAGACTCAGAGTGTAGACCAACAGACTCAGAGTGTAGACCAACAGGTCAGAGTGTAGACCAACAGACTCAGAGTGTAGACCAACAGACTCAGAGTGTAGACCAACAGGTCCAGAGTGTAGACCAACAGGTCCAGAGTGTAGACCAACAGACTCAGAGTGTAGACCAACAGGTCCAGAGTGTAGACCAACAGACTCAGAGTGTAGACCAACAGACTCAGTGTAGACCAACAGGTCAGAGTGTAGACCAACAGGTCCAGAGTGTAGACAACAGGACTCAGAGTGTAGACCAACAGGTCAGAGTGTAGACCACAAAGGTCCAGAGTGTAGACCAACAGACTCAGAGTGTAGACCAACAGACTCAGAGTGTAGACCAACAGACTCAGAGTGTAGACCAACAGGTCCAGAGTGTAGACCAACAGACTCAGAGTGTAGACCAACAGTCAGAGTGTAGACCAACAGGTCCAGAGTGTAGACCAACAGACTCAGAGTGTAGACCAACAGGTCCAGAGTGTAGACCAACAGACTCAGAGTGTAGACCAACAGACTCAGAGTGTAGACCAACAGACTCAGAGTGTAGACCAACAGACTCAGAGTGTAGACCAACAGGTCAGAGTGTAGACCAACAGACTCAGAGTGTAGACCAACAGGTCCAGAGTGTAGACCAACAGGTCAGAGTGTAGACCACAGATCAGAGTGTAGACCAACAGATCAGAGTGTAGACCAACAGGTCCAGTGTGTAGACCAAAGGTCCAGAGTGTAGACCAAAAGTCCAGAGTGTAGACCAACAGGTCCAGAGTGTAGACCAACAGACTCAGAGTGTAGACCAACAGATCCAGAGTGTAGACCAACAGACTCAGAGTGTAGACCAACAGACTCAGAGTGTAGACCAACAGGTCCAGAGTGTAGACCAACAGGTCAGAGTGTAGACCAACAGGTCCAGAGTGTAGACCACAGGTCCAGAGTGTAGACCAACAGACTCAGAGTGTAGACCAACAGGTCCAGAGTGTAGACCAACAGGTCCAGAGTGTAGACCAACAGGTCCAGAGTGTAGACCAACAGGTCCAGAGTGTAGACCAACAGTCCGAGTGTAGACCAACAGACTCAGAGTGTAGACCAACAGGTCCAGAGTGTAGACCAACAGACTCAGAGTGTAGACCAACAGCTCAGAGTGTAGACCAACAGTCCAGAGTGTAGACCAACAGGTCAGAGTGTAGACCAACAGACTCAGAGTGTAGACCAACAGTCCAGAGTGTAGACCAACAGGTCCAGAGTGTAGACCAACAGACTCAGAGTGTAGACAAAAGGACTCAGAGTGTAGACCAACAGACTCAGAGTGTAGACCAACAGACTCAGAGTGTAGACCAACAGACTCCAGAGTGTAGACCAACAGACTCAGAGTGTAGACCAACAGACTCAGAGTGTAGACCAACAGACTCAGAGTGTAGACCAACAGGTCCAGAGTGTAGACCAACAGTCCAGAGTGTAGACCAACAGGTCAGAGTGTAAGTGTAGACCAACAGACTCAGAGTGTAGACCAACAGGTCCAGAGTGTAGACAACAGGTCCAGAGTGTAGACCACAGGTCCAGAGTGTAGACCAACAGACTCAGAGTGTAGACCAACAGACTCAGAGTGTAGACCAACAGACTCAGAGTGTAGACCAACAGACTCAGAGTGTAGACCAACAGACTCAGAGTGTAGACCAACAGACTCAGAGTGTAGACCAACAGACTCAGAGTGTAGACCAACAGGTCCAGAGTGTAGACCAACAGACTCAGAGTGTAGACCAACAGACTCAGAGTGTAGACCAACAGGTCCAGAGTGTAGACCAACAGGTCAGAGTGTAGACCAACAGGTCCAGAGTGTAGACCAACAGGTCAGAGTGTAGACCAACAGATCCAGAGTGTAGACCAACAGACTCAGAGTGTAGACCAACAGGTCAGAGTGTAGACCAACAGGTCCAGAGGTAGACCAACAGGTCCAGAGTGTAGACCAACAGGTCCAGAGTAGACAACAGGTCCAGTGTAGACCAACAGACTCAGAGTGTAGACCACAGTCCAGAGTGTAGACCAACAGGTCCAGAGTGTAGACAACAGGTCCCAGTGTAGACCAACAGGTCAGAGTGTAGACCAACAGGTCCAGAGTGTAGACCAACAGATCAGAGTGTAGACCAACAGACTCAGAGTGTAGACCAACAGGTCAGAGTGTAGACCAACAGACTCAGAGTGTAGACCAACAGACTCAGAGTGTAGACCAACAGACTCAGAGTGTAGACCAACAGACTCAGCAGTAACCAACAGTCCAGAGTGTAGACCAACAGACCAGAGTGTAGACCACAGACTCAGAGTGTAGACCAACAGACTCAGAGAACAACAGGTCCAGAGTGTAGACCAACAGGTCAGAGTGTAGACCAACAGGTCCAGAGTGTAGACCAACAGGTCCAGAGTGTAGACCAACAGGTCCAGAGTGTAGACCAACAGACTCAGAGTGTAGACCAACAGGTCAGAGTGTAGACCAACAGGTCCAGAGTGTAGACCAACAGGTCCAGAGTGTAGACCAACAGGTCCAGAGTGTAGACCAACAGGTCAGAGTGTAGACCAACAGACTCAGAGTGTAGACCAACAGACTCAGAGTGTAGACCAACAGACTCAGAGTGTAGACCAACAGACTCAGAGTGTAGACCAACAGGTCCAGAGTGTAGACCAACAGGTCAGAGTGTAGACCAACAGATCAGAGTGTAGACCAACAGACTCAGAGTGTAGACCAACAGGTCAGAGTGTAGACCAACAGGTCCAGAGTGTAGACCAACAGACTCAGAGTGTAGACCAAAGACTCAGAGTGTAGACCAACAGTCCAGAGTGTAGACCAACAGGTCCAGAGTGTAGACCAACAGACTCAGAGTGTAGACCAACAGACTCAGAGTGTAGACACCAACAGACAGAGTGTAGACAACAGACTCAGAGTGTAGACCAACAGACCAGAGTGTAGACCAACAGACTCAGAGTGTAGACCAACAGGTCCAGAGTGTAGACCAACAGGTCCAGAGTGTAGACCAACAGTCCAGAGTGTAGACCAACAGGTCCAGAGTGTAGACCAACAGGTCCAGAGTGTAGACCAACAGACTCAGAGTGTAGACCAACAGGTCCAGAGTGTAGACCAACAGGTCCAGAGTGTAGACCAACAGGTCCAGAGTGTAGACCAACAGGTCCAGAGTGTAGACCAACAGGTCCAGAGTGTAGACCAACAGACTCAGAGTGTAGACCAACAGACTCAGAGTGTAGACCAACAGACCAGAGTGTAGACCAACAGACCAGAGTGTAGACCAACAGACTCAGAGTGTAGACCAACAGTCCAGAGTGTAGACCAACAGACTCAGAGTAGACCAACAGGTCCAGAGTGTAGACCAACAGTCCAGAGTGTAGACCAACAGACTCAGAGTGTAGACCAACAGACTCAGTAGACCAACAGTCCAGAGTGTAGACCAACAGGTCCAGAGTGTAGACCAACAGGTCAGAGTGTAGACCAACAGGTCCAGAGTGTAGACCAACAGTCCAGAGTGTAGACCAACAGACTCAGAGTGTAGACCAACAGGTCCAGAGTGTAGACCAACAGGTCCAGAGTGTAGACCAACAGGTCCAGAGTGTAGACCAACAGGTCCAGAGTGTAGACCAACAGGTCCAGAGTGTAGACCAACAGACTCAGAGTGTAGACCAACAGACTCAGAGTGTAGACCAACAGACTCAGAGTGTAGACCAACAGACTCAGAGTGTAGACCAACAGGTCCAGAGTGTAGACCAACAGGTCCAGAGTGTAGACCAACAGACTCAGAGTGTAGACCAACAGACTCAGAGTGTAGACCAACAGACTCAGAGTGTAGACCAACAGGTCCAGAGTGTAGACCAACAGACTCAGAGTGTAGACCAACAGACTCAGAGTGTAGACCAACAGACTCAGAGTGTAGACCAACAGACTCAGAGTGTAGACCAACAGGTCCAGAGTGTAGACCAACAGACTCAGAGTGTAGACCAACAGGTCCAGAGTGTAGACCAACAGGTCCAGAGTGTAGACCAACAGGTCCAGAGTGTAGACCAACAGACTCAGAGTGTAGACCAACAGGTCCAGAGTGTAGACCAACAGGTCCAGAGTGTAGACCAACAGGTCCAGAGTGTAGACCAACAGACTCAGAGTGTAGACCAACAGACTCAGAGTGTAGACCAACAGGCTCAGAGTGTAGACCAACAGACTCAGAGTGTAGACCAACAGACTCAGAGTGTAGACCAACAGACTCAGAGTGTAGACCAACAGACTCAGAGTGTAGACCAACAGATCCAGAGTGTAGACCAACAGACTCAGAGTGTAGACCAACAGACTCAGAGTGTAGACCAACAGACTCAGAGTGTAGACCAACAGGTCCAGAGTGTAGACCAACAGTCTCAGAGTGTAGACCAACAGACTCAGAGTGTAGACCAACAGGTCCAGAGTGTAGACCAACAGACTCAGAGTGTAGACCAACAGACTCAGAGTGTAGACCAACAGGTCCAGAGTGTAGACCAACAGGTCCAGAGTGTAGACCAACAGACTCAGAGTGTAGACCAACAGACTCAGAGTGTAGACCAACAGACTCAGAGTGTAGACCAACAGACTCAGAGTGTAGACCAACAGACTCAGAGTGTAGACCAACAGACTCAGAGTGTAGACCAACAGGTCCAGAGTGTAGACCAACAGACTCAGAGTGTAGACCAACAGGTCCAGAGTGTAGACCAACAGGTCCAGAGTGTAGACCAACAGGTCCAGAGTGTAGACCAACAGACTCAGAGTGTAGACCAACAGGTCCAGAGTGTAGACCAACAGGTCCAGAGTGTAGACCAACAGGTCCAGAGTGTAGACCAACAGACTCAGAGTGTAGACCAACAGACTCAGAGTGTAGACCAACAGGTCAGAGTGTAGACCAACAGACTCAGAGTGTAGACCAACAGACTCAGAGTGTAGACCAACAGTCTCAGAGTGTAGACCAACAGACTCAGAGTGTAGACCAACAGACTCAGAGTGTAGACCAACAGGTCCAGAGTGTAGACCAACAGACTCAGAGTGTAGACCAACAGACTCAGAGTGTAGACCAACAGACTCAGAGTGTAGACCAACAGACTCAGAGTGTAGACCAACAGGTCCAGAGTGTAGACCAACAGACTCAGAGTGTAGACCAACAGGTCCAGAGTGTAGACCAACAGGTCCAGAGTGTAGACCAACAGGTCCAGAGTGTAGACCAACAGACTCAGAGTGTAGACCAACAGGTCCAGAGTGTAGACCAACAGGTCCAGAGTGTAGACCAACAGGTCCAGAGTGTAGACCAACAGACTCAGAGTGTAGACCAACAGACTCAGAGTGTAGACCAACAGGCTCAGAGTGTAGACCAACAGACTCAGAGTGTAGACCAACAGACTCAGAGTGTAGACCAACAGACTCAGAGTGTAGACCAACAGACTCAGAGTGTAGACCAACAGATCCAGAGTGTAGACCAACAGACTCAGAGTGTAGACCAACAGACTCAGGGTGTAGACCAACAGGTCCAGAGTGTAGACCAACAGGTCCAGAGTGTAGACCAACAGGTCCAGAGTGTAGACCAACAGGTCCAGAGTGTAGACCAACAGATCCAGAGTGTAGACCAACAGACTCAGAGTGTAGACCAACAGGTCCAGAGTGTAGACCAACAGGTCCAGAGTGTAGACCAACAGGTCCAGAGTGTAGACCAACAGGTCCAGAGTGTAGACCAACAGGTCCAGAGTGTAGACCAACAGACTCAGAGTGCAGACCAACAGGTCCAGAGTGTAGACCAACAGGTCCAGAGTGTAGACCAACAGGTCCAGAGTGTAGACCAACAGGTCCAGAGTGTAGACCAACAGGTCAGAGTGTAGACCAACAGACTCAGAGTGTAGACCAACAGACTCAGAGTGTAGACCAACAGACTCAGAGTGTAGACCAACAGACTCAGAGTGTAGACCAACAGACTCAGTAGACCAACAGGTCCAGAGTGTAGACCAACAGGTCCAGAGTGTAGACCAACAGGTCCAGAGTGTAGACCAACAGGTCCAGAGTGTAGACCAACAGGTCCAGAGTGTAGACCAACAGACTCAGAGTGCAGACCAACAGGTCCAGAGTGTAGACCAACAGGTCCAAAGTGTAAACCAACAGGTCCAGAGTGTAGACCAACAGGTCCAGAGTGTAGACCAACAGGTCCAGAGTGTAGACCAACAGACTCAGAGTGTAGACCAACAGGTCCAGAGTGTAGACCAACAGACTCAGAGTGTAGACCAACAGGTCCAGAGTGTAGACCAACAGGTCCAGAGTGTAGACCAACAGATCAGAGTGTAGACCAACAGGTCCAGAGTGTAGACCAACAGGTCCAGAGTGTAGACCAACAGACTCAGAGTGTAGACCAACAGGTCCAGAGTGTAGACCAACAGACTCAGAGTGTAGACCAACAGACTCAGAGTGTAGACCAACAGGTCCAGAGTGTAGACCAACAGACTCAGAGTGTAGACCAACAGACTCAGAGTGTAGACCAACAGACTCAGAGTGTAGACCAACAGACTCAGAGTGTAGACCAACAGACTCAGATAGACCAACAGGTCCAGAGTGTAGACCAACAGGTCAGAGTGTAGACCAACAGACTCAGAGTGTAGACCAACAGGTCAGAGTGTAGACCAACAGGTCCAGAGTGTAGACCAACAGACTCAGAGTGTAGACCAACAGGTCAGAGTGTAGACCAACAGGTCCAGAGTGTAGACCAACAGACTCAGAGTGTAGACCAACAGACTCAGAGTGTAGACCAACAGACTCAGAGTGTAGACCAACAGGTCCAGAGTGTAGACCAACAGACTCAGAGTGTAGACCAACAGGTCCAGAGTGTAGACCAACAGACTCAGAGTGTAGACCAACAGACTCAGAGTGTAGACCAACAGACTCAGAGTGTAGACCAACAGACTCAGAGTGTAGACCAACAGGTCCAGAGTGTAGACCAACAGACTCAGAGTGTAGACCAACAGGTCCAGAGTGTAGACCAACAGACTCAGAGTGTAGACCAACAGGTCCAGAGTGTAGACCAACAGGTCCAGAGTGTAGACCAACAGACTCAGAGTGTAGACCAACAGGTCCAGAGTGTAGACCAACAGGTCCAGAGTGTAGACCAACAGACTCAGAGTGTAGACCAACAGGTCCAGAGTGTAGACCAACAGGTCCAGAGTGTAGACCAACAGACTCAGAGTGTAGACCAACAGGTCCAGAGTGTAGACCAACAGGTCCAGAGTGTAGACCAACAGACTCAGAGTGTAGACCAACAGACTCAGAGTGTAGACCAACAGGTCCAGAGTGTAGACCAACAGACTCAGAGTGTAGACCAAAAGGTCCAGAGTGTAGACCAACAGGTCCAGAGTGTAGACCAACAGACTCAGAGTGTAGACCAACAGGTCCAGAGTGTAGACCAACAGGTCCAGAGTGTAGACCAACAGACTCAGAGTGTAGACCAACAGGTCCAGAGTGTAGACCAACAGGTCCAGAGTGTAGACCAACAGACTCAGAGTGTAGACCAACAGGTCCAGAGTGTAGACCAACAGGTCCAGAGTGTAGACCAACAGACTCAGAGTGTAGACCAACAGACTCAGAGTGTAGACCAACAGGTCCAGAGTGTAGACCAACAGACTCAGAGTGTAGACCAACAGGTCCAGAGTGTAGACCAACAGACTCAGAGTGTAGACCAACAGACTCAGAGTGTAGACCAACAGGTCCAGAGTGTAGACCAACAGACTCAGAGTGTAGACCAACAGACTCAGAGTGTAGACCAACAGACTCAGAGTGTAGACCAACAGGTCCAGAGTGTAGACCAACAGACTCAGAGTGTAGACCAACAGGTCCAGAGTGTAGACCAACAGGTCCAGAGTGTAGACCAACAGACTCAGAGTGTAGACCAACAGACTCAGAGTGTAGACCAACAGGTCCAGAGTGTAGACCAACAGACTCAGAGTGTAGACCAACAGGTCCAGAGTGTAGACCAACAGGTCCAGAGTGTAGACCAACAGACTCAGAGTGTAGACCAACAGGTCCAGAGTGTAGACCAACAGGTCCAGAGTGTAGACCAACAGACTCAGAGTGTAGACCAACAGACTCAGAGTGTAGACCAACAGGTCCAGAGTGTAGACCAACAGACTCAGAGTGTAGACCAACAGGTCCAGAGTGTAGACCAACAGACTCAGAGTGTAGACCAACAGGTCCAGAGTGTAGACCAACAGACTCAGAGTGTAGACCAACAGACTCAGAGTGTAGACCAACAGACTCAGAGTGTAGACCAACAGACTCAGAGTGTAGACCAACAGACTCAGAGTGTAGACCAACAGGTCCAGAGTGTAGACCAACAGACTCAGAGTGTAGACCAACAGGTCCAGAGTGTAGACCAACAGTCTCAGAGTGTAGACCAACAGACTCAGAGTGTAGACCAACAGACTCAGAGTGTAGACCAACAGATCAGAGTGTAGACCAACAGGTCCAGAGTGTAGACCAACAGACTCAGAGTGTAGACCAACAGACTCAGAGTGTAGACCAACAGACTCAGAGTGTAGACCAACAGGTCCAGAGTGTAGACCAACAGGTCCAGAGTGTAGACCAACAGACTCAGAGTGTAGACCAACAGACTCAGAGTGTAGACCAACAGGTCCAGAGTGTAGACCAACAGACTCAGAGTGTAGACCAACAGACTCAGAGTGTAGACCAACAGGTCCAGAGTGTAGACCAACAGGTCCAGAGTGTAGACCAACAGACTCAGAGTGTAGACCAACAGACTCAGAGTGTAGACCAACAGGTCCAGAGTGTAGACCAACAGACTCAGAGTGTAGACCAACAGGTCCAGAGTGTAGACCAACAGACTCAGAGTGTAGACCAACAGACTCAGAGTGTAGACCAACAGACTCAGAGTGTAGACCAACAGACTCAGAGTGTAGACCAACAGACTCAGAGTGTAGACCAACAGGTCCAGAGTGTAGACCAACAGACTCAGAGTGTAGACCAACAGGTCCAGAGTGTAGACCAACAGACTCAGAGTGTAGACCAACAGACTCAGAGTGTAGACCAACAGACTCAGAGTGTAGACCAACAGGTCCAGAGTGTAGACCAACAGGTCCAGAGTGTAGACCAACAGACTCAGAGTGTAGACCAACAGACTCAGAGTGTAGACCAACAGACTCAGAGTGTAGACCAACAGGTCAGAGTGTAGACCAACAGGTCCAGAGTGTAGACCAACAGGTCCAGAGTGTAGACCAACAGTCCAGAGTGTAGACCAACAGACTCAGAGTGTAGACCAACAGACTCAGAGTGTAGACCAACAGACTCAGAGTGTAGACCAACAGACTCAGAGTGTAGACCAACAGGTCCAGAGTGTAGACCAACAGACTCAGAGTGTAGACCAACAGACTCAGAGTGTAGACCAACAGGTCCAGAGTGTAGACCAACAGACTCAGAGTGTAGACCAACAGGTCCAGAGTGTAGACCAACAGGTCCAGAGTGTAGACCAACAGACTCAGAGTGTAGACCAACAGACTCAGAGTGTAGACCAACAGACTCAGAGTGTAGACCAACAGACCAGAGTGTAGACCAACAGACTCAGAGTGTAGACCAACAGGTCCAGAGTGTAGACCAACAGACTCAGAGTGTAGACCAACAGGTCCAGAGTGTAGACCAACAGACTCAGAGTGTAGACCAACAGACTCAGAGTGTAGACCAACAGACTCAGAGTGTAGACCAACAGGTCCAGAGTGTAGACCAACAGGTCCAGAGTGTAGACCAACAGACTCAGAGTGTAGACCAACAGACTCAGAGTGTAGACCAACAGACTCAGAGTGTAGACCAACAGGTCAGAGTGTAGACCAACAGACTCAGAGTGTAGACCAACAGACTCAGAGTGTAGACCAACAGACTCAGAGTGTAGACCAACAGGTCCAGAGTGTAGACCAACAGGTCAGAGTGTAGACCAACAGGTCCAGAGTGTAGACCAACAGACTCAGAGTGTAGACCAACAGACTCAGAGTGTAGACCAACAGACTCAGAGTGTAGACCAACAGACTCAGAGTGTAGACCAACAGACTCAGAGTGTAGACCAACAGACTCAGAGTGTAGACCAACAGGTCCAGAGTGTAGACCAACAGACTCAGAGTGTAGACCAACAGACTCAGAGTGTAGACCAACAGACTCAGAGTGTAGACCAACAGACTCAGAGTGTAGACCAACAGACTCAGAGTGTAGACCAACAGACTCAGAGTGTAGACCAACAGACTCAGAGTGTAGACCAACAGGTCCAGAGTGTAGACCAACAGACTCAGAGTGTAGACCAACAGGTCCAGAGTGTAGACCAACAGGTCCAGAGTGTAGACCAACAGGTCCAGAGTGTAGACAAACAGGTCAGAGTGTAGACCAACAGGTCCAGAGTGTAGACCAACAGACTCAGAGTGTAGATCAACAGACTCAGAGTGTAGACCAACAGACTCAGAGTGTAGACCAACAGACTCAGAGTGTAGACCAACAGGTCCAGAGTGTAGACCAACAGACTCAGAGTGTAGACCAACAGGTCAGAGTGTAGACCAACAGATCCAGAGTGTAGACCAACAGACTCAGAGTGTAGACCAACAGACTCAGAGTGTAGACCAACAGGTCCAGAGTGTAGACCAACAGGTCCAGAGTGTAGACCAACAGGTCCAGAGTGTAGACCAACAGGTCAGAGTGTAGACCAACAGATCCAGAGTGTAGACCAACAGAATCAGAGTGTAGACCAACAGGTCCAGAGTGTAGACCAACAGGTCCAGAGTGTAGACCAACAGGTCCAGAGTGTAGACCAACAGGTCAGAGTGTAGACCAACAGTTCAGAGTGTAGACCAACAGGTCCAGAGTGTAGACCAACAGACTCAGAGTGTAGACCAACAGTCAGAGTGTAGACCAACAGTCCAGAGTGTAGACCAACAGGTCCAGAGTGTAGACCAACAGGTCAGAGTGTAGACCAACAGGTCAGAGTGTAGACCAACAGATCAGAGTGTAGACAACAGACTCAGAGTGTAGACCAACAGGACTCAGAGTGTAGACCAACAGACTCAGTAGACCAACAGGTCCAGAGTGTAGACAAACAGGTCCAGAGTGTAGACAACAGACTCAGAGTGTAGACCAACACACTCAGCAGACCAACAGGTTCAGAGTGTAGACCAACAGGTCCAGAGTGTAGACCAACAGGTCCAGAGTGTAGACAACAGGTCAGAGTGTAGACCAACAGGTCCAGAGTGTAGACCAACAGACTCAGAGTGTAGACCAACAGGTCAGAGTGTAGACCAACAGGTCCAGAGTGTAGACCAACAGGTCCAGAGTGTAGACCAACAGGTCCAGAGTGTAGACCAACAGGTCCAGAGTGTAGACCAACAGACTCAGAGTGTAGACCAACAGACTCAGAGTGTAGACCAACAGACTCAGAGTGTAGACCAACAGACTCAGAGTGTAGACCAACAGGTCCAGAGTGTAGACCAACAGACTCAGAGTGTAGACCAACAGGTCCAGAGTGTAGACCAACAGGTCCAGAGTGTAGACCAACAGTCCAGAGTGTAGACCAACAGGTCCAGAGTGTAGACCAACAGGTCCAGAGTGTAGACCAACAGACTCAGAGTGTAGACAGACCAACAGGTCCAGAGTGTAGACCAACAGACTCAGAGTGTAGACCAACTCAGAGTGTAGACCAACAGGTCCAGAGTGTAGACCAACAGGTCCAGAGTGTAGACCAACAGACTCAGAGTGTAGACCAACAGACTCAGAGTGTAGACCAACAGACTCAGAGTGTAGACCAACAGACTCAGTAGACCAACAGGTCCAGAGTGTAGACCAACAGGTCCAGAGTGTAGACCAACAGACTCAGAGTGTAGACCAACAGGTCCAGAGTGTAGACCAACAGGTCCAGAGTGTAGACCAACAGACTCAGAGTGTAGACCAACAGACTCAGAGTGTAGACCAACAGGTCAGAGTGTAGACCAACAGACTCAGAGTGTAGACCAACAGACTCAGAGTGTAGACCAACAGGTCCAGAGTGTAGACCAACAGACTCAGAGTGTAGACCAACAGGTCCAGAGTGTAGACCAACAGACTCAGAGTGTAGACCAACAGACTCAGAGTGTAGACCAACAGACTCAGAGTGTAGACCAACAGACTCAGAGTGTAGACCAACAGTCCAGAGTGTAGACCAACAGACTCAGAGTGTAGACCAACAGACTCAGAGTGTAGACCAACAGACTCAGAGTGTAGACCAACAGGTCCAGAGTGTAGACCAACAGTCCAGAGTGTAGACCAACAGACTCAGAGTGTAGACCAACAGACTCAGAGTGTAGACCAACAGGTCCAGAGTGTAGACCAACAGGTCCAGAGTGTAGACCAACAGACTCAGAGTGTAGACCAACAGGTCCAGAGTGTAGACCAACAGGTCCAGAGTGTAGACCAACAGACTCAGAGTGTAGACCAACAGACTCAGAGTGTAGACCAACAGGTCCAGAGTGTAGACCAACAGACTCAGAGTGTAGACCAACAGGTCCAGAGTGTAGACCAACAGACTCAGAGTGTAGACCAACAGACTCAGAGTGTAGACCAACAGACTCAGAGTGTAGACCAACAGACTCAGAGTGTAGACCAACAGACTCAGAGTGTAGACCAACAGGTCCAGAGTGTAGACCAACAGACTCAGAGTGTAGACCAACAGGTCCAGAGTGTAGACCAACAGACTCAGAGTGTAGACCAACAGACTCAGAGTGTAGACCAACAGACTCAGAGTGTAGACCAACAGGTCCAGAGTGTAGACCAACAGGTCCAGAGTGTAGACCAACAGACTCAGAGTGTAGACCAACAGACTCAGAGTGTAGACCAACAGACTCAGAGTGTAGACCAACAGGTCAGAGTGTAGACCAACAGGTCCAGAGTGTAGACCAACAGGTCCAGAGTGTAGACCAACAGTCCAGAGTGTAGACCAACAGACTCAGAGTGTAGACCAACAGACTCAGAGTGTAGACCAACAGACTCAGAGTGTAGACCAACAGACTCAGAGTGTAGACCAACAGGTCCAGAGTGTAGACCAACAGACTCAGAGTGTAGACCAACAGACTCAGAGTGTAGACCAACAGGTCCAGAGTGTAGACCAACAGACTCAGAGTGTAGACCAACAGGTCCAGAGTGTAGACCAACAGGTCCAGAGTGTAGACCAACAGACTCAGAGTGTAGACCAACAGACTCAGAGTGTAGACCAACAGACTCAGAGTGTAGACCAACAGACCAGAGTGTAGACCAACAGACTCAGAGTGTAGACCAACAGGTCCAGAGTGTAGACCAACAGACTCAGAGTGTAGACCAACAGGTCCAGAGTGTAGACCAACAGACTCAGAGTGTAGACCAACAGACTCAGAGTGTAGACCAACAGACTCAGAGTGTAGACCAACAGGTCCAGAGTGTAGACCAACAGTCCAGAGTGTAGACCAACAGACTCAGAGTGTAGACCAACAGACTCAGAGTGTAGACCAACAGACTCAGAGTGTAGACCAACAGGTCCAGAGTGTAGACCAACAGACTCAGAGTGTAGACCAACAGACTCAGAGTGTAGACCAACAGACTCAGAGTGTAGACCAACAGGTCCAGAGTGTAGACCAACAGGTCCAGAGTGTAGACCAACAGGTCAGAGTGTAGACCAACAGACTCAGAGTGTAGACCAACAGACTCAGAGTGTAGACCAACAGACTCAGAGTGTAGACCAACAGACTCAGAGTGTAGACCAACAGACTCAGAGTGTAGACCAACAGACTCAGAGTGTAGACCAACAGGTCAGAGTGTAGACCAACAGACTCAGAGTGTAGACCAACAGACTCAGAGTGTAGACCAACAGACTCAGAGTGTAGACCAACAGACTCAGAGTGTAGACCAACAGACTCAGAGTGTAGACCAACAGACTCAGAGTGTAGACCAACAGACTCAGAGTGTAGACCAACAGGTCCAGAGTGTAGACCAACAGACTCAGAGTGTAGACCAACAGGTCCAGAGTGTAGACCAACAGGTCCAGAGTGTAGACCAACAGGTCCAGAGTGTAGACCAACAGGTCCAGAGTGTAGACCAACAGGTCCAGAGTGTAGACCAACAGACTCAGAGTGTAGACCAACAGACTCAGAGTGTAGACCAACAGACTCAGAGTGTAGACCAACAGACAGAGTGTAGACCAACAGACTCAGAGTGTAGACCAACAGACTCAGAGTGTAGACCAACAGACTCAGAGTGTAGACCAACAGATCCAGAGTGTAGACCAACAGACTCAGAGTGTAGACCAACAGACTCAGAGTGTAGACCAACAGGTCCAGAGTGTAGACCAACAGGTCCAGAGTGTAGACCAACAGGTCCAGAGTGTAGACCAACAGGTCCAGAGTGTAGACCAACAGATCCAGAGTGTAGACCAACAGACTCAGAGTGTAGACCAACAGGTCCAGAGTGTAGACCAACAGGTCCAGAGTGTAGACCAACAGGTCCAGAGTGTAGACCAACAGGTCCAGAGTGTAGACCAACAGTTCAGAGTGTAGACCAACAGGTCCAGAGTGTAGACCAACAGACTCAGAGTGTAGACCAACAGGTCCAGAGTGTAGACCAACAGGTCCAGAGTGTAGACCAACAGGTCCAGAGTGTAGACCAACAGGTCCAGAGTGTAGACCAACAGGTCCAGAGTGTAGACCAACAGACTCAGAGTGTAGACCAACAGACTCAGAGTGTAGACCAACAGACTCAGAGTGTAGACCAACAGACTCAGAGACCAACAGTCCAGAGTGTAGACCAACAGGTCCAGAGTGTAGACCAACAGACTCAGAGTGTAGACCAACAGACTCAGTGTAGACCAACAGGTCCAGAGTGTAGACCAACAGGTCCAGAGTGTAGACCAACAGGTCCAGAGTGTAGACCAACAGGTCCAGAGTGTAGACCAACAGGTCCAGAGTGTAGACCAACAGACTCAGAGAGTAGACCAACAGGTCCAGAGTGTAGACCAACAGGTCCAGAGTGTAGACCAACAGGTCCAGAGTGTAGACCAACAGGTCCAGAGTGTAGACCAACAGGTCCAGAGTGTAGACCAACAGACTCAGAGTGTAGACCAACAGACTCAGAGTGTAGACCAACAGACTCAGAGTGTAGACCAACAGACTCAGAGTGTAGACCAACAGGTCCAGAGTGTAGACCAACAGACTCAGAGTGTAGACCAACAGGTCCAGAGTGTAGACCAACAGGTCCAGAGTGTAGACCAACAGTCCAGAGTGTAGACCAACAGGTCCAGAGTGTAGACCAACAGGTCCAGAGTGTAGACCAACAGACTCAGAGTGTAGACCAACAGGTCCAGAGTGTAGACCAACAGACTCAGAGTGTAGACCAACAGACTCAGAGTGTAGACCAACAGGTCCAGAGTGTAGACCAACAGGTCCAGAGTGTAGACCAACAGACTCAGAGTGTAGACCAACAGACTCAGAGTGTAGACCAACAGACTCAGAGTGTAGACCAACAGACTCAGAGTACCAACAGGTCCAGAGTGTAGACCAACAGGTCCAGAGTGTAGACCAACAGACTCAGAGTGTAGACCAACAGGTCAGAGTGTAGACCAACAGTCCAGAGTGTAGACCAACAGACTCAGAGTGTAGACCAACAGACTCAGAGTGTAGACCAACAGTCAGAGTGTAGACCAACAGACCAGAGTGTAGACCAACAGACTCAGAGTGTAGACCAACAGGTCCAGAGTGTAGACCAACAGACTCAGAGTGTAGACCAACAGGTCAGAGTGTAGACCAACAGACTCAGAGTGTAGACCAACAGACTCAGAGTGTAGACCAACAGACTCAGAGTGTAGACCAACAGGTCAGAGTGTAGACCAACAGGTCCAGAGTGTAGACCAACAGACTCAGAGTGTAGACCAACAGGTCCAGAGTGTAGACCAACAGGTCCAGAGTGTAGACCAACAGATCAGAGTGTAGACCAACAGACTCAGAGTGTAGACCAACAGGTCCAGAGTGTAGACCAACAGACTCAGAGTGTAGACCAACAGGTCCAGAGTGTAGACCAACAGGTCCAGAGTGTAGACCAACAGACTCAGAGTGTAGACCAACAGGTCCAGAGTGTAGACCAACAGGTCCAGAGTGTAGACCAACAGACTCAGAGTGTAGACCAACAGGTCCAGAGTGTAGACCAACAGGTCCAGAGTGTAGACCAACAGACTCAGAGTGTAGACCAACAGGTCCAGAGTGTAGACCAACAGGTCCAGAGTGTAGACCACAGACTCAGAGTGTAGACCAACAGACTCAGAGTGTAGACCAACAGGTCCAGAGTGTAGACCAACAGACTCAGAGTGTAGACCAACAGGTCCAGAGTGTAGACCAACAGACTCAGAGTGTAGACCAACAGACTCAGAGTGTAGACCAACAGGTCCAGAGTGTAGACCAACAGACTCAGAGTGTAGACCAACAGACTCAGAGTGTAGACCAACAGATCAGAGTGTAGACCAACAGGTCAGAGTGTAGACCAACAGTCCAGAGTGTAGACCAACAGGTCCAGAGTGTAGACCAACAGGTCCAGAGTGTAGACCAACAGACTCAGAGTGTAGACCAACAGACTCAGAGTGTAGACCAACAGACTCAGAGTGTAGACCAACAGACTCAGAGTGTAGACCAACAGACTCAGAGTGTAGACCAACAGGTCAGAGTGTAGACCAACAGACTCAGAGTGTAGACCAACAGGTCCAGAGTGTAGACCAACAGACCAGAGTGTAGACCAACAGGTCCAGAGTGTAGACCAACAGACTCAGAGTGTAGACCAACAGGACTCAGAGAGTGTAGACCAACAGACTCAGAGTGTAGACCAACAGGACTCAGAGTGTAGACCAACAGACTCAGAGTGTAGACAACAGACTCAGAGTGTAGACCAACAGACTCAGAGTGTAGACCAACAGATCCAGAGTGTAGACCAACAGACTCAGAGTGTAGACCAACAGGTCAGAGTGTAGACCAACAGGTCCAGAGTGTAGACCAACAGGTCCAGAGTGTAGACCAACAGACCAGAGTGTAGACCAACAGTCCAGAGTGTAGACCAACAGGTCCAGAGTGTAGACCAACAGACTCAGAGTGTAGACCAACAGACTCAGAGTGTAGACCAACAGTCCAGAGTGTAGACCAACAGACTCAGAGTGTAGACCAACAGGTCCAGAGTGTAGACCAACAGACTCAGAGTGTAGACCAACAGGTCCAGAGTGTAGACCAACAGGTCCAGAGTGTAGACCAACAGGTCCAGAGTGTAGACCAACAGGTCAGAGTGTAGACCAACAGGTCAGAGTGTAGACCAACAGACTCAGAGTGTAGACCAACAGACTCAGAGTGTAGACCAACAGACTCAGAGTGTAGACCAACAGACTCAGTGTAGACCAACAGGTCCAGAGTGTAGACCAACAGACTCAGAGTGTAGACCAACAGACTCAGAGTGTAGACCAACAGACTCAGAGTGTAGACCAACAGACTCAGAGTGTAGACCAACAGACTCAGTAGACCAACAGGTCCAGAGTGTAGACCAACAGACTCAGAGTGTAGACCAACAGACTCAGTAGACCAACAGGTCCAGAGAGTGTAGACCAACAGGTCCAGAGTGTAGACCAACAGGTCAGAGTGTAGACCAACAGGTCCAGAGTGTAGACCAACAGGTCCAGAGTGTAGACCAACAGGTCCAGAGTGTAGACCAACAGACTCAGAGTGTAGACCAACAGGTCCAGAGTGTAGACCAACAGGTCCAGAGTGGAAACCAACAACAGGTCCAGAGTGTAGACCAACAGGTCCAGAGTGTAGACCAACAGGTCCAGAGTGTAGACAACAGACTCAGAGTGTAGACCAACAGACTCAGAGTGTAGACCAACAGACTCAGAGTGTAGACCAACAGGTCCAGAGTGTAGACCAACAGGTCCAGAGTGTAGACCAACAGGTCCAGAGTGTAGACCAACAGGTCCAGAGTGTAGACCAACAGGTCCAGAGTGTAGACCAACAGGCAGAGTGTAGACCAACAGACTCAGAGTGTAGACCAACAGGTCCAGAGTGTAGACCAACAGACTCAGAGTGTAGACCAACAGACTCAGAGTGTAGACCAACAGGTCCAGAGTGTAGACCAACAGGTCCAGAGTGTAGACCAACAGGTCAGAGTGTAGACCAACAGGTCTCAGAGTGTAGACCAACAGACTCAGAGTGTAGACCAACAGACTCAGAGTGTAGACCAACAGACTCAGAGGTGTAGACCAACAGACTCAGAGTGTAGACCAACAGACCAGAGTGTAGACCAACAACTCAGAGTGTAGACCAACAGGTCCAGAGTGTAGACCAACAGACTCAGAGTGTAGACCAACAGGTCCAGAGTGTAGACCAACAGGTCCAGAGTGTAGACCAACAGACTCAGAGTGTAGACCAACAGACTCAGAGTGTAGACCAACAGGTCCAGAGTGTGTGTAGACCAACAGACTCAGAGTGTAGACCAACAGTCCAGAGTGTAGACCAACAGGTCCAGAGTGTAGACCAACAGACTCAGAGTGTAGACCAACAGGTCCAGAGTGTAGACCACACGTCCAGAGTGTAGACCAACAGACTCGAGTGTAGACCAACAGGTCCAGAGTGTAGACCAACAGGTCAGAGTGTAGACCAACAGACTCAGAGTGTAGACCAACAGACTCAGAGTGTAGACAACAGGTCCAGAGTGTAGACCAACAGACTCAGAGTGTAGACCAACAGACTCAGAGTGTAGACCAACAGGTCCAGAGTGTAGACCAACAGACTCAGAGTGTAGACCAACAGGTCCAGAGTGTAGACCAACAGACTCAGAGTTAGACCAACAGACTCAGAGTGTAGACCAACAGGTCCGAGAGTGTAGACCAACAGACTCAGAGTGTAGACCAACAGGTCCAGAGTGTAGACCAACAGGTCAGAGTGTAGACCAACAGACTCAGAGTGTAGACCAACAGGTCAGAGTGTAGACCAACAGACTCAGAGTGTAGACCAACAGTCAGAGTGTAGACCAACAGACTCAGAGTGTAGACCAACAGACCAGAGTGTAGACCAACAGTCCAGAGTGTAGACCAACAGGTCAGAGTGTAGACCAACAGACTCAGAGTGTAGACCAACAGGTCCAGAGTGTAGACCAACAGGTCCAGAGTGTAGACCAACAGACTCAGAGTGTAGACCAACAGACTCAGAGTGTAGACCAACAGACTCAGAGTGTAGACCAACAGACTCAGAGTGTAGACCAACAGGTCCAGAGTGTAGACCAACAGACTCAGAGTGTAGACCAACAGGTCCAGAGTGTAGACCAACAGACTCAGAGTGTAGACCAACAGACTCAGAGTGTAGACCAACAGACTCAGAGTGTAGACCAACAGGTCCAGAGTGTAGACCAACAGTCCAGAGTGTAGACCAACAGACTCAGAGTGTAGACCAACAGTCCAGAGTGTAGACCAACAGACTCAGAGTGTAGACCACAGACTCAGAGTGTAGACCAACAGTCCAGAGTGTAGACCACAGACTCAGAGTGTAGACCAACAGACTCAGAGTGTAGACCAACAGGTCAGAGTGTAGACCAACAGACTCAGAGTGTAGACCAACAGACTCAGAGTGTAGACCAACAGGTCCAGAGTGTAGACCAACAGGTCCAGAGTGTAGACCAACAGACTCAGAGTGTAGACCAACAGTCCAGAGTGTAGACCAACAGTCCAGAGTGTAGACCAACAGACTCAGAGTGTAGACCAACAGACTCAGAGTGTAGACCACAGACCAGAGTGTAGACCAACAGGTCCAGAGTGTAGACCAACAGGTCCAGAGTGTAGACCAACAGACTCAGAGTGTAGACCAACAGACCAGAGTGTAGACCAACAGATCCAGAGTGTAGACCAACAGACCAGAGTGTAGACCAACAGACTCAGAGTGTAGACCAACAGTCCAGAGTGTAGACCAACAGTCCAGAGTGTAGACCAACAGGTCCAGAGTGTAGACCAACAGGTCTCAGTGTAGACCAACAGTCCAGAGTGTAGACCAACAGTCCAGAGTGTAGACCAACAGACTCAGAGTGTAGACCAACAGGTCCAGAGTGTAGACCAACGGTCCAGTGTTAGACCAACAGGTCAGAGTGTAGACCAACAGGTCCAGAGTGTAGACCACAGACTCCAGAGTGTAGACCAACAGACTCAGAGTGTAGACCAACAGACTCCAGAGTGTAGACCAACAGGTCCAGAGTGTAGACCAACAGGTCCAGAGTGTAGACCAACAGGTCCAGAGTGTAGACCAACAGGTCCAGAGTGTAGACCACAGGTCCAGAGTGTAGACCAACAGGTCCAGAGTGTAGACCAACAGGTCCAGTGTAGACCAACAGGTCCAGAGTGTAGACCAACAGGTCCAGAGTGTAGACCAACAGACTCAGAGTGTAGACCAACAGACTCAGAGTGTAGACCAACAGACTCAGAGTGTAGACCAACAGACTCAGAGTGTAGACCAACACTCAGAGTGTAGACCACAGGTCCAGAGTGTAGACCAACAGACCAGAGTGACCAACAGACTCAGAGTGTAGACCAACAGACTCAGAGTGTAGACCAACAGACTCAGTAGACCAACAGGTCCAGAGTGTAGACCAACAGACCCAGAGTGTAGACCAACAAGACTCAGAGTGTAGACCAACAGACCAGAGTGTAGACCAACAGACTCAGAGTGTAGACCAACAGACTCAGCAGACCAACAGGTCCAGAGTGTAGACCAACAGACTCAGAGTGTAGACCAACAGACTCAGTAGACCAACAGGTCCAGAGTGTAGACCAACAGGTCCAGAGTGTAGACCAACAGTCCAGAGTGTAGACCAACAGGTCCAGAGTGTAGACCAACAGGTCCAGAGTGTAGACCAACAGGTCAGAGTGTAGACCAACAGGTCCAGAGTGTAGACCAACAGACTCAGAGTGTAGACCAACAGGTCCAGAGTGTAGACCAACAGGTCCAGAGTGTAGACCAACAGGTCCAGAGTGTAGACCAACAGGTCCAGAGTGTAGACCAACAGGTCCAGAGTGTAGACCAACAGACTCAGAGTGTAGACCAACAGGTCCAGAGTGTAGACCAACAGGTCCAGAGTGTAGACCAACAGACTCAGAGTGTAGACCAACAGACTCAGAGTGTAGACCAACAGACTCAGAGTGTAGACCAACAGACTCAGAGTGTAGACCAACAGGTCCAGAGTGTAGACCAACAGACTCAGAGTGTAGACCAACAGTCCAGAGTGTAGACCAACAGACTCAGAGTGTAGACCAACAGACTCAGAGTGTAGACCAACAGACTCAGAGTGTAGACCAACAGGTCCAGAGTGTAGACCAACAGGTCCAGAGTGTAGACCAAGACTCAGAGTGTAGACCAACAGGTCCGAGTGTAGACCAACAGACTCAGAGTGTAGACCAACAGACTCAGAGTGTAGACCAACAGGTCCAGAGTGTAGACCAACAGACTCAGAGTGTAGACCAACAGACTCAGAGTGTAGACCAACAGGTCCAGAGTGTAGACCAACAGACTCAGAGTGTAGACCAACAGACTCAGAGTGTAGACCAACAGGTCAGAGTGTAGACCAACAGGTCCAGAGTGTAGACCAACAGACTCAGAGTGTAGACCAACAGGTCCAGAGTGTAGACCAACAGGTCCAGAGTGTAGACCAACAGACTCAGAGTGTAGACCAACAGACCAGAGTGTAGACCAACAGACTCAGAGTGTAGACCAACAGGTCCAGAGTGTAGACCAACAGGTCCAGAGTGTAGACCAACAGACTCAGAGTGTAGACCAACAGACTCAGAGTGTAGACCAACAGGTCCAGAGTGTAGACCAACAGGTCCAGAGTGTAGACCACAGACTCAGAGTGTAGACCAACAGGTCCAGAGTGTAGACCAACAGACTCAGAGTGTAGACCAACAGACTCAGAGTGTAGACCAACAGGTCCAGAGTGTAGACCAACAGACTCAGAGTGTAGACCAACAGACTCAGAGTGTAGACCAACAGCCAGAGTGTAGACCAACAGACTCAGAGTGTAGACCAACAGACTCAGAGTGTAGACCAACAGGTCCAGAGTGTAGACCAACAGGTCCAGAGTGTAGACCAACAGACTCAGAGTGTAGACCAACAGGTCCAGAGTAGACCAACAGGTCCAGAGTGTAGACCAACAGACTCAGAGTGTAGACCAACAGACTCAGAGTGTAGACCAACAGACTCAGAGTGTAGACCAACAGTCCAGAGTGTAGACCAACAGGTCCAGAGTGTAGACCAACACTCAGAGTGTAGACCAACAGTCCAGAGTGTAGACCAACAGGTCCAGAGTGTAGACCAACGACTCAGAGTGTAGACCAACAGACTCAGAGTGTAGACCAACAGGTCCAGAGTGTAGACCAACAGGTCCAGAGTGTAGACCAACAGACCAGAGTGTAGACCAACAGGTCCAGAGTGTAGACCAACAGTCCAGAGTGTAGACCAACAGTCCAGAGTGTAGACCAACAGACTCAGAGTGTAGACCAACAGTCCAGAGTGTAGACCAACAGGTCCAGTGTGTACCAACAGGTCCAGAGTGTAGACCAACAGGTCCAGAGTGTAGACCAACAGTCCAGAGTGTAGACCAACAGACTCAGAGTGTAGACCAACAGGTCCAGAGTGTAGACCAACAGGTCCAGAGTGTAGACCAACAGTCCAGAGTGTAGACCAACAGGTCCAGAGTGTAGACCAACAGGTCAGAGTGTAGACCAACAGTCCAGAGTGTAGACCAACAGGTCCAGAGTGTAGACCAACAGGTCCAGAGTGTAGACCAACAGGTCCAGAGTGTAGACCAACAGGTCCAGAGTGTAGACCAACAGACTCAGAGTGTAGACCAACAGACTCAGAGTGTAGACCAACAGACTCAGAGTGTAGACCAACANGAAGGGTACTGGAGGGTACAGGAAGGTATTGGAGAGTACAGGAGGGTACAGGAGGGTACTGGAGGGTACAGGAGGGTACTAGAGGGTACAGGAGTGTACACGAAGGTACAGGAGGGTAAAGGAGAGTACTGGAGGTTCAGAAGGGTACTGGAGGTTACAAGAGGGTACTGGAGGGTTCTGGTAGGTACTGGATGGTACAGAAGGGTACTGGAGAGTAGAGTAGGGTACAGGAGGGTAATGGACGGTAGAGGAGGGTACAAGAGAATACTGGAGGATACAGCAGGGTACAGGAGAGTACTGGAGGGTACAGGAGGGTACTGGAGGGTACAAGAGGTTACAGGAGCATACAGGAGGACTCAGGAGGATACAGGAGGATACAGAAGGTTACTGGAGGGTACAGGAGGGTACTGGTCGGTACAGCTGGATACTGGCAGGTATAGGAGGGTACAGGAGGGGTACACGAAGGTGCTGGAGGGTACATGAGGATACCGGAGGGTACAAGAGGGTACTGGAGGGTACATTAGGGGACAGAAGGTTACAGGAGGGTACAGGAGTGGACAGGTGGCTACAGGAAGGTATTGGAGGGTACAGGAGCGTAATGGAGGGTACAGGAGGGTACAGGAGGGTACTGGAAAGTACAGGAGGGTACTGGACGGAAAAGGAGCGTACTGGAGGGTACTGCAGGGGACAGGAGGTTACAGGAGGATACAGGAGGATACAAGAGTGTAAACGAGGGTACAGGAGTGTACAGGAGTGTACTGGATGGTACAGGAGGATATTGGCAGATGATTCAGGAAGGTACAGGAGGGTACAGGAGGGATACAAGAGGGTACTGGAGGGTACAGGAGGGTACAGGAAGGGTACAAGAGGGTACTGGATGGTACAGTAGGGTACTGGAGGTTAGTGGAAGGTTCAGAAGCGAACAGGAGATTACAGGAGGGTTCTGGAGGGTACTGGAGGGTACAGGAAATTACAGGAGGGTACTGGAGGGTACAGGAGGGTACAGGAGGGCACAGGAAGGTACTGGAGGGTACAGGAGGGTACTGGAGGGCACAGGAGGGCACAGGAGGGTACAGGAGGGTACTGGAGGGTAATGGAGGGTACAGGAGGGTACTGGAGGGTAATGGAGGGTACAGGTGGGGCCAGGAGGGTATTGGAGGGTACAGGATGGTAGTGGAGGGTGCAGGAAGGCACAGGAGGGTACAGGAGGGTACAGGAGGGTGCAGGAGGGTACAGGAGGGTACGGGAGGGTACAAGAGGTTACAGGAGCATACAGGAGGACTCAGGAGGATACAGGAGGATACAGAAGGTTACTGGAGGGTACAGGAGGGTGCAGAAGTGTACTGGATGGTACAAGAGGGTCTTGGAGGATACAGAAGGGTACTGGAGGGTACAGGAGGGTACTGGTCGGTACAGGTGGATACTGGCAGGTATAGGAGGGTACAAGAGGGTACTGGAGGGTACATTAGGGGACAGAAGGTTACAGGAGGGTACAGGAGTGGACAGGTGGCTACAGGAAGATATTGGAGGGTACAGGAGCGTAATGGAGGGTACAGGAGGGTACAGGAGGGTACTGGAAAGTACAGGAGGGTACTGGACGGTAAAGGAGCGTACTGGAGGGTACTGCAGGGACAGGAGGTTACAGGAGGATACAGGAGGATACAAGAGTGTAAACGAGGGTACAGGAGTGTACAGGAGGGTAAAGGAGTGTACTGGATGGTACAGGAGTGTACTGGATGGTACAGGAGGATATTGGCAGATGATTCAGGAAGGTACAGGAGGGTACAGGAGGGATACAAGAGGGTACTGGAGGGTACATGAGGGTACAGGAAGGGTACAAGAGGGTACTGGAGGGTACGGTAGGGTACTGCAGGTTAGTGGAAAGTTCAGGAGGGTACAGGAGATTACAGAAGGGTTCTGGAGGGTACTGGAGGGTACAGGAGATTACAGAAGGGTTCTGGAGGGTACTGGAGGGTACAGGAGATTAGAGGAGGGTACTGGAGGGTACAGGAGGGCACAGGAGGGTACTGGAGGGTACAGGAGGGTACTGGAGGGCACATGAGGGCACAGGAGGGTACAGGAGGGTACTGGAGGGTAATGGAGGGTACAGGAGGGTACAGGAGGGTACTGGAGGTTAGTGGAAGGTTCAGGAGGGTACTGGAGGGCACAGGAGGGTACTGGAGGGTACAGGAGGGTACAGGAGGGTACTGGAGGGCACAGGAGGGTACTGGAGGGTACAGGAGGGTACAGGAGGGTACTGGAGGGCACAGGAGGGTACTGGAGGGTACAGGAGGGTACAGGAGGGTACTGGAGGGCACAGGAGGGTACTGGAGGGTACAGGAGGGTACAGGAGGGCACATGAGGGTACAGGAGGGTACTGGAGGGCACAGGAGGGTACTGGAGGGTACAGGAGGGTACAGGAGGGTACTGGAGGGCACAGGAGGGTACTGGAGGGGACAGGAGGGTACAGGAGGGCACAGGAGGGTACTGGAGGGTACAGGAGGGTACTGGAGGGTACTGGGGGTACTGGAGGGTACAGGAGGGTACTGGAGGGTACAGGAGGGCACAGGAGGGTACTGGAGGGTACAGGAGGGTACTGGAGGGTACTGGGGGGTACTGGAGGGTACAGGAGGGTACAGGAGGGTACAGGAGGGTACAGGAGGGGACAGGAGGGTACTGGAAGGTACTGGAGGGTACTGGAGGCTACAGGAGGGTACTGGAGGGTACTGGAAGGTACAGGAGGGCACAGGAGGGGACAGAAGGGTACAGGAGGGTACAGGAGGGCACAGGAGGGGACAGGAGGGTACTGGAGGGTACAGGAGGGTACAGGAGGGTACAGGAGGGTACAGGAGGGTACAGGAGGATACAGGAGGGTACTAGAGGGTACTGGAGGGTACAGGAAGGTACAGGAGAATACAGGAGAGTACTGAAGGGTTCAAGAGGGTACAGGAGTGTACTGGAGGGTACAGGAGGGTACTGAAGGGTTCAGGAGGGTACAGGAGGGTACAGGAGGGTACTGGAGGGTACAGGAAGGTACAGGAGGATACAGGAGAGTACTGAAGGGTTCATGAGGGCACAGTAGGGTGAGATATGTTCCTATACACCCACCCAACACTAAGTAACGCCTCAATGTCATTCGAAATAAGCACCAAGGAATCTTTTGACAAAAGGACCAGAAGTAACAATGGCTATTGCCTGTTTAATAATGTCAAATAAAGTAGACTTAATAAAGTTTAGTAAATTAGACCAACAGGTCCAGAGTGTAGACCAACAGACTCAGTGTAGACCAACTGGTTCAGAGTGTAGACCAACAGGTCCAGAGTGTAGACCAACAGATCCAGAGTGTATACCAACAGGTGCAGAGTGTAGACCAACAGGTCCAGAGTGTAGACCAACAGGTAAAGAGTGTAGACCAACAGATCCAGAGTGTAGACCAACAGGTCCAGAGTGTAGACCAACAGGTCAAGAGTGTAGACCAACAGGTCCAGAGTTTAGACCAACAGACTCAGAGTGTAGACCAACAGGTTCAGAGTGTAGACCAACAGGTCCAGAGTGTAGACCAACAGACTCAGTGTAGACCAACAGGTTCAGAGTGTAGACCAACAGGTCCAGAGTGTAGACCAACAAGTCCACAGTGTAGACCAACAGACTCAGAGTGTAGACCAACAGACTCAGAGTGTAGACCAACAGACTCAGAGTGTAGACCAACAGGTCCAGAGTGTAGACCAACAGACTCAGAGTGTAAACCAACAGGTCCAGAGTGTAGACCAACAGACTAAGAGTGTAGGCCAACAGACTAAGAGTGTAGGTCAACAGGTCCAGAGTGTAGATCAACAGACTCAGAGTGTAGACCAACAGGTCCAGGGTGTAGATCAACAGACTCAGAATGTAGACCAACAGACTCAGAGTGTAGACCAACAGGTCCAGAGTGTAGACCAACAGACTCAGAGAGTAGACCAACAGGTCCAGAGTGTAAACCAACAGGTCCAAAGTGTAGACCAACAGGTCCAGAGTGTAGACCAACAGGTCCAGAGTGTAGACCAACAGACTCAGAGTGCAGACCAACAGGTCCAGAGTGTAGACCAACAGGTCCAGAGTGTAGACCAACAGACTAAGAGTGTAGACCAACAGGTCCAGAGTGTAGACCAACAGGTCCAGAGTGTAGACCAACAGGTCCAGAGTGTAGACCAACAGGTCCAGAGTGTAGACCAACAGATTCAGAGTGCAGACCAACAGACTCAGAGTGCAGACCAACAGACTCAGAGTGTAGACCAACAGGTCCAGAGTGTAGACCAACAGACTCAGAGTGCAGATCAACAGACTCAGAGTGTAGACCAACAGACTCAGAGTGTAGACCAACAGGTCCAGAGTGTAGACCATCAGGTCCAGCGTGTAGACCAACAGACTCAGAGTGCAGACCAACAGACTCAGAGTGTAGACCAACAGGTCCAGAGTGTAGACCAACAGGTCCAGAGTGTAGACCAACAGGTCCAGAGTGTAGACCAACAGGTCCAGAGTGTAGACCAACAGGTCCAGAGTGTAGACCAACAGACTCAGAGTGTAGACCAACAGGTCCAGAGTGTAGACCAACAGACTCAGAGTGTAACCAACAGGTCCAGAGTGTAGACCAACAGACTCAGAGTGTAGACCAACAGGTCCAGAGTGTAGACCAACAGGTCCAGAGTGTAGACCAACAAGTCCAGAGTGTAGACCAACAGGTCCAGAGTGTAGACCAACAGACTCAGAGTGTAGACCAACAGACTCAGAGTGTAGACCAACAGGTACAGAGTGTAGACCAACAGGTCCAGAGTGTAGACCAACAGGTCCAGAGTCTAGACCAACAGACTCAGAGTGTAGACCAACAGGTCCAGAGTGTAGACCAACAGACTCAGAGTGTAGACCAACAGACTCAGAGTGTAGACCAACAGACTCAGAGTGTAGACCAACAGACTCAGAGTGTAGACCAACAGACTCAGAGTGTAGACCAACAGACTCAGAGTGTAGACCAACAGGTCCAGAGTGTAGACCAACAGGTCCAGAGTGTAGACCAACAGACTCAGAGTGTAGACCAACAGACTCAGAGTGTAGACCAACAGACTCAGAGTGTAGACCAACAGGTCCAGAGTGTAGACCAACAGGTCCAGAGTGTAGACCAACAGGTCCAGAGTGTAGACCAACAGGTCCAGAGTGTAGACCAACAGACTCAGAGTGTAGACCAACAGACTCAGAGTGTAGACCAACAGACTCAGAGTGTAGACCAACAGATCCAGAGTGTAGACCAACAGACTAAGAGTGTAGAACAACAGACTCAGAGTGCAGACCAACAGACTCAGAGTGTAGACCAACAGGTCCAGAGTGTAGACCAACAGACTCAGAGTGTAGACCAACAGACTCAGAGTGTAGACCAACAGACTCAGAGTGTAGACCAACAGTCCAGAGTGTAGACCAACAGGTCCAGAGTGTAGACCAACAGGTCCAGAGTGTAGACCAACAGATCCAGAGTGTAGACCAACAGACTAAGAGTGTAGACCAACAGGTCCAGAGTGTAGACCAACAGGTCCAGAGTGTAGACCAACAGGTCCAGAGTGTAGACCAACAGGTCCAGAGTGTAGACCAACAGGTCCAGAGTGTAGACCAACAGACTCAGAGTGTAGACCAACAGGTCCAGAGTGTAGACCAACAGGTCCAGAGTGTAGACCAACAGGTCCAGAGTGTAGACCAACAGGTCCAGAGTGTAGACCAACAGGTCCAGAGTGTAGACCAACAGACTCAGAGTGTAGACCAACAGACTCAGAGTGTAGACCAACAGACTCAGAGTGTAGACCAACAGACTCAGAGTGTAGACCAACAGATCCAGAGTGTAGACCAACAGACTCAGAGTGTAGACCAACAGACTCAGAGTGCAGACCAACAGACTCAGAGTGTAGACCAACAGGTCCAGAGTGTAGACCAACAGACTCAGAGTGTAGACCAACAGACTCAGGGTGTAGACCAACAGACTCAGAGTGTAGACCAACAGGTCCAGAGTGTAGACCAACAGGTCCAGAGTGTAGACCAACAGGTCCAGAGTGTAGACCAACAGATCCAGAGTGTAGACCAACAGACTAAGAGTGTAGACCAACAGGTCCAGAGTGTAGACCAACAGGTCCAGAGTGTAGACCAACAGGTCCAGAGTGTAGACCAACAGGTCCAGAGTGTAGACCAACAGGTCCAGAGTGTAGACCAACAGACTCAGAGTGTAGACCAACAGGTCCAGAGTGTAGACCAACAGGTCCAGAGTGTAGACCAACAGGTCCAGAGTGTAGACCAACAGGTCCAGAGTGTAGACCAACAGGTCCAGAGTGTAGACCAACAGACTCAGAGTGTAGACCAACAGACTCAGAGTGTAGACCAACAGTCCAGAGTGTAGACCAACAGGTCCAGAGTGTAGACCAACAGGTCCAGAGTGTAGACCAACAGTCCAGAGTGTAGACCAACAGACTCAGAGTGTAGACCAACAGACTCAGAGTGTAGACCAACAGACTCAGAGTGTAGACCAACAGATCCAGAGTGTAGACCAACAGACTAAGAGTGTAGACCAACAGACTCAGAGTGCAGACCAACAGACTCAGAGTGTAGACCAACAGGTCCAGAGTGTAGACCAACAGACTCAGAGTGTAGACCAACAGACTCAGAGTGTAGACCAACAGACTCAGAGTGTAGACCAACAGGTCCAGAGTGTAGACCAACAGACTCAGAGTGTAGACCAACAGGTCCAGAGTGTAGACCAACAGGTCCAGAGTGTAGACCAACAGACTCAGAGTGTAGACCAACAGGTCCAGAGTGTAGACCAACAGACTCAGAGTGTAGACCAACAGGTCCAGAGTGTAGACCAACAGGTCCAGAGTGTAGACCAACAGGTCCAGAGTGTAGACCAACAGGTCCAGAGTGTAGACCAACAGGTCCAGAGTGTAGACCAACAGACTCAGAGTGTAGACCAACAGACTCAGAGTGTAGACCAACAGACTCAGAGTGTAGACCAACAGTCCAGAGTGTAGACCAACAGACTCAGAGTGTAGACCAACAGACTCAGAGTGTAGACCAACAGACTCAGAGTGTAGACCAACAGGTCCAGAGTGTAGACCAACAGGTCCAGAGTGTAGACCAACAGGTCCAGAGTGTAGACCAACAGACTCAGAGTGTAGACCAACAGGTCCAGAGTGTAGACCAACAGACTCAGAGTGTAGACCAACAGACTCAGAGTGTAGACCAACAGACTCAGAGTGTAGACCAACAGACTCAGAGTGTAGACCAACAGACTCAGAGTGTAGACCAACAGACTCAGAGTGTAGACCAACAGACTCAGAGTGTAGACCAACAGGTCCAGAGTGTAGACCAACAGGTCCAGAGTGTAGACCAACAGACTCAGAGTGTAGACCAACAGACTCAGAGTGTAGACCAACAGACTCAGAGTGTAGACCAACAGGTCCAGAGTGTAGACCAACAGGTCCAGAGTGTAGACCAACAGGTCCAGAGTGTAGACCAACAGACTCAGAGTGTAGACCAACAGACTCAGAGTGTAGACCAACAGACTCAGAGTGTAGACCAACAGGTCCAGAGTGTAGACCAACAGACTCAGAGTGTAGACCAACAGGTCCAGAGTGTAGACCAACAGACTCAGAGTGTAGACCAACAGACTCAGAGTGTAGACCAACAGGTCCAGAGTGTAGACCAACAGACTCAGAGTGTAGACCAACAGGTCAGAGTGTAGACCAACAGACTCAGAGTGTAGACCAACAGACTCAGAGTGTAGACCAACAGGTCCAGAGTGTAGACCAACAGACTCAGAGTGTAGACCAACAGGTCCAGAGTGTAGACCAACAGGTCCAGAGTGTAGACCAACAGGTCCAGAGTGTAGACCAACAGGTCCAGAGTGTAGACCAACAGACTCAGAGTGTAGACCAACAGGTCCAGAGTGTAGACCAACAGGTCCAGAGTGTAGACCAACAGACTCAGAGTGTAGACCAACAGGTCCAGAGTGTAGACCAACAGGTCCAGAGTGTAGACCAACAGGTCCAGAGTGTAGACCAACAGGTCCAGAGTGTAGACCAACAGACTCAGAGTGTAGACCAACAGACTCAGAGTGTAGACCAACAGACTCAGAGTGTAGACCAACAGGTCCAGAGTGTAGACCAACAGACTCAGAGTGTAGACCAACAGACTCAGAGTGTAGACCAACAGACTCAGAGTGTAGACCAACAGACTCAGAGTGTAGACCAACAGACTCAGAGTGTAGACCAACAGACTCAGAGTGTAGACCAACAGGTCCAGAGTGTAGACCAACAGGTCCAGAGTGTAGACCAACAGACTCAGAGTGTAGACCAACAGACTCAGAGTGTAGACCAACAGACTCAGAGTGTAGACCAACAGGTCCAGAGTGTAGACCAACAGGTCCAGAGTGTAGACCAACAGACTCAGAGTGTAGACCAACAGACTCAGAGTGTAGACCAACAGACTCAGAGTGTAGACCAACAGGTCCAGAGTGTAGACCAACAGGTCCAGTGTAGACCAACAGAGTGTAGACCAACAGGTCCAGAGTGTAGACCAACAGGTCCAGAGTGTAGACCAACAGACTCAGAGTGTAGACCAACAGACTCAGAGTGTAGACCAACAGACTCAGAGTGTAGACCAACAGATCAGAGTGTAGACCAACAGACTCAGAGTGTAGACCAACAGACTCAGAGTGTAGACCAACAGACTCAGAGTGTAGACCAACAGGTCCAGAGTGTAGACCAACAGACTCAGAGTGTAGACCAACAGACTCAGAGTGTAGACCAACAGACTCAGAGTGTAGACCAACAGACTCAGAGTGTAGACCAACAGGTCCAGAGTGTAGACCAACAGGTCCAGAGTGTAGACCAACAGACTCAGAGTGTAGACCAACAGACTCAGAGTGTAGACCAACAGACTCAGAGTGTAGACCAACAGGTCCAGAGTGTAGACCAACAGGTCCAGAGTGTAGACCAACAGACTCAGAGTGTAGACCAACAGACTCAGAGTGTAGACCAACAGACTCAGAGTGTAGACCAACAGGTCCAGAGTGTAGACCAACAGGTCCAGAGTGTAGACCAACAGGTCCAGAGTGTAGACCAACAGGTCCAGAGTGTAGACCAACAGACTCAGAGTGTAGACCAACAGACTCAGAGTGTAGACCAACAGACTCAGAGTGTAGACCAACAGATCCAGAGTGTAGACCAACAGACTAAGAGTGTAGACCAACAGACTCAGAGTGCAGACCAACAGACTCAGAGTGTAGACCAACAGGTCCAGAGTGTAGACCAACAGACTCAGAGTGTAGACCAACAGACTCAGAGTGTAGACCAACAGACTCAGAGTGTAGACCAACAGGTCCAGAGTGTAGACCAACAGGTCCAGAGTGTAGACCAACAGGTCCAGAGTGTAGACCAACAGATCCAGAGTGTAGACCAACAGACTAAGAGTGTAGACCAACAGGTCCAGAGTGTAGACCAACAGGTCCAGAGTGTAGACCAACAGGTCCAGAGTGTAGACCAACAGGTCCAGAGTGTAGACCAACAGGTCAGAGTGTAGACCAACAGACTCAGAGTGTAGACCAACAGGTCCAGAGTGTAGACCAACAGGTCCAGAGTGTAGACCAACAGGTCCAGAGTGTAGACCAACAGGTCCAGAGTGTAGACCAACAGGTCCAGAGTGTAGACCAACAGACTCAGAGTGTAGACCAACAGACTCAGAGTGTAGACCAACAGGTCCAGAGTGTAGACCAACAGGTCCAGAGTGTAGACCAACAGGTCCAGAGTGTAGGCCAACAGCTCCAGAGTCTAGACCAACAGACTCAGAGTGTAGACCAACAGACTCAGAGTGTAGACCAACAGACTCAGAGTGTAGACCAACAGATCCAGAGTGTAGACCAACAGACTAAGAGTGTAGACCAACAGACACAGAGTGCAGACCAACAGACTCAGAGTGTAGACCAACAGGTCCAGAGTGTAGACCAACAGACTCAGAGTGTAGACCAACAGACTCAGAGTGTAGACCAACAGACTCAGAGTGTAGACCAACAGGTCCAGAGTGTAGACCAACAGACTCAGAGTGTAGGCCAACAGGTCCAGAGTGTAGACCAACAGGTCCAGAGTGTAGACCAACAGACTCAGAGTGTAGACCAACAGGTCCAGAGTGTAGACCAACAGACTCAGAGTGTAGACCAACAGGTCCAGAGTGTAGACCAACAGGTCCAGAGTGTAGACCAACAGGTCCAGAGTGTAGACCAACAGGTCCAGAGTGTAGACCAACAGGTCCAGAGTGTAGACCAACAGACTCAGAGTGTAGACCAACAGACTCAGAGTGTAGACCAACAGACTCAGAGTGTAGACCAACAGATCCAGAGTGTAGACCAACAGACTAAGAGTGTAGAACAACAGACTCAGAGTGCCGACCAACAGACTCAGAGTGTAGACCAACAGGTCCAGAGTGTAGACCAACAGGTCCAGAGTGTAGACCAACAGGTCCAGAGTGTAGACCAACAGACTCAGAGTGTAGACCAACAGGTCCAGAGTGTAGACCAACAGACTCAGAGTGTAGACCAACAGACTCAGAGTGTAGACCAACAGACTCAGAGTGTAGACCAACAGACTCAGAGTGTAGACCAACAGACTCAGAGTGTAGACCAACAGACTCAGAGTGTAGACCAACAGACTCAGAGTGTAGACCAACAGGTCCAGAGTGTAGACCAACAGGTCCAGAGTGTAGACCAACAGACTCAGAGTGTAGACCAACAGACTCAGAGTGTAGACCAACAGACTCAGAGTGTAGACCAACAGGTCCAGAGTGTAGACCAACAGGTCCAGAGTGTAGACCAACAGACTCAGAGTGTAGACCAACAGACTCAGAGTGTAGACCAACAGACTCAGAGTGTAGACCAACAGGTCCAGAGTGTAGACCAACAGGTCCAGAGTGTAGA
Organism: Procambarus virginalis; assembly: GCA_020271785.1. Taxonomy (NCBI): domain Eukaryota; kingdom Metazoa; phylum Arthropoda; class Malacostraca; order Decapoda; family Cambaridae; genus Procambarus; species Procambarus virginalis. The sequence goes on from WNGS01005603.1 coordinate 61,317, forward strand.
CCAACAGGTCCAGAGTGTAGACCAACAGGTCCAGAGTGTAGACCAACAGACTCAGAGTGTAGACCAACAGACTCAGAGTGTAGACCAACAGACTCAGAGTGTAGACCAACAGATCCAGAGTGTAGACCAACAGACTCAGAGTGTAGACCAACAGACTCAGAGTGTAGACCAACAGACTCAGAGTGTAGACCAACAGGTCCAGAGTGTAGACCAACAGACTCAGAGTGTAGACCAACAGACTCAGAGTGTAGACCAACAGACTCAGAGTGTAGACCAACAGGTCCAGAGTGTAGACCAACAGACTCAGAGTGTAGACCAACAGGTCCAGAGTGTAGACCAACAGACTCAGAGTGTAGACCAACAGACTCAGAGTGTAGACCAACAGGTCCAGAGTGTAGACCAACAGACTCAGAGTGTAGACCAACAGGTCCAGAGTGTAGACCAACAGACTCAGAGTGTAGACCAACAGGTCCAGAGTGTAGACCAACAGGTCCAGAGTGTAGACCAACAGACTCAGAGTGTAGACCAACAGGTCCAGAGTGTAGACCAACAGGTCCAGAGTGTAGACCAACAGACTCAGAGTGTAGACCAACAGACTCAGAGTGTAGACCAACAGACTCAGAGTGTAGACCAACAGACTCAGAGTGTAGACCAACAGGTCCAGAGTGTAGACCAACAGGTCCAGAGTGTAGACCAACAGACTCAGAGTGTAGACCAACAGGTCCAGAGTGTAGACCAACAGGTCCAGAGTGTAGACCAACAGGTCCAGAGTGTAGACCAACAGGTCCAGAGTGTAGACCAACAGGTCCAGAGTGTAGACCAACAGACTCAGAGTGTAGACCAACAGGTCCAGAGTGTAGACCAACAGACTCAGAGTGTAGACCAACAGACTCAGAGTGTAGACCAACAGACTCAGAGTGTAGACCAACAGACTCAGAGTGTAGACCAACAGACTCAGAGTGTAGACCAACAGACTCAGAGTGTAGACCAACAGGTCCAGAGTGTAGACCAACAGGTCCAGAGTGTAGACCAACAGGTCCAGAGTGTAGACCAACAGACTCAGAGTGTAGACCAACAGACTCAGAGTGTAGACCAACAGACTCAGAGTGTAGACCAACAGACTCAGAGTGTAGACCAACAGACTCAGCAGACCAACAGGTCCAGAGTGTAGAACAACAGGTCCAGAGTGTAGACCAACAGACTCAGAGTGTAGACCAACAGACTCAGAGTGTAGACCAACAGGTCCAGAGTGTAGACCAACAGACTCAGAGTGTAGACCAACAGACTCAGAGTGTAGACCAACAGACTCAGAGTGTAGACCAACAGGTCCAGAGTGTAGACCAACAGACTCAGAGTGTAGACCAACAGGTCCAGAGTGTAGACCAACAGACTCAGAGTGTAGACCAACAGGTCCAGAGTGTAGACCAACAGACTCAGAGTGTAGACCAACAGGTCCAGAGTGTAGACCAACAGGTCCAGAGTGTAGACCAACAGGTCCAGAGTGTAGACCAACAGACTCAGAGTGTAGACCAACAGACTCAGAGTGTAGACCAACAGACTCAGAGTGTAGACCAACAGATCCAGAGTGTAGACCAACAGACTCAGAGTGTAGACCAACAGACTCAGAGTGTAGACCAACAGACTCAGAGTGTAGACCAACAGGTCCAGAGTGTAGACCAACAGACTCAGAGTGTAGACCAACAGACTCAGAGTGTAGACCAACAGACTCAGAGTGTAGACCAACAGGTCCAGAGTGTAGACCAACAGACTCAGAGTGTAGACCAACAGGTCCAGAGTGTAGACCAACAGGTCCAGAGTGTAGACCAACAGGTCCAGAGTGTAGACCAACAGGTCCAGAGTGTAGACCAACAGGTCCAGAGTGTAGACCAACAGACTCAGAGTGTAGACCAACAGACTCAGAGTGTAGACCAACAGACTCAGAGTGTAGACCAACAGACTCAGAGTGTAGACCAACAGTCCAGAGTGTAGACCAACAGGTCCAGAGTGTAGACCAACAGGTCCAGAGTGTAGACCAACAGACTCAGAGTGTAGACCAACAGACTCAGAGTGTAGACCAACAGACTCAGAGTGTAGACCAACAGTCCAGAGTGTAGACCAACAGACTCAGAGTGTAGACCAACAGGTCCAGAGTGTAGACCAACAGGTCCAGAGTGTAGACCAACAGGTCCAGAGTGTAGACCAACAGGTCCAGAGTGTAGACCAACAGGTCCAGAGTGTAGACCAACAGACTCAGAGTGTAGACCAACAGACTCAGAGTGTAGACCAACAGACTCAGAGTGTAGACCAACAGACTCAGAGTGTAGACCAACAGGTCCAGAGTGTAGACCAACAGGTCCAGAGTGTAGACCAACAGGTCCAGAGTGTAGACCAACAGACTCAGAGTGTAGACCAACAGACTCAGAGTGTAGACCAACAGACTCAGAGTGTAGACCAACAGACTCAGAGTGTAGACCAACAGACTCAGAGTGTAGACCAACAGGTCCAGAGTGTAGACCAACAGACTCAGAGTGTAGACCAACAGGTCCAGAGTGTAGACCAACAGGTCCAGAGTGTAGACCAACAGGTCCAGAGTGTAGACCAACAGACTCAGAGTGTAGACCAACAGGTCCAGAGTGTAGACCAACAGTCCAGAGTGTAGACCAACAGGTCCAGAGTGTAGACCAACAGACTCAGAGTGTAGACCAACAGACTCAGAGTGTAGACCAACAGACTCAGAGTGTAGACCAACAGACTCAGAGTGTAGACCAACAGACTCAGAGTGTAGACCAACAGACTCAGAGTGTAGACCAACAGACTCAGAGTGTAGACCAACAGATCCAGAGTGTAGACCAACAGACTCAGAGTGTAGACCAACAGACTCAGGTGTAGACCAACAGGTCCAGAGTGTAGACCAACAGGTCCAGAGTGTAGACCAACAGTCCAGAGTGTAGACCAACAGGTCCAGAGTGTAGACCAACAGATCCAGAGTGTAGACCAACAGACTCAGAGTGTAGACCAACAGGTCCAGAGTGTAGACCAACAGGTCCAGAGTGTAGACCAACAGGTCCAGAGTGTAGACCAACAGGTCCAGAGTGTAGACCAACAGACTCAGAGTGTAGACCAACAGGTCCAGAGTGTAGACCAACAGGACTCAGAGTGTAGACCAACAGGTCCAGAGTGTAGACCAACAGGTCCAGAGTGTAGACCAACAGGTCCAGAGTGTAGACCAACAGACTCAGAGTGTAGACCAACAGACTCAGAGTGTAGACCAACAGACTCAGAGTGTAGACCAACAGACTCAGAGTGTAGACCAACAGATCCAGAGTGTAGACCAACAGACCAGAGTGTAGACCAACAGACTCAGAGTGTAGACCAACAGACTCAGAGTGTAGACCAACAGGTCCAGAGTGTAGACCAACAGACTCAGAGTGTAGACCAACAGGACCAGAGTGTAGACCAACAGACTCAGAGTGTAGACCAACAGGTCAGAGTGTAGACCAACAGGTCCAGAGTGTAGACCAACAGGTCCAGAGTGTAGACCAACAGGTCCAGAGTGTAGACCAACAGACTCAGAGTGTAGACCAACAGGTCAGAGTGTAGACCAACAGGTCCAGAGTGTAGACCAACAGGTCCAGAGTGTAGACCAACAGGTCCAGAGTGTAGACCAACAGGTCCAGAGTGTAGACCAACAGACTCAGAGTGTAGACCAACAGGTCCAGAGTGTAGACCAACAGACCAGAGTGTAGACCAACAGGTCACAGAGTGTAGACCAACAGGTCCAGAGTGTAGACCAACAGTCCAGAGTGTAGACCAACAGACTCAGAGTGTAGACCAACAGACTCAGAGTGTAGACCAACAGTCCAGAGTGTAGACCAACAGGTCAGAGTGTAGACCAACAGTCCAGAGTGTAGACCAACAGGTCCAGAGTGTAGACCAACAGACTCAGAGTGTAGACCAACAGACTCAGAGTGTAGACCAACAGACTCAGAGTGTAGACCAACAGGTCCAGAGTGTAGACCAACAGACTCAGAGTGTAGACCAACAGACTCAGAGTGTAGACCAACAGACTCAGAGTGTAGACCAACAGGTCCAGAGTGTAGACCAACAGACTCAGAGTGTAGACCCACAGACTCAGAGTGTAGACCAACAGACTCAGAGTGTAGACCAACAGGTCCAGAGTAGACCAACAGACTCAGAGTGTAGACCAACAGGTCAGAGTGTAGACCAACAGGTCCAGAGTGTAGACCAACAGACTCAGAGTGTAGACCAACAGGTCCAGAGTGTAGACCAACAGACTCAGAGTGTAGACCAACGGTCCAGAGTGTAGACCAACAGACTCAGAGTGTAGACCAACAGGTCCAGAGTGTAGACCAACAGGTCCAGAGTGTAGACCAACAGGTCCAGAGTGTAGACCAACAGGTCCAGAGTGTAGACCAACAGATTCAGAGTTTAGACCAACAGACTCAGAGTGTAGACCAACAGGTCCAGAGTGTAGACCAACAGATCAGAGTGTAGACCAACAGGTCCAGAGTGTAGACCAACAGACTCAGAGTGTAGACAACAGGTCCAGAGTGTAGACCAACAGACTCAGAGTGTAGACCAACAGACTCAGAGTGTAGACCAACAGACTCAGAGTGTAGACCAACAGACTCAGAGTGTAGACCAACAGGTCCAGAGTGTAGACCAACAGACTCAGAGTGTAGACCAACAGGTCCAGTGTAGACCAACAGACTCAGAGTGTAGACCAACAGACTCAGAGTGTAGACCAACAGACTCAGAGTGTAGACAACAGGTCCAGGTGTAGACCAACAGGTCCAGAGTGTAGACCAACAGACTCAGAGTGTAGACCAACAGACTCAGAGTGTAGACCAACAGACTCAGAGTGTAGACCAACAGTCAGAGTGTAGACCAACAGGTCCAGAGTGTAGACCAACAGACTCAGAGTGTAGACCAACAGACTCAGAGTGTAGACCAACAGACTCAGAGTGTAGACCAACAGGTCCAGAGTGTAGACCAACAGGTCCAGAGTGTAGACCAACAGGTCCAGAGTGTAGACCAACAGACTCAGAGTGTAGACCAACAGACTCAGAGTGTAGACCAACAGACTCAGAGTGTAGACCAACAGACTCAGAGTGTAGACCAACAGACTCAGAGTGTAGACCAACAGGTCCAGAGTGTAGACCAACAGACTCAGAGTGTAGACCAACAGGTCCAGAGTGTAGACCAACAGGTCCAGAGTGTAGACCAACAGGTCCAGAGTGTAGACCAACAGACTCAGAGTGTAGACCAACAGACTCAGAGTGTAGACCAACAGACTCAGAGTGTAGACCAACAGACTCAGAGTGTAGACCAACAGACTCAGAGTGTAGACCAACAGACTCAGAGTGTAGACCAACAGACTCAGAGTGTAGACCAACAGATCCAGAGTGTAGACCAACAGACTCAGAGTGTAGACCAACAGACTCAGAGTGTAGACCAACAGGTCCAGAGTGTAGACCAACAGGTCCAGAGTGTAGACCAACAGACTCAGAGTGTAGACCAACAGGTCCAGAGTGTAGACCAACAGGTCCAGAGTGTAGACCAACAGATCAGAGTGTAGACCAACAGACTCAGAGTGTAGACCAACAGGTCCAGAGTGTAGACCAACAGACTCAGAGTGTAGACCAACAGGTCCAGAGTGTAGACCAACAGACTCAGAGTGTAGACCAACAGGTCCAGAGTGTAGACCAACAGGTCCAGAGTGTAGACCAACAGGTCCAGAGTGTAGACCAACAGACTCAGAGTGTAGACCAACAGACTCAGAGTGTAGACCAACAGACTCAGAGTGTAGACCAACAGACTCAGAGTGTAGACCAACAGACTCAGAGTGTAGACCAACAGACTCAGTAGACCAACAGGTCCAGAGTGTAGACCAACAGACTCAGAGTGTAGACCAACAGACTCAGAGTGTAGACCAACAGACTCAGAGTGTAGACCAACAGACTCAGAGTGTAGACCAACAGACTCAGAGTGTAGACCAACAGGTCCAGAGTGTAGACCAACAGACTCAGAGTGTAGACCAACAGACTCAGCAGACCAACAGGTCCAGAGTGTAGACCAACAGGTCCAGAGTGTAGACCAACAGGTCCAGAGTGTAGACCAACAGGTCCAGAGTGTAGACCAACAGGTCCAGAGTGTAGACCAACAGGTCCAGAGTGTAGACCAACAGACTCAGAGTGTAGACCAACAGGTCCAGAGTGTAGACCAACAGGTCCAGAGTGTAGACCAACAGGTCCAGAGTGTAGACCAACAGGTCCAGAGTGTAGACCAACAGGTCAGAGTGTAGACCAACAGACTCAGAGTGTAGACCAACAGACTCAGAGTGTAGACCAACAGACTCAGAGTGTAGACCAACAGGTCCAGAGTGTAGACCAACAGTCCAGAGTGTAGACCAACAGGTCCAGAGTGTAGACCAACAGGTCCAGAGTGTAGACCAACAGGTCCAGAGTGTAGACCAACAGGTCCAGAGTGTAGACCAACAGACTCAGAGTGTAGACCAACAGGTCCAGAGTGTAGACCAACAGACTCAGAGTGCAGACCAACAGACTCAGAGTGTAGACCAACAGGTCCAGAGTGTAGACCAACAGGTCCAGAGTGTAGACCAACAGGTCCAGAGTGTAGACCAACAGTCTCAGAGTGTAGACCAACAGACTCAGAGTGTAGACCAACAGACTCAGAGTGTAGACCAACAGACTCAGAGTGTAGACCAACAGACTCAGAGTGTAGACCAACAGACTCAGAGTGTAGACCAACAGACTCAGAGTGTAGACCAACAGGTCCAGAGTGTAGACCAACAGACTCAGAGTGTAGACCAACAGGTCCAGAGTGTAGACCAACAGGTCCAGAGTGTAGACCAACAGATTCAGAGTGTAGACCAACAGACTCAGAGTGTAGACCAACAGGTCCAGTGTGTAGACCAACAGACTCAGAGTGTAGACCAACAAGTCCAGAGTGTAGACCAACAGGTCCAGAGTGTAGACCAACAGACTCAGAGTATAGACCAACAGGTCCAGAGTGTAGACCAACAGGTCCAGAGTGTAGACCAACAGACTCAGAGTGTAGACCAACAGGTCCAGAGTGTAGACCAACAGGTCCAGAGTGTAGACCAACAGACTCAGAGTGTAGACCAACAGACTCAGAGTGTAGACCAACAGTCCAGAGTGTAGACCAACAGACTCAGAGTGTAGACCAACAGACTCAGAGTGTAGACCAACAGGTCCAGAGTGTAGACCAACAGACTCAGAGTGTAGACCAACAGGTCCAGAGTGTAGACCAACAGACTCAGAGTGTAGACCAACAGACTCAGAGTGTAGACCAACAGACTCAGAGTGCAGACCAACAGACTCAGAGTGTAGACCAACAGGTCCAGAGTGTAGACCAACAGACTCAGAGTGTAGACCAACAGACTCAGAGTGTAGACCAACAGGTCCAGAGTGTAGACCAACAGACTCAGAGTGTAGACCAACAGGTCCAGAGTGTAGACCAACAGACTCAGAGTGTAGACCAACAGACTCAGAGTGTAGACCAACAGGTCCAGAGTGTAGACCAACAGGTCCAGAGTGTAGACCAACAGACTCAGAGTGTAGACCAACAGGTCCAGAGTGTAGACCAACAGGTCCAGAGTGTAGACCAACAGACTCAGAGTGTAGACCAACAGACTCAGAGTGTAGACCAACAGACTCAGAGTGTAGACCAACAGACTCAGAGTGTAGACCAACAGGTCCAGAGTGTAGACCAACAGACTCAGAGTGTAGACCAACAGGTCAGAGTGTAGACCAACAGACTCAGAGTGTAGACCAACAGACTCAGAGTGTAGACCAACAGACTCAGAGTGTAGACCAACAGGTCCAGAGTGTAGACCACAGGTCCAGAGTGTAGACCAACAGACTCAGAGTGTAGACCAACAGGTCCAGAGTGTAGACCAACAGACTCAGAGTGTAGACCAACAGACTCAGAGTGTAGACCAACAGGTCCAGAGTGTAGACCAACAGACTCAGAGTGTAGACCAACAGACTCAGAGTGTAGACCAACAGGTCAGAGTGTAGACCAACAGACTCAGAGTGTAGACCAACAGACTCAGAGTGTAGACCAACAGTCCAGAGTGTAGACCAACAGGTCCAGAGTGTAGACCAACAGACTCAGAGTGTAGACCAACAGGTCCAGAGTGTAGACCAACAGGTCCAGAGTGTAGACCAACAGACTCAGAGTGTAGACCAACAGACTCAGAGTGTAGACCAACAGACTCAGAGTGTAGACCAACAGGTCCAGAGTGTAGACCAACAGGTCCAGAGTGTAGACCAACAGACTCAGAGTGTAGACCAACAGTCCAGAGTGTAGACCAACAGGTCCAGAGTGTAGACCAACAGACTCAGAGTGTAGACCAACAGACTCAGAGTGTAGACCAACAGGTCCAGAGTGTAGACCAACAGGTCAGAGTGTAGACCAACAGACTCAGAGTGTAGACCAACAGGTCCAGAGTGTAGACCAACAGGTCCAGAGTGTAGACCAACAGGTCCAGAGTGTAGACCAACAGACTCAGAGTGTAGACCAACAGGTCCAGAGTGTAGACCAACAGGTCCAGAGTGTAGACCAACAGGTCAGAGTGTAGACCAACAGGTCCAGAGTGTAGACCAACAGATCAGAGTGTAGACCAACAGACTCAGAGTGTAGACCAACAGGTCAGAGTGTAGACCAACAGGTCCAGAGTGTAGACCAACAGTCCAGAGTGTAGACCAACAGGTCCAGAGTGTAGACCAACAGGTCCAGAGTGTAGACCAACAGACCAGAGTGTAGACCAACAGGTCAGAGTGTAGACCAACAGGTCCAGAGTGTGACCAACAGGTCTCAGAGTGTAGACCAACAGGTCAGAGTGTAGACCAACAGACTCAGAGTGTAGACCAACAGACTCAGAGTGTAGACAACAGACTCAGAGTGTAGACCAACAGACTCAGAGTGTAGACCAACAGACTCAGAGTGTAGACCACAGACCAGAGTGTAGACCAACAGACAGAGTAGACCAACAGACTCAGAGTGTAGACCAACAGTCCAGAGTGTAGACCAACAGACTCAGTGTAGACCAACAGTCAGAGTGTAGACCAACAGACTCAGAGTGTAGACCAACAGATCAGAGTGTAGACCAACAGACTCAGAGTGTAGACCAACAGACTCAGAGTGTAGACCA
>WNGS01005604.1:14654-37312 GCA_020271785.1 Procambarus virginalis
ATTTACAGTCCGCTTAATAATAATAATTCAATTATAATAATAAATTGACAGTCCAAATAAATACAAACAATTTATTCACATGGTAGATTCCCCCCCCCACCTCTCCTCCTCTCTGAAAATTTATTATTAAGAAGCACTGAAGCAACATTATGAGTCTCAGAAAACATATTACCATCACTAAAACTCTACGGAAATCACACCAAATATTTAAACTAGACTTAATGAAAATCGCATTGGGGGGGGGGGGGGTTGCCTCCATAATTGATCATATTTCTTAAAGCATTTAACTAGGCTACCCACAACCAACCTTTGTCCCTCACGCACAACCTCTATACATATGGGTGAGACTAGCCCCAAGCATCTGGCCTGGTGAGACTAGCCCATAGCATCTGGCCGGGTGAGACTAGCCCCAAGCATGGCCGGGTGAGACTAGCCCCAAGCATCTGGCCGGGTGAGACTAGCCCCAAGCATCTGGCCGGGTGAGACTAGCCCCAAACATCTGGCCGGGTGAGACTAGCCCCAAGCATCTGGCCGGGTGAGACTAGGCCCAAGCATCTGGCGGGTGTGAGAGACTAGCCCATAGCATCTGGCCGGGAGACTAGCCCATAGCATCTGGCCGGGTGAGACTAGCCCCAAGCATCTGGCCGGAGAGACTAGCCCATAGCATCTGGCCGGAGAGACTAGCCCATAGCATCTGGCCGGAGAGACTAGCCCCAAGCATCTGGCCGGGTGAGACTAGCCCCAAACATCTGGCCAACTCGGACAAACAGGCCGGACATTCCCTCTGATTATCAGATACATTGACCAGAGGAGAGGTCGTCTCCTCTCATCAGTTTATTCACCCAAATATTTAAGTTTACGAGACATCACTTGATGGCTATTGCAGATAAACTTTGTTATCTGATATTCTGCAATAACTTGACCTTCTAAATCCATGATAAATCCAACATCAATCAATCAAATCATCAAATCTAATCCAATAGTATGGTGATGGACTTACTTAGTTCTTTGGATAAGTTATACGTATGTAATCTTAATGGGTAGTGTAGTGTGGGTTTGTTTGGGTGCTGAAGTGTAATGGCGTTTGAGCATGCGCTGGTCTGGGAACACAAGCTAAGCTGTATGATACGCAGAAATCACAATTTATTCTTTTGACCATGTCGTAGCCTAGTCGACTAAGGCAGCGTCTGGGATCATCCCGGAGGTAGGTTCGAACCCACATCACGGCCTTGTGGATTTGTTTCAAAGCTGTACTGTTTCATATGTGCCACTGAACAAGTGTAACAGCAGTAGCAGTAATTAAATACTAATATTAAGGGCCTCGTGGTAGTTGGCTTTGTTCTCGACTTACACTCAGGGGATCTCAGGTTCGATTCCCGAGAACAGAGTGATTGGGCACGTTTTCTTTCACCTAATGCCTGTTTTTAACTAGCAGTAATTGGTACCCAGGAGTTAGGTAACTGCTGTAGGGGTTATTTCCCGGGAGGAAGGGTTAGTAATTCGACCTGAATAGAACCTTTAATTATATATTCACAAGCTTCCTGTCCCGGGCAAACCTAATTGTGTGACTGTGGCGCCAGGTAGCTCAGACAACAATGATTACAATATTGGTTAATTTGCATCATGATGTAGCCGGAAAATGTACCTGTAATTACATGTGCACGTGTGTCTTCTACTGCGCCTCTCACATGTGGAGCCATGTAGGGGAGGGAGCCAGGTGTGACAGGACCCAGGCGTCACAGGAACCAGGCGTCACAGGACCCAGGTGTGACAGGAACCAGGCGTCACAGGAACCAGGCGTCACAGGACCCAGGTGTGACAGGAACCAGGCGTCACAGGACCCAGGTGTGACAGGAACCAGGCGTCACAGGACCCAGGTGTGACAGGAACCAGGCGTCACAGGACCCAGGTGTGACAGGAACCAGGCGTCACAGGACCCAGGTGTGACAGGAACCAGGCGTCACAGGAACCAGGCGTCACAGGAACCAGGCGTCACAGGAACCAGGCGTCACAGGAACCAGGTGTGACAGGACCAGGTGTCACAGGAACCAGGCGTGACAGGACCCAGGTGTGACAGGACCCAGGTGTCACAGGAACCAGGCGTCACAGGAACCAGGCGTCACAGGAACCAGGTGTGACAGGAACCAGGCGTCACAGGAACCAGGTGTGACAGGAACCAGGTGCCACAGGAACCAGGCGTCACAGGAACCAGGCGTCACAGGAACCAGGTGTGACAGGAACCAGGTGTGAGAGGAACCAGGCGTCACAGGAACCAGGCGTCACAGGAACCAGGCGTCAGGGGAACCAGGCGTCAGGGGAACCAGGCGTCACAGGAACCAGGCGTCACAGGAACCAGGCGTCACAGGAACCAGGTGTGACAGGAACCAGGTGTCACAGGAACCAGGCGTGACAGGACCCAGGTGTCACAGGAACCAGGCGTCACAGGAACCAGGCGTCACAGGAACCAGGTGTGACAGGAACCAGGTGTCACAGGAACCAGGCGTGACAGGACCTAGGTGTCACAGGAACCAGGTGTCACAGGAACCAGGTGTCACAGGACCCAGGTGTCACAGGAACCAGGCGTCACAGGAACCAGGCGTCACAGGAACCAGGCGTCACAGGAACCAGGCGTCATAGGAACCAGGCGTCACAGGAACCAGGCGTCACAGGAACCAGGCGTCACAGGAACCAGGTGTGACAGGAACCAGGCGTCACAGGAACCAGGCGTCACAGGAACCAGGCGTCACAGGAACCAGGTGTGACAGGAACCAGGCGTCACAGGAACCAGGCGTCACAGGAACCAGGCGTCACAGGAACCAGGCGTCACAGGAACCAGGCGTCACAGGACCCAGGCGTCACGGGACCCAGGGGTCACGGGACCCAGCCGTCACAGGACCCAGGCGTCACAGGACCCAGGCGTCACAGGACCCAGGCGTCACAGGACCCAGGCGTCACAGGACCTAGGCGTCACAGGACCCAGGCGTCACGGGACCCAGGCGTCACAGGACCCAGGCGTCACGGGACCCAGGCGTCACAGGACCCAGGCGTCACGGGAACCAGGCGTCACGGGACCCAGGCGTCACAGGACCCAGGCGTCACGGGACCCAGGCGTCACAGGACCCAGGCGTCACAGGACCCAGGCGTCACAGGACCCAGGCGTCACGGGACCCAGGCGTCACAGGACCCAGGCGTCACGGGACCCAGGCGTCACAGGACCCAGGCGTCACGGGATCCAGGCGTCACGGGACCCAGGCGTCACAGGACCCAGGCGTCACAGGACCCAGGCGTCACAGGAACCAGGCGTCACAGGACCCAGGCGTCACAGGACCCAGGCGTCACAGGAACCAGGCGTCACAGGACCTTGGCTCACCATATCTGCTCATCAAACTGCCGTCCGCCAAATTAGTGGAATTCCACGCGGGAAGGAAATGTGAAGAATGTTTCCGGAACTGCAGTTGTGAGTCTCCGTGAGCCGTCACGCAGTCTCTGAGGCGCTGGTAATGTGGGGCAGCTGTGTCTGTGAGCTGTGTGAGGCGAGGGAGGGGGAGGGGGGGGGGACACGAGGGTGGTGTGTGTGAGGCAGGGACAGAATATGAGATTGTGAGTATGGGCAAAGGAACATGAGGATTGTGAGGAGCAAAGTCCTGCACATGAGGAGAGTGAATGTGAGGGAGAACGACAAGAATTGTGACGGCGAGATCTGTTTTTTTTTTCAGATGTGTTCCACTTCGAGGGTTGCAACATTTGCATGTTGATAGGCTGAGAGACACCAGACTAGCGGGTAAATGTGTATTTAAGCTTTTGAATCAGTTAACGATAAACACATTATATATAGAAACTTAGGGCGACGAGCGACCAATTCTCTGGCCCAGCACCACGACGCTGTGATTCACAGAGGGAACCCTCGCTACATGCTAGACGTGCGGCTCTCTCAAGGTGATTTGTGATATGTAAAATGTCACTGTCGTTAAATTCTACGTATTATAAAATCTTATTCTACCAAGACAGTAAATAAAACACTGGAACACAGGTAGAGACCGAAACTTTCATTCATATGCCAATACAACTTTCCAGTTTTACTGGCATACCTGAGAGCCACTAACACTAGTGACCTCGACGAGGACAGGAAGCCGGCAGTTTGTCGAACCCTTCCCCTCCCCATTTGCCTTGATCTTTTCCAGCTGTACTTTAAACGTGAGCAGTGTTTTGGCATTTCCGGGTAGGCGGTTCCATGGGTTGATAACCCTATGGGTATGAAATAGCATCTCCTGTTCTCAGTTCCCTATTGTGGCTTGTTGAGCTTGAAACAGTTGCTCCTTGTTTTTTGAGAGATATATACAAGAGTTGTTACATTCTTGTACAGCCACTAGTACGCGTAGCGTTTCGGGCAGGTCCCTGGAATACGATCCCCGCCGCGAAGAATCGTTGTTACAACCAAGTACACATTTTACTGTTGAGTTAAACAGAGGCTACAGTTAAGGCTTTGCGCCCAGTAAATCCTCCCCGGCCAGGATACGAACCCAGGACAAAGCTCTCGAGGAACGCCAGGCGAGTGTCTTACCACTACACCACGGAGATTAGTACACTTGTTTGTGTTACATCTGACCTTCTGAAGAAATTTTCCGGATCAACATCCTCCAAATTGTTCAATATTTTAAAAGTTTCAATAAGATCCGCCCCTTGTCATGCCTGGTTTACAGTGTTGTTAGCGCTGTGGCCCTCGACCGTTCCTGATACGTGAGTTGGCTTAGCACTGGAATGATTTTTGTTGCCCGGTGTTGCACTTCCTGCAGATCATCTATGTACTTCCGAAGATGTGGTCTCCATGCTTGGATACAGAAACCAACTGAGGGCCCACCAGAGATTTATGCGATTGAATCACTTTATTTTTCTCTTGAAAGCGAGGATACGCTTAATTATCCTAAGTCTTTGGTTAGCTTTTTTAATTTCTGCTCCGACCTGCTGTACAACTTCCATTGAGTGGTGGATTTTGCCTCCAAGGTCCTTTTGTTCCTCAATCTTCTGTAATGTAATGTTGATAATTTGGTAGTGGTGGTGTGGGTTGTTGTGCCCCGCATGCAGACTCTTGCATTTATCAATATTAAGACGCATTTGTCAGTCATCCTCCTGATCATCTGCAGGAGGAACTCCTGCAGATGATAGATCTGCAGGAGTTCCTGCAGATCTATCTCTCTGTAAGGCTTCAACATCATTATCACTTCCCACTTTACCATAAATCTTTCTGTCATCTGCAAATATGATGCACTGCCATATACTCTGTTCACCACACTGACGTTTACCGTGTTCAATACTGCCATCTACAATGTTTGACACATCTACCATCTACAATGTTCGACACATCTACCATCTACAATGTTCGACACATCTACCATCTACAATGTTCGACACATCTACCATCTACAATGTTTGACACATCTACCATCTACAATGTTTGACACATCTACCATCTGCTATGTTTGACACATCTACCATCTACAATGTTTGACACATCTACCATCTACAATGTTTGACACATCTACCATCTACAATGTTCGACACATCTACCATCTACAATGTTCGACACATCTACCATCTACAATGTTCGACACATCTACCATCTACAATGTTTGACACATCTACCATCTACAATGTTCGACACATCTACCATCTACAATGTTCGACACATCTACCATCTGCTATGTTCGATACACTCGTCTACAATGACACATAGTGTCAGCTACAGCGTAAAAACGTACTTCATATTGCCTTGATTTGTAAGCACGCACTGTGTTTTATTACTGCAGTAATTCACCTTCCCTTGCCAGGTTGTTCAGTTGTGGAGCTAGTTGTTGAGTAGCGTAATGAGCGTGGCATAGTTGGATAGTTTAGGGCGTGGGATTAGCCCGTCTTCCTAAGGTCTTCCAACGTCCAGCATACGATCAATGTAAAGTGGTCTCTCCTAACCTGCCAGAGGACCTAAAACAGAAAAGGGACAGTACGTCACTTCGCCAGCCGTTTCCATTTTCTAGTGCAGCAATTTTTGGCCGTGTGTGACGCATACGTGGCGAAAAGTGACGTTCTTTGTAGGAGGGCAGGTTGTAGGAGGACAGGTTGTAGGAGGACAGGTTGTAGGAGGACAGGTTGTAGGAGGACAGGTTGTAGGAGGACAGGTTGTAGGGGGACAGGTTGTAGGAGGACAGGTTGTAGGAGGACAGGTTGTAGGAGGACAGGTTGTAGGGGGACAGGTTGTAGGAGGACAGGTTGTAGGAGGACAGGTTGTAGGAGGACAGGTTGTAGGAGGACAGGTTGTAGGAGGACAGGTTGTAGGGGGACAGGTTGTAGGAGGACAGGTTGTAGGAGGACAGGTTGTAGGAGGACAGGTTGTAGGAGGACAGGTTGTAGGGGGACAGGTTGTAGGAGGACAGGTTGTAGGAGGACAGGTTGTAGGAGGACAGGTTGTAGGAGGACAGGTTGTAGGGGGACAGGTTGTAGGGGGACAGGTTGTAGGAGGACAGGTTGTAGGAGGACAGGCTGTAGGAGGACAGGCTGTAGGAGGACAGGCTGTAGGAGGACAGGTTGTAGGAGGACAGGCTGTAGGAGGACAGGCTGTAGGAGGACAGGCTGTAGGAGGACAGGCTGCAGGAGGACAGGCTGCAGGAGGACAGGCTGCAGGAGGACAGGTTGCAGGAGGACAGGTTGTAGGAGGACAGGCTGTAGGAGGACAGGCTGTAGGAGGACAGGCTGCAGGAGGACAGGCTGCAGGAGGACAGGCTGTAGGAGGACAGGCTGTAGGAGGACAGGTTGCAGGAGGACAGGCTGCAGGAGGACAGGTTGCAGGAGGACAGGTTGCAGGAGGACAGGCTGCAGGAGGACAGGTTGTAGGAGGACAGGCTGTAGGAGGACAGGCTGTAGGAGGACAGGCTGCAGGAGGACAGGCTGCAGGAGGACAGGTTGCAGGAGGACAGGCTGCAGGAGGACAGGCTGCAGGAGGACAGGTTGCAGGAGGACAGGTTGTAGGAGGACAGGCTGCAGGAGGACAGGCTGCAGGAGGACAGGTTGTAGGAGGACAGGTTGTAGGAGGACAGGTTGTAGGAGGACAGGCTGCAGGAGGACAGGTTGTAGGAGGACAGGCTGCAGGAGGACAGGCTGCAGGAGGACAGGTTGTAGGAGGACAGGTTGTAGGAGGACAGGCTGCAGGAGGACAGGTTGTAGGAGGACAGGCTGCAGGAGGACAGGCTGCAGGAGGACAGGCTGCAGGAGGACAGGTTGTAGGAGGACAGGCTGTAGGAGGACAGGCTGCAGGAGGACAGGTTGTAGGAGGACAGGTTGTAGGAGGACAGGCTGCAGGAGGACAGGTTGTAGGAGGACAGGCTGCAGGAGGACAGGTTGCAGGAGGACAGGTTGTAGGAGGACAGGTTGTAGGAGGACAGGTTGTAGGGGGACAGGTTGTAGGGGGACAGGTTGTAGGAGGACAGGTTGCAGGAGGACAGGCTGCAGGAGGACAGGTTGCAGGAGGACAGGCTGTAGGAGGACAGGTTGCAGGAGGACAGGCTGTAGGAGGACAGGTTGTAGGAGGACAGGCTGCAGGAGGACAGGCTGCAGGAGGACAGGTTGTAGGAGGACAGGTTGTAGGAGGACAGGTTGTAGGAGGACAGGTTGTAGGAGGACAGGTTGTAGGAGGACAGGTTGTAGGAGGACAGGTTGCAGGAGGACAGGTTGCACGGTTGGACATGTGAGTTTTGGGAGGACACAGGTAGAGGTGTGTGTGAGGCAGGTGGTTCATCCCACAGCTGGTGTAGTACAGGTAGAGGTGTGTGTGAGGCAGGTGGTTCATCCCACAGCTGGTGTAGTACAGGTAGAGGTGTGTGTGAGGCAGGTGGTTCATCCCACAGCTGGTGTAGTACAGGTAGAGGTGTGTGTGAGGCAGGTGGTTCATCCCACAGCTGGTGTAGTACAGGTAGAGGTGTGTGTGTGGCAGGTGGTTCATCCCACAGCTGGTGTAGTACAGGTAGAGGTGTGTGTGAGGCAGGTGGTTCATCCCACAGCTGGTGTAGTACTGCTGGCCCCCAAGCCCACACCCGGGTAGCAAGTGGCTGCCAACCTCCTGGTGTCGTAGGCTTTGGTAGCCAACGAGTCGTCCATTCTGCTCCCCCCCCCCCCACACTCACACAAAAAAATTATGAGAAGGATTAAGACAGAGGAGGACAGCTTGAGGCTTCAAGAAGACCTGGACAAGCTGCAGGAATGGTCGAACAAATGATTGTTAGAGTTTAACCCAAGCAAATGTAATGTAATGAAGATAGGTGTAGGAAGCAGGAGACCAGATACAAGGAATCATTTGGAAGATGAAATACTTCAAGAGTCAGAGAGAGAGAAAGACCTGGGGGTTGATATCACGCCAGACCTGTCCCCTGAAGCTCATATCAAGAGGATAACATCAGCAGCATATGCCAGGTTGGCTAACATAAGAACGGCCTTTAGAAACTTGTGTAAGGAATCTTTCAGAACATTATATACCACATGTCAGACCAATCCTGGAGTATGCGGCTCCAGCATGGAGTCCATATCTAGTCAAGCATAAGACTAAACTAGAAAAGGTTCAAAGGTTTGCCACCAGACTAGTACCCGAGCTGAGAGGTATGAGCTACGAGGAGAGACTACGGGAATTAAACCTCACTTCGCTGGAAGACAGAAGAGTTAGGGGGACATGATCACCACATTCAAAATTCTGAAGGGAATTGATAGGGTAGATAAAGACAGTCTATTTAACACAAGGGGCACACGCACAAGAGGACACAGGTGGAAACTGAGTGCCCAAATGAGCCACAGAGATATTAGAAAGAACTTTTTTAGTGTCAGAGTGGTTGACAAATGGAATGCATTAGGAAGTAATGTGGTGGAGGCTGACTCCATACACAGTTTCAAGTGTAGATATGATAGAGCCCAATAGGCTCAGGAATCTGTACACCTGTTGATTGACGGTTGAGAGGCGGGACCAAAGAGCCTAAGCTCAACCCCCGCAAACTATTAAGCAAGACAGGCGCCTCAGTGTTCCAGTCTTCGTGTCCGGTACAAGGAATTAGGACATAGCCGATTGGAAGGAACAAAATATTTAAGATCATACACAGAAAACTATAGAATTAAAAAATAAATAAAGACAAAAGTTTTTTTATCATATGTTCTACCACAGACGTGGCCAGACATTTACAATGCTAACCAGCATATATACATTTTCTTCTGTCCTCCATGGACATGGTTAGAGATGTGTTAAACATATAGTTCAGGGATTTATTGCACAACCACAGAAGGTGATTGTAGTGCTTTTAAAATGCTAATCTAACCTACAAACATATATACATAAAAACACAGATTTACGTCTGTTCTACATAAACTGTGTTCGATGTGTCTTTTTACATAGTCATTAATGTGCGTTTACAAAGGTGAAATGCAATTCTGACCAAGATGGAGAATGTCATTCAGGTGGGACAAATAATAATATGGGGTGGTCAGGTCAGTCTTGGATGGTCAGGTCAGTCTGGGATGGTCAGGTCAGTCTGGGATGGTCAGGTCAGTCTGGGATGGTCAGGTCAGTCTGGGATGGTCATGTCAGTCTGGGATGGTCAGGTCAGTCTGGGATGGTCAGGTCAGTCTGGGATGGTCAGGTCAGTCTGGGGTGGTCAGGTCAGTCTGGGATGGTCAGGTCAGTCTGGGATGGTCAGTCTGGGATGGTCAGGTCAGTCTGGGATGGTCATGTCAGTCTGGGATGGTCATGTCAGTCTGGGATGGCCAGGTCAGTCTGGGATGGTCATGTCAGTCTGGGATGGCCAGGTCAGTCTGGGATGGTCAGGTCAGTCTGGGATGGTCGGGTCAGTCTGGGATGGTCAGGTCAGTCTGGGATGGTCAGGTCAGTCTGGATGGTCAGGTCAGTCTGGGATGGTCAGGTCAGTCTGGGATGGTCAGGTCAGTCTGGGATGGCCAGGTCAGTCTTGGATGGTCAGGTCAGTCTGGGATGGTCAGATCAGTCTGGGATGGCAGGTCAGTCTGGGATGGTCAGGTCAGTCTGGGATGGTCAGGTCAGTCTGGGATGGTCAGGTCAGTCTGGGATGGCCAGGTCAGTCTGGGATGGTCAGGTCAGTCTGGGATGGTCAGGTCAGTCTGGGATGGTCAGGTCAGTCTGGGATGGTCATGTCAGTCTGGGATGGTCAGGTCAGTCTGGGATGGTCAGGTCAGTCTGGGATGGCCAGGTCAGTCTGGGATGGTCAGGTCAGTCTGGGATGGTCAGGTCAGTCTGGGATGGTCAGGTCAGTCTGGGATGGTCAGGTCAGTCTGGGATGGTCAGGTCAGTCTGGGATGGTCAGGTCAGTCTGGGATGGTCAGGTCAGTCTGGGATGGTCAGGTCAGTCTGGGATGGTCAGGTCAGTCTGGGATGGTCAGGTCAGTCTGGGATGGTCAGGTCAGTCTGGGATGGCCAGTCTGGGATGGTCAGGTCAGTCTGGGATGGTCAGGTCAGTCTGGGATGGTCAGGTCAGTCTGGGATGGTCAGGTCAGTCTGGGATGGTCAGGTCAGTCTGGGATGGTCAGGTCAGTCTGGGATGGCCAGTCTGGGATGGTCAGGTCAGTCTGGGATGGTCAGGTCAGTCTGGGATGGTCAGGTCAGTCTGGGATGGTCAGGTCAGTCTGGGATGGTCAGGTCAGTCTGGGATGGCCAGTCTGGGATGGCCAGGTCAGTCTGGGATGGCCAGTCTGGGATGGCCAGGTCAGTCTGGGATGGCCAGTCTGGGATACGTCTTCTCGGATAATACATCACATTTTGACGTCAAAATCCACAACGGACAAAAAACGATGTGCTATAAATGATAGCAGCTCGCAAAAGTTCACGTTTTCTATGCGTTGGTCGCTCGGTTAGGTTCGGGTAATTTTAGTGCATCATTTTCCTGTCCGTTGTGACAAGTTGGGAGGACGGCTGGTTTGTGAGCGGCTGTGATTCATAGTACGCCAGATTTGGCTCGTTGACGATTTTGGCGTCAAAATACGATGCAATATTTGAGAAGTGGACAGATGAACCAGAGGTTGCAACATCACCTCAGTTGACCTGTACTTATGTCAGATGTGTAAGCGGCCACATGTGTTAGAGCACAAATCTAATAGATTTATGTTCACTGATGCATAAGTTGTAACAGAAGGGTTGACACAAGGCAGATGCATTGCAAGTATTCTCCCGCTGTGAATATCATCCCTGGATGATGTTAGGACGTGCCAGTTACAGCCCCGCTCCTGCGCCAGGTAAGTCCACTACGGACTCACCATAGCCCGTGCTACTTGCCCCGCTCCTGCGCCAGGTAAGTCCACTACGGACTCACCATAGCCGTGCTACTTGCCCCGCTCCTGTGCCAGGTAAGTCCACTACGGACTCACCATAGCCGTGCTACTTGCCCCGCTCCTGTGCCAGGTAAGTCCACTACGGGCTCACCATAGCCCGTGCTACTTGCCCCGCTCCTGCGCCAGGTAAGTCCACTACGGACTCACCATAGCCCGTGCTACTTGCCCCGCTCCTGCGCCAGGTAAGTCCACTACGGACTCACCATAGCCCGTGCTACTTGCCCCGCTCCTGCGCCAGGTAAGTCCACTACGGACTCACCATAGCCCGTGCTACTTGCCCCGCTCCTGTGCCAGGTAAGTCCACTACGGACTCACCATAGCCCGTGCTACTTGCCCCGCTCCTGTGCCAGGTAAGTCCACTACGGGCTCACCATAGCCCGTGCTACTTGCCCCGCTCCTGTGCCAGGTAAGTCCACTACGGGCTCACCATAGCCCGTGCTACTTGCTCCGCTCCTGTGCCAGGTAAGTCCACTACGGGCTCACCATAGCCCGTGCTACTTGCCCCGCTCCTGTGCCAGGTAAGTCCACTACGGGCTCACCATAGCCCGTGCTACTTGCCCCGCTCCTGTGCCAGGTAAGTCCACTACGGGCTCACCATAGCCCGTGCTACTTGCCCCGCTCCTGTGCCAGGTAAGTCCACTACAGGCTCACCATAGCCCGTGCTACTTGCCCCGCTCCTGTGCCAGGTAAGTCCACTACGGGTCACCATAGCCCGTGCTACTTGCCCCGCTCTGTGCCAGGTAAGTCCACTACGGGCTCACCATAGCCCGTGATACTTGCCCCGCTCCTGTGCCAGGTAAGTCCACTACGGCTCACCATAGCCCGTGCTACTTGCCCCGCTCCTGCGCCAGGGGGTTCTGGTGATAATGACCATGTTATGACTAATGAGTGAAGTCCCCAGGAGCCATATAGCCTGTGGTGAGAGTACCTCTCACCTGGTGCTCTTACTTGATGGTTCCGAGGGAAAGGATATTCGTGAATAATTCAATGATAGTTGTCATTTTTTTAAATACTTGTGAGGGCAATACCCGCCAAACACACACCGAAACAACGACGTTAGTACAACGTTCGAACAAGTTTTAACACCTCCTAACCAGTTATAACAACCAATATAGCAAGTTGTAACAACGTTCTAATACGTCATAAACACGTTAAGCCAAGATGTAACAACTTTATTACAAGTTGTAACAAGCGGAAAATAGAGACAGTTACGGTTTGTGTTCCAGGGTAGGGCCTCCTGGAATGTATGTGTGGGCGATTTTAAGACACGGCAAGTATGTGGTGGCAGTGGCAGGGGCACTGACCTGTAGGGCTGGCACTCTGCCTTCCTCTGCCAACACACGGACTTGTTCCCAAACTAAGACAACCAGATATGTTCTGGGTATTTTCACATATTTACATGTTTTCTATACATAATGATGTAAATGGATGCGGAATGTGTTTTATATTTGAAGGGTGGTGAAGTGCAGTTTGTGAGCTCCATAGCTGGGCAATAGGAATTTCTGCTTCATTTTCTTGTAATCTATTTTTCATTGTCTGAAATTTTGGAAGGAATTCATTTGTTTTGAATATTTATGGGATCTTTTTCGGGTTACAGAGGGACAAACCCCGCCATGTAAGCTCCCTTCACCCTGATTATCTGAATATTTTCTTTGATTTTTTCCTAATTTCTTTTATCTTAAAGTTAACTGAAAATTAGTAATATTCTGTGTTTTAAATATATATATTTTTTTCTGTTTGTTATAGCACTTAAATTTATTTTGTTTTTTTTCCCTAGTTCATTTTCTATATATGCAAATAACTATTTTAAATTGTGCTCCAGGGATTGTCTCAACATTTATGGCACACAAGAGTTAACCCTTAGACGGCGGCGCACGTCATATGACGTTTTTTACTACTCAACTGTAAGCAAATTGGGATTTCTTTGTGCCCATACAGTTGCCAGATTTGACATCTCTCAGGGTATGTTACCAAATTAAATGATAACAAATTTTTTATCCGTCAAAATTATTCTAATAAATAATTTCTGAGCACCACCAGGTCCAAAAATATTTATTTACACAAAATTAAACTACATTTTTTTATTCAATTTCAGCAACTAATATCAATATCTAATTAGAAATTTTGTGTATCTAAGAAGGGAAGTAAATTAATTTTTATTAAACATATATTTTAAATATTTAATCTTTCANCTGGAGGCTTATTCAGTGAACGGCAAATTTGTTGTTAAATGTACCACAGTCAGCATTAGGCTGCATGTGTCTCCACGACGCCATCTGACATAATTTACTAACAATCTTCGTCTGAACATATGCCTAAGTGTAGTATGTTTGTTATAATCATTATAATTATATGATTATTTTCTTTTGAGAGCTATATTTTATTTTTGCTTTTGAACTTTTCGGAGCCTAAGACGAAACACGTTCAGTTTTGTGGCCAAGACTGGAAAGCTGATTTTTTAACACTACTTACACAACAAGATCTTGCTAATCAGAACCAGTCTTTGTCATAAGATGCTTCTCGTATTGTATTTGACTGACAAGATTAGTGCTGAACACAGCTCCTCACTTAATACCACCACAATCTTCCTTCAAGGTCAGAATATCATGATGACGTTAGGTGCCGCAGGCTGGCTCACCTGGCTCACCTGGTTCACCTGGCTCACCTGGCTCACCTGACTCACCTGGCTCACCTGGCTCACCTGGTTCCCCTGACTCACCTGGCTCACCTGGCTCACCTGGCTCACCTGACTCACCTGGCTCACCTGACTCACCTGGCTCACCTGGCTCACCTGACTCACCTGGCTCACCTGGCTCACCTGGTTCACCTGGCTCGCCTGACTCACCTGGCTCACCTGGCTCACCTGGTTCCCCTGACTCACCTGGCTCACCTGGTTCAAGTCTCACTTTGCCGGCGGCTGAGCGAACAGAACATTGGACGCGTGATTTTGTGGTCCCGGGTTCGATCCCGGGCGCCGGAGAGAAACAATGGGCAGGGTTTCTTTCACCCTGATGCTTCTGTTACCTAGCGGTAAATAGGTACCTGGGAGTTAGTCAGCCGTCACGGGCTGCTTCCTGGGGGTGGAGGCCTGGTCGAGGACCGGGCCGCGGGGACACTAAAGCCTCGAAATCATCTCAAGACAACCTCAAGAAGAATTCTTGATGTTGGAAATGTAGATGTTTATCTCTCAGAATGTTTGGTAATATGTTTATTGTTTGTGATGTGTGTCTATGTATGTATTAACACGTTGTACTGAACGAGGTGAGAATAGCTTGAGCTACCTCATCCCTTTGTGTGTATTTTACCTCAATAAACTTATTTCAATTTCAATTCAAGAAGAAATGCCTATAAATTCTCTTCATATCTCTGTGCTGAGCTTCAGCAGGTTCACACACACCTGCGCCCCAAGTTCAGTGCCACGAAAACTGAATAAAGTAGATTGTGTCATGTTGAACTTTATAAAATAATTTCAGAAGACAATTTATTTTTCCCCTGCCACTTCGGGGATGGGGGGGGGGGAGGTTATATAGTTTCAGGGCACCCGTGGCCCCAACCACTAGGCATGGGGAGAGATAGGTAACCCCACACACACATATTTCCCCTAACAACACAAAATATATAAAATAATGGTTAGCTGGCAATGTCACCCCACAAGAGTTAAGATAATAATAATAATGGGTTAGTACCATGGAAATCTCTTTTTGTATTTGTTGTTATATACGACACAGCACACAAAGGGAAGCGGTGCACAGTATATCGTTAAAAAATAACTAAAGTTGAAGGCAAAACAACAAACAGCTTAAGCGGCAGGTATGGTGACTTGACATCACCATACGTGGAAAATAAGCCAAAGCTGAAACTCCTAGGGAGCCGGTCGGCCGAGCGGACAGCACGCTGGACTTGTGATCCTGTGGTCCTGGGTTCGATCCCAGGCGCCGGCGAGAAACAACGGGCAGAGTTTCTTTCACCCTATGCCCCTGTTACCTAGCAGTAAAATAGGTACCTGGGTGTTAGTCAGCTGTCACGGGCTGCTTCCTGGGGGTGGAGGCCTGGTCGAGGACCGGGCCGCGGGGACACTAAAGCCCCG
The DNA here is from genome assembly GCA_020271785.1 of Procambarus virginalis. NCBI lineage: Eukaryota > Metazoa > Arthropoda > Malacostraca > Decapoda > Cambaridae > Procambarus > Procambarus virginalis. Next base: position 30,121 of record WNGS01005604.1, read on the forward strand.
AAATCATCTCAAGATAACCTCAAGATAACCTAGGAAGGCCTCGGAGCGGGAGGGTGTCATGTGCGCGCATGGAGGGGGGGAGGGGGAGGGGGTGGGGGTTCATGTGTGTGTGTCCACATGTAAACATTACCCAGCTTGTATTTTTAACATTAATGGTCACTAATTGTACAGGTGAGCGTTCATTTTCTCATCTTACATGTTAAATATCTCAGCAGAACAACTCTGAGCCAAGACGAGCCGGATGCCGTGTTTCTTAACTATAAAAGAAGATTTGTTAAAGATTGGTTTGAGGACTTGATCAAAGACTTTCGAATTACAAAATTTAGAACGAAACATTTGTAATAAATAGCTATACATAATGGGAAACAATCGCAATATTGCATAGCATGATCCAGGTGTGTTGAAATGTTATATATCATCAATGTTAGAAAGTAGTGTGATGAAAGATGTTTTAATTAACAGCCTTTCTCTGTTAGATTATTAATTTCTAAAGTTTTCCATCAACATCAATTTACGTAGAAAGGGACCTTCAAATGTGAAAACAAATGCTGTCGAGATCACATAATTTCAATATAATCTCACATTATCTCTACTGAAATTTTTCTTTGAATTTGCTGGAAGGTCATTAAAAGACTTTCAATTTTTTTTTACTGTTGCATATTCCATTATAAGTTTTATTACAAAATTTAATAAAACGGTTATAAACATAATTTTTGTTGCCCTAGTCATAAGTAATTGTCTTGTATTGCTTGCTACTATTTAGTATTAGAAATAATGGAAACATATGTATATATATATATATATATATATATATATTATATATATATAATATATATATATATATATATATATATATATATGTATATAGCTTACTATTAGGTGTACCCGGGGTGCCTGGGATAGGTTCTCTCCCCCATCCCACTCCTCCTCTCTCTCACCTCTCCCGACATCCCCCTCTCTTCCCTCCCACACCTCCATTTTCCCTCTCATCTCCCCAATTTCCTCTTCCCCACACTCTACCCCTTATTCTCCCTTCACCCCTCCCCATCTTCGAACAGACAGACATTTTCATATTATATATAGAAAACCTACCTGACTGCACCCGAGTCTCTTCTCCCTTCCCGCCCATTCCACCCTATCTCCCTCTAATCCATTCTTCACCCCATCTCCCCCTTGACCCCATCCCCTTGGATCTCCCCCTCTATGTCTTCCTCCCCCCCCCCTCCGCTTGCTTCCCCCCCCCTACAGGAAGTTCCGACACCGTTTACTAACCTTTAACGTAAGATGCGAGTGGAAAGCTGCAATTGTTATGTTAAATACTAAACAAATATATAATACAATACCGTAGCTAACCCCACTGAGAACTTGTGTACGTAGCAAATTTGTGCTAGAAAATGATGTTTTTGTTAAAGATTCGCTACCTGGAACAAGAAGTTCCAACTAGCACGGGCTATGGTGAGCCCGTAGTGGATGATTGCTAGAAAATGAGAATTACATAATCACGTCACCATAATTAACTTCGGCGAATAATATTATACATTAATCTTTAAAATAACAGTCTGTGGACTGTCAACTTCATAAAAGTATTTCCAAGGAACGAACTTAATTACTATTACTAAAACTTAATTACTATTATTAAAATCCTCATAACAAACCCAGAGTCTGTCAGTGCAGACTGCCCATCACATGCCTCTGTATGACTAACCATCCTGTGTGATGGGGACTTTTTAGCATCACCTAGTTAGCTTTTTTGACACACTGTACTCCCCTTCACATAGTCTAGGCTCTAGGGCAGCTGCACAAATGCTGATGTACCTCAGGTATTATTAAAAAAAAAAAAAAAAAGGTCGGCCACAGACGTGAGACCACGTGACTGGTTCTTATCCCGTCCTGTACGTGGTGACGCCACCACCCACGTGGCCGGCTGGCTACCCACAACTACTATTACTAAAACAACTAACCTGCGAAATATTTTAAATAATAACCATAACAATTGTTAGATTTCAATAATATGATTTAACAATAATTTAATTCACATTAACAACTCGTGGATTAATTTTCGTGTGGTTGAAATTATTAAACCGCCAGGTTGTGGGAAGTGGAAGTTTATCACTGAAGATAAATAATATAATAAAATTTACAGTCCGCTTAATAATAATAATTCAATTATAATAATAAATTGACAGTCCAAATAAATACAAACAATTTATTCACTGGTAGATTCCCCCCCCCACCTCTCCTCCTCTCTGAAAATTTATTATTAAGAAGCACTGAAGCAACATTATGAGTCTCAGAAAACATATTACCATCACTAAAACTCTACGGAAATCACACCAAATATTTAAACTAGACTTAATAAAAATCGAATTGGGGGGGGGGTTGCCTCCATAATTGATCATATTTCTTAAAGCATTTAACTTAGGCTACCCCAACCAACCTTTGTCCCTCACGCTCAACCTCTATACATATGGGTGAGACTAGCCCCAAGCATCTGGCCTGATGAGACTAGCCCATAGCATCTGGGCGGGTGAGACTAGCCCAAGCATCTGGCCGGGTGAGACTAGCCCCAAGCATCTGGCCGGGTGAGACCAGCCCCAAACATCTGGCCAACTCCGGACAAACAGGCCGGACATTCCCTCTGATATTACAGATACATTGACCAGAGGAGAGGTCGTCTCTTCTCATCAGTTTATTCACCCAAATCTTTAAGTTTACGAGACATCACTTGATGGCTATTGCAGATAAACTTTGTTTTCTCATATTCTGCAATAACTTGACCTTCTAAATCCATGATAAATCCAACATCTAATCAAATCAAATCCATCAAATCTAATCCAGCAGTATGGTGATGGACTTACTTAGTTCTTTTGGATAAGTGCTTGCGTATGTAATCTTTAATGTGGTAGTGTAGTGTGGGTTTGTTTTGGGTGCTGAAGTGTAATGGCGTTTGAGCATGCGCTGGTCTGGGAACACAAGCTAAGCTGTATTACACGCAGAAATCACAATTTATTCTTTTGACCATGTCGTAGCCTAGTCGACTAAGGCAGCGTCTGGGATCATCCCGGAGGTAGGTTCGAACCCACATCACGGCCCTTGTGGACTTGTTCAAAGGTGTACTGTTTCATATGTGCCACTGAGACAAGTATAACAGCAGTAGTAGTAATTAATACTAATATTAAGGGCCTCGTGGTAGTTGGCTTTGTTCTCGACTTACACTCAGGGGATCTCAGGTTCGATTCCCGAGAACAGAAGTGATTGGGCACGTTTTCTTTCACCTAATGCCTGTTTTTAACTAGCAGTAATTGGTACCCAGGAGTTAGGTAACTGCTGTAGGGGTTATCTACGTGGAGGAAGGGTCAGTAATTCGACCTGAATACAACCTTTAATTATATATTCACAGGCTTCCTGTCCCGGGCAAACCTAATTGTGTGACTGTGGCGCCAGGTAGCTCAGACAACAATGATTACAAATATTGGTTAATTTGCATCATGATGTAGCCGGAAAATGTATCTGTAAGTACATGTGCACGTGTGTCTTCTACTGCGCCTCTCACATGTGGAGCCATGTAGGGGAGGGAGCCAGGTGTGACAGGAACCAGGCGTCACAGGACCCAGGCGTCACAGGACCCAGGTGTGACAGGAACCAGGCGTCACAGGACCCAGGTGTGACAGGAACCAGGCGTCACAGGACCCAGGTGTGACAGGAACCAGGCGTCACAGGAACCAGGCGTCACAGGACCCAGGTGTGACAGGAACCAGGTGTGACAGGAACCAGGCGTCACAGGAACCAGGCGTCACAGGAACCAGGCGTCACAGGACCCAGGCGTCACAGGAACCAGGCGTCACAGGAACCAGGTGTCACAGGAACCAGGTGTCACAGGAACCAGGTGTCACAGGAACCAGGCGTCACGGGAACCAGGCGTCACAGGAACCAGGTGTGACAGGAACCAGGTGTCACAGGAACCAGGCGTGACAAGACCCAGGTGTGACAGGACCCAGGTGTCACAGGAACCAGGCGTCACAGGAACCAGGCGTCACAGGAACCAGGTGTGACAGGAACCAGGCGTCACAGGAACCAGGCGTCACAGGAACCAGGCGTCACAGGAACCAGGCGTCACAGGAACCAGGCGTCACAGGAACCAGGCGTCACAGGAACCAGTCGTCACAGGAACCAGTCGTCACAGGAACCAGGCGTCACGGGACCCAGGCGTCACGGGACCCAGGCGTCACGGTACCCAGGCGTCACAGGACCCAGGCGTCACGGTACCCAGGCGTCACGGTACCCAGGCGTCACGGTACCCAGGCGTCACGGGACCCAGGCGTCACGGGACCCAGGCGTCACGGGACCCAGGCGTCACGGGACCCAGGCGTCACGGGACCCAGGCGTCACGGTACCCAGGCGTCACGGTACCCAGGCGTCACGGTACCCAGGCATCACGGTACCCAGGCGTCACGGTACCCAGGCGTCACGGGACCCAGGCGTCACGGGACCCAGGCGTCACGGGACCCAGGCGTCACAGGACCCAGGCGTCACGGGACCCAGGCGTCACGGTACCCAGGCATCACGGTACCCAGGCGTCACGGTACCCAGGCGTCACGGTACCCAGGCATCACGGTACCCAGGCGTCACGGGACCCAGGCGTCACGGGACCCAGGCGTCACAGGAACCAGGCGTCACAGGACCCAGGCGTCACAGGACCCAGGCGTCACGGGACCCAGGCGTCACAGGACCCAGGCGTCACAGGAACCAGGCGTCACAGGACCCAGGCGTCACAGGACCCAGGCGTCACAGGACCCAGGCGTCACAGGAACCAGGCGTCACAGGACCTGGCTCACCATATCTGCTCATCAAACTGCCGTCCGCCAAATTAGTGGAATTCCACGCGGGAAGGAAATGTGAAGAATGTTTCCGGAACTGCAGTTGTGAACCTCTGTCGGCCCTTCACGCAGTCGCTGAGGCGCTGGTAATGTGGGGCAGCTGTGTCTGTGAGCTGTGTGAGGGGAGGGAGGGGGGACACGAGGGTGGTGAGTGTGAGGCAGGGACAGAATATGAGATTGTGAGTATGGGCAAAGGAATATGAGGGTTGTGAGGAGCAAAGTCCTGCCATGAGGAGAGTGAATGTGAGGGAGAAAGACAAGAATTGTGACGGCGAGATCTGTTTTTTTTTTCAGAGTGTTCTGGTTGATACCTGGTTGATACATGGTTGATGGGGTTCTGGGAGTTCTTCTACTCCCCAAGCCCGGCCGAGGCCAGGCTCGACTTGTGAGAGTTTGATCCACCAGGCTGTTGCTTGGAGCGGCCCGCAGAGCCACATACCCACCACAGCCCGGTGATCCGGGACTTCTCTTAGGAAACAGTCCAGTTTTCTCTTGAAGATGTCCACGGTTGTTCCGGCAATATTTCTTATAGTCGCTGGGAGGACGTTGAACAACCGCGGACCTCTGATGTTTATACAGTGTTCTCTGATTGTGCCTATGGCACCTCTGCTCTTCACTGGTTCAATCTTGCATTTTCTTCCATATCGTTCACTCCAGTACGTTGTTTTTTACTGTGTAGATTTGGGACCTGGCCCTCCAGTATTTTCCACGTGTATATTATTTGGTATCTCTCTCGTCTCCTTTCTAGAGAGTACATTTGGAGAGCTTTGAGACGATCCCAATAATTTAGGTGTTTTATCTCGTCTATGCGTGCCGTATATGTTCTCTGTATTCCCTCTATTTCAGCAATCTCTCCTGCTCTGAAGGGGGAAGTGAGTACTGAGCAGTATTCGAGACGGGACAACACAAGTGACTTGAAGAGTACAACCGCTATACACGAGCATAAGGAACAATCCGATAATATTTTTTCACATACGCTCACTCAAATCCAAAACCTCGACCAGTATTGGACCGTTGTAATTTACAAATGGGAAGGGCTACGTACCACCAGAGGACTAACAAAGAGATTAGTGAAATGTCTAACGAAATGCCAGTATGTAGGCTATGTTAAGCACACCAATTAACAACATGAAAGTTGGTGATCCAGACAGCCTCTTTATGAAATGACAATCTACAGCGGTGCAAGAGAATTATAACGGATATTACAGCCAAACTCTGGAGGTACTTTGAAAGAGAAATTAGACAATATGCCCATGCCTCTTCAGCTCCCTGGGCCTGACATCAATGGTAAGTCAATAATTCATAAAGAAATGTAAAGTCTGACCAGTCGCCGAGAGAGCACTCAGCGTAAATATGGAGAAAGAGCCTAGGTACAGGGGAGATAACCAGCAGCAATTAATCTGCAGAGATTAGCTCCGTTGCACAAGTGGGGGAGATAAAGGCCTTGGCAAAAATTTATAGGCCAGTTGCACTAAGATCCCACACATAACTAAAAGTGTTTGAAAGAGTGACTAGGAATCAAATTTCTAGTTTACTTATGGAAAAGAAGGAATTGCACAATCCAGGACAACATGGTTTTCGAGCGGGAAGATCATGTCTGTCACAGTTCCTCAACCACTCTGACAAAATCACGTAGGAAGCCCTAGAAGAAAGCAAAATGCAGATGTTGGTATACACAGACCTTTGCAAAGGCGTTCGACAAAAGTGACCATGGGGGTGATAGCTCACAAAATGAGGTCAATGGGATAACTGGCAAAGTAGGACGCTGGGATACTCAATTTCCTGTCGAACAGAACACAATAGAGTAACAGTCAATCAGATAAAAATCGAGTCCAAGCGATCTGTTAAAAGTCGACTGTACCTCAAGGTACAGTCCATGCACCGCTGCTACTGTTCACTTATTCTCATATCTGATATAGACACAACAATACACGTCGACGAGCTTCGTGTCATCCTATCGCAGATGACACGACAATCACATGAAGAAGTACGTCTGTTGAAGACATTTGAAAAACTACAAACAGAGTGTACAACAAAGTTTTCCGATTGGGGCAGCAGGAAAGATAATATGCTGTACAGGTGAGTAAATTCAGGTACTCAGGTACGGCAAAATGAGGATCTGAAAAACATAATTCAGGGTACAGAACACAATCAAATCTTCACATAGTAAAAAAACAGCATATCAAGGATATGGGAATAATGTATGTCCGACGATCTAATGTTTAAGGAGCATAAGCAAGCAAAGATCGCATCAGCCAGAAAAAATGATCGGATGGATACGAGAACTTTCAAAATCCAGGGATCCCATACACAAT
>WNGS01005605.1:0-19423 GCA_020271785.1 Procambarus virginalis
TTAATCAGCCTTTAGCTTAAGTAATACCCAACAAGATAATATGGTAATTGTTTAAATGACATATTATTGTGGATATTCACCAGGGAGAATGGCTTATTTTTTGAAAATACAAGCTGAAAAGTATTGCCATTTATTTAAACAATAATGCTATTTACCGCCTTTCGGAAGACTGACAACCATTATCTGCGTCTTTATTATGAAACATTGAACATTTTAGGATTAGAACGTGACAAAATTCTCGCATATGACTCTTTTAATAAGGGAAGATCGATATTTGCCTTTGACTTTTCAACCATTCAAACAAAAGTTATCTGCCTCATGGAGAAATCTGGTAACTTGCGTATGGAGCTTGAATTGGAACAAACGTTTCATACAATAGTTTGTTTTACTGTTGCTAAAACAACAGGAGTTTTATCCATGATAGACAGATAACTGTTTTATGTGACGTGAAAACATAATCAATTGTCACAAAAGTAATATAAATTTAAAACATAAACTAGGTGGATAAGGGCTTTACCTAGGTTGTTATAACGTGACTGAGATTGTACATTTAGATATTTTAAGATAAACACCAATCAAGCCTATAACTTTATATCTAATTATCTACCAACTTACAATAAGGTGTCTATGGGCAACTGGGTGTGTGTAGATTGTGTGTCGTTAAACATAAAAAAAATTTCTTTGGTAGTTATGCCATGTCCGGATACTTATGGTCATTATTTTATGAAGTTTACTAAATATAACAATATAACAGGGATATATGGCGTGTTGCTTACCACACACAAACTCCGGAGTGATACACAGAGTAATCACATTACCGTTATATATCAATGAGAGAGTTCACAGGCGGCAAAAAAGCCACGGCCAAAATTATTTTGACCATGTGGTGACGTAGTCGTTTAGAGCGTGTATCTGGGAATACTCGGCGCACAGGTTCGAATCCACATCACGGCCCCCGTGGATTTTCTCCAGAATGATTTTAGACTCGCTCCTGTGGCCTATATTGCAATATGTTTGTTCACTGAATTAGACACCTGGGTTTACTTTCTGCCTTGTATTATTTACGTAATGTATTTTCTAATGAAACTTTTAACATTAAATTATAGACGAGTCCTTTCCTATGGTCGACATCGTTTCTCTATGAAACAGCTTTGAGTGAGGACATTGGTACTTATAGATGGTGTAAGTAATATTTTTGGTAATTACTTAACCTAAATAACGTAGAATAAGATGCTATTGTGAAAAGCAGTAGAAAGCAGGTCAAGTGGGAAGGGGTAAATATAAAACATAAAAAATACAAACTATACAACTATAACACTGAGACGGGGGTCCAACTCCTCGAGGAAGGGTCTCTCATCATTAACATAATGAACGCTGCCACCGGTAACCGATGCCAATGAAAGATTGATGTCCATGAATGACCGGGTGAGTAGTGATTGCACTTTTTTGAAATTGAGTTTGTCTGTTTATTTCTTTATTATTGTGTTTATTGGTAATTATATTTATATTTTTATTTGTTTTCTTTTGGCACAGTTCTTGAGCTCGGTGCATATTGCCGATTTACAATTGTACGTGGCGGTTCTATACCGAACAAGTTGTTGTTATGATGGCTAACTGATGACACTTGCTGTAGGGTCACAAGTCTGTGTCAACATAAACAGAGCTGAGTGTTCATTTACCCCTAAAGAGCAGGAGAGATTGGTGAAATAGAGGGAATACAAAGATCATACACAGCATACACGGATACGATAAAGCCCTAGGCTATTAGGATCGTCTCAAAGCTAGCGGATCTCACTGAAACTTTTAAACACTGAACAAGTTAGAATATGTTGATCCCATATTTTTTCAGAAGGTCAGATGTAACACAAACAAGGAGCAACGATTTCAAGCTCAACAAGCCACAATGTACCGGGAACAGGAGATGCTTTCACCCATAGGGTTATTTACCCATGGAACCGCATACCCAACTTTTACTTAAACCTATCATACAATTTTTACCCCTTAGGAACTAGTCCACTGAGATAAAGCCTCGTCACCTGATGACGTGTCTAGTCTTGTAAGTGAGGAAGATGAGGAGTCACTCCCTGCTAAGATCACTAGAGTAGTGACTGGAGAGGAGACAGAGAAGATGGAGACAAAAGAGAATTCTCTCATCATCGTGGAGGCTCCAGCATTAGGGGGAACGAAGGACCTGGACGTCTACTCAGAGGGGATGAAGAAGCGGATGGGATGAAACTGTCAGAGTCGGGGGGCCAAAGAGGAATAACTAATTTACTATAATTTTTTAAGTAATTTTTGTAGACTTTTACCTAATGAATTAACTGATTGCAAATGTTTTTATTTACCTATAGTAAGTAAACTCGGTGGGAGATCTGTAGAGTTTAATTTAATTCTCAGATTACAAAACTAACATTGGTGATAGAATTCTTACTCTCTCTCACTCACCTCTATAGTGGGGGTGCTCTATCTACCTCCCTTTTACCATAGCAAAACGGTAGGTAATTGGTGGGATAAAAGGAGGGTTCATTTAACTCGAGTTCTGGGGATGCCGTACATTCATCCCTATGTGGGTTGTGTATAACAGCTAATTACACTGTCATTACTACGGTTTTTGAGAGCCTAATGAGGAAAACTATATGTTTAACTACCACCAAAACTGCTTTCTGCTTCATAATGGAGAATTATATACTTATATCTGAAATGCTCAGTGACCATACACCCGCTGTTAAGGACTATTTTCACATATCTGCTGCGGTCATTGGCCCCCATGACTAACTTTCCACAAGTCACGCCTTCTCACGGGCAATTAACGGTACTCTTACAGTCTCCATAAGGCTAAAAGGAATCTAATTAGGTTCTGTTGGCGATTATTTGTATTTATAGTTCGTGGGTGAAACATTTACAGAATATGTGGTTCGAACAAAAGTTGTCATGGAAACACTTGTTCAAAAAGTGTTCGAACGTCATAAGTTGTAAGTCGTGTATAAACCGTCTTTCACATGGACAGGGGGTTTGGTGGGTACATGGAATGAAATTTGGACTTTGTTTATTAGGATGTTACGTGTGACATTTGAATATTTATCAAACAATGTTTCATTCATTTTGACTGCTGTATCAATCACAATTCTGCAAATGTTTCATCCACATACTCCAAATACTAATAATTGTCATATATAGGGGGTACCACCGCTGATTGTTTGTAGAGACCCTCAAGACCCGAAAAGAGGATATACAGCACTCGGGGAAGCCTTGTTGGGCTCCCACGTGCACTGGCACATAATGTCTTCTCCTACCACCCCCTTATTTTATTATAATAATAAATATAATAATAATAATAATAATAATAATAATAATAATAATAATAATAATAATAATAATAATAATAATAATAATAATGATAATAATGAAATTAGTGTTTATTTTATTTAAACTTTATTACAAAAAAAAGGAGTTACATATAAGGTACAAAGTTATCATAGGTTGGCGAGTTCTTCCAGCTTCTCAGATGGCGGGCAGGAACCCTGAATGTAGTGTGCATTTCCTCTCTGCATCGCCATGCTGAGGCACTGTAAAAGGAAGCTGGAAGCTCCAGGGTTTCTCTGTTGTTTCAATTAGCCTAGAACTCAGTTCCTTAAAAAAATGGTGGCGCGCTTACCCCAGGCGCCAAGTGTTTCAGAAGCAATGCGAACAAAATTGTAGTGGTGATCCAGTTCTCTGTACTTATGGGACTTGGCTGATTCCCTGTGAATGCCAGCCCCCACCTGGATGTTCAACACTGAAGTCCTTTTAGGTGTTACCCAGGGTTGATACACACGTGTAGTCCCACACCAACGGCTTGCCATTCTTCCAGGGGTTCACTGTGATCCCATTTGAGTGATCAATAGGAGCAGTAGAGTTACGGGGTGTTAGATAACACTGCTCTCTCTCAGCTGGGCATCCAGTTGTGGTTAGGCTCCTCTTGATGTCCTTAACTTCACTGTGCCTTCAATGCCATTTCCCTGTTCTTTCGCAGAGTAGGCCATGGTGGCCGTACCTGTCAGCCACCACCTCATAGCAAATAGACTTATATATGGTGTGGATTGAAGCAGCAAGGAGGAGGGCCACAGCAATTCAGGGGGCGTGTAGTGAGATTTGTGCCAGTTGCCGACGTTAGGGCTGCTAACAGGAAGTCACCTGCATGGGGAGCTGCTACAGCTCTAAGTCAGGCAGTAACGAAGAAAATCCTGAATAACATTGGAGCCAGGATGCAGCCCTGCTTTACTCCGCTTCAAATGTCGAAGGCATCTGATGTTGAGCCATCAAAGACCACGGTGCCCTTGATGTCCTCGTGGAAAGATCTGATGATGCTGAGGAACCTGGGTGGGCATTCGATCTTGGGGCGGATCTGGAACAGGCCAGCTCTGCTGACGAGGTCAAAGGTCTTCGTCAGATCTATGAAGGCTACGAAGAGTGGCTGCTTCTGTTCCCTGCATTTCTCCTGCAGTTGTCTGAGGGAAAAGACCATGTCGATGGTGGACCTGTTAGCTCGGAATCCGCATTGTGATTCTGGATACTCTCTCTGCAGGTACTTGGAGCCTCTTCAATGTGACTCGAGCAAACAGCTTTCCGACTATGCTGAGGAGGGAGATGCCACGGTAATTGTTGCAGTCTGTCACCTTAATTCTTATATAGCGTGACAATGTTGGTGTCCCTCATGTTCTGTGGCACTTCTCTTTCTCTCCAGCAGAGGTAGAAGATTTCATGCAGATCCATGAGCAGGTTACCTCTGCACCACTTTAAGGTCTCAGCAGAAATAACGTCTTTTCCAGGAGCTTTGTCAGAAGCAAAGGAGTCTAGGGCCTCGATGAGTTCTTCGAGGGTCGGTTCGCTGTCGATCTCCATTAACACAGGCAGGCACTAAATGGCGCTCAGGGCGTCTTCGGTGACCACATTTCTCGTGGTGTATAACTCAGAGTAGCACTAGACCCAGCGCTTCAGCTGCAGATGTTGACCAAACCACACAATAGTAGATAATGAGAAGACGACGTTTTCGGTCTGTCCTGGACATTATCAATTTGATTGTGATGAGATGAGGGAGGCACGGGCATAAGCAAAGCAAGAGAGAGGTACATTGCATTATACAGATACATTGTCTGTATCTGCTGCAGTCTGCATCTGGGAGCAGAGCAGGCGCCAATGGCGGACGGCTCGAAGGATCTGCAAGTTGCGCTGACTTGGGCAGGCTTTGTAGGCTGCTAAGGCATTTCTCGTCTCTTCGTTGACTGGTGTCATTTCTTTCCAGTGAGCCTTGAACCAGTCTCCCTACCTGCTGATCTTCTTGTCGAAGGTGGACATGGCAGCGTTAAACATAGCGTTGCTGAAGTGCTCCCATCTTAAATTAAGTGGATGTTGGCCCTGGCTGGGTCATGAAGGGCTTCTTCGAGCGCACGTGCAAAACCGTCCACCTTGTCCTGATTGCGGGTCTTGCTGGTGTCGATGCGAAGTCTGTCCTCCTTTATCGAGTGGTGAATCCTCATTGTTTGCATCTTGACCCTGCTACATACCAGGGAGTGGTCGGTGTCACAGACAGCACTCTGGTAGCTACGCGTAATCTTGGCACTGGGTAGACTTGCACGCCTGGTAAGAATCAGGTCAAGCTGGTGCCAGTGCTTGGATCTGGGGTGTCTCCAAGAGACTGTGTTGAGGCTTTGTGCCGAAGAATGTGTTGGTGACACAGTGACTATCAGGGCAGCAGAGTTGTAGCAGACGTTGTCCATTCTCGTTCGTCTTCCCTATACCGAATTGACCAAGACAAGTGGGTTTAGAGTTGTGATCGGCACCTACTCTGGCGTTGAAGTCGCCCAGGATGAACAGTGGCTCTTTTACAGGGATTCTCGCTATGACTCTGTGTAGGTCATCGTAGAATTTTTCCTTGGCCTCTGCTGGAGAGGTCAGGGTTGGTGCGCATCCGCCAATTACACTGACTTGTCCTTTTTAGGAGAGCATAGAAAACATCGTTTTCTATGCTCTCGTCTGGAGGATATCCTTTCCATAAGAAGGAAAAGGCCCTCTCTTTCACGGATCCTGATCATGGAAGCCTGATCTCTTGGAGAGCAACAATATCCGTCTGCAGTTTGCTCAGCTCCCTAACGATGACAAGCGTTTTTCGGGCGTCGTTGATTTCTTACAGGTCGTCAGAGAAACCTGGTGTCAGTGTCCTGACGTTCCATGTGCCCAGCTTTAGGCAGTTGATATTTTCTTTCTGAATCTGGGATTGCTTGGTACAAAGTTGTCGGTCAGCTTGTCGGTTTTCACTCTAAATCCCACGCACCCAGTGAGGTTAACGGACCGTGACGTTACACCAACATCTTACTGGCTAGGGTTTGTCCAGCTTGAGGCAGGTGATTGTTTATCAATTATATATTATATATATTATAATATATAATAGTGGTGGGTTTGCCCCCAGTGGGGGGGGGCTAGCCCACCACGCCGTCAAAGGACTGTCAGGGGCTAGCCCACCACAGAGGTCATGGGACTGTCAGGGGCTAGCCCACCACAGAGGTCATGGGACTGTCAGGGGCTAGCCCACCACAGAGGTCATGGGACTGTCAGGGGCTAGCCCACCACAGAGGTCATGGGACTGTCAGAGGCTAGCCCACCACAGAGGTCATGGGACTGTCAGGGGCTAGCCCACCACAGAGGTCATGGGACTGTCAGGGGCTAGCCCACCACAGAGGTCATGGGACTGTCAGGGGCTAGCCCACCACAGAGGTCATGGGACTGTCAGAGGCTAGCCCACCACAGAGGTCATGGGACTGTCAGGGGCTAGCCCACCACAGAGGACACAATTTCAACATTTCTGCCAAGTGAATCATTGCACATCCATTCCACCAGATAACTAAACCTCACATGTTAGTTCATTTTGAACAAATGTTGCTCTAGTTTATACATGTTCAAATTCGAATCTAAAAATCAGCAGAGCTCTGATGATCTCTAAGAGCAAAAATGTTTATTGAAGAAAATATATACACCTTGGGGGGGGGGCAACGTTATCGCTAGATTTATGACTAGTCAGGACTATTTACATGGTTAAATCTAATTTATTTTATTATGCCACATTTATCTTTGCTGGTTTATTCTCCCTTTTTGTTCCGTTCAGTTCCGCTTGTGTTCTCTCACCGAGAACATTTATGAGGGAACTTTCTTTAATTCCTCATTAATGAAGTGAGTGAAGCACCGGCGGCCCAAATATTCCTGAGGCCACAACAACATATTGTTCCGTACAGAAACATTTGGTAAATATTGCCAACTGTTCCACCTGTCTCTGGCTCGTCACCTGTCCCTGGCTCGTCATCTGCCCCTGGCTCGTCACCTGCCCCTGGCACAACACCTGCCCCTGGCTCGTCACCTGCCCCTGGCACAACACCTGCCCCTGGCTCGTCACTTGCCCCTGGCTCGTCACCTGCCCCTGGCTCGTCACCTGCCCCTGGCTCGTCACCTGCCCCTGGCTCGTCACTTGCCCCTGGCTCGTCACCTGCCCCTGGCTCGTCACCTGCCCCTGGCTCGTCACTTACCCCTGGCTCGTCACCAGTTCCTGGCTCGTCACCAGTTCCTGGCTCGTCACCAGTTCCTGGCTCGTCACTTGCCCCTGGCTCGTCACCTGACCCTGGCTCGTCACCTGCCCCTGGCTCGTCACCTGCCCCTGGCTCGTCACCTGCCCCTGGCTCGTCACCTGCCCCTGGCTCGTCACCTGCCCCTGGCTCGTCACCTGCCCCTGGCTCGTCACCTGCCCCTGGCTCGTCATCTGCCCCTGGTACAACACCTGCCCCTGGCTCAACACCTGCCCCTGGCTCGTCACCTGCCCCTGGCTCGTCACCTGCCCCTGGCTCGTCACCTGCCCCTGGCTCGTCATCTGCCCCTGGCTCGTCACCTGCCCCTGGCTCGTCACCTGCCCCTGGCTCGTCACCTGCCCCTGGCTCGTCACCTGCCCCTGGCTCGTCACCTGCCCCTGGCTCGTCACCTGCCCCTGGCTCGTCATCTGCCCCTGGTACAACACCTGCCCCTGGCTCAACACCTGCCCCTGGCTCGTCACCTGCCCCTGGCTCGTCACCTGCCCCTGGCTCGTCACCTGCCCCTGGCTCGTCACCTGCCCCTGGCTCAACACCTGCCCCTGGCTCGTCATCTGCCCCTGGCTCAACACCTGCCCCTGGCTCAACACCTGCCCCTGGCTCAACACCTGCCCCTGGCTCAACACCTGCCCCTGGCTCGTCACCTGCCCCTGGCTCAACACCTGCCCTTGACTCAACACCTGCCCCTGGCTCGTTACCTGCCCCTGGCTCAACACCTGCCCCTGGCTCAACACCTGCCCCTGACTCAACACCTGCCCCTGGCTCAACACCTGCCCCTGGCTCAACACCTGCCCCTGGCTCAACACCTGCCCCTGGCTCAACACCTGTCCCTGGCTCAACACCTGCCCCTGGCTCGTCACCTGCCCTTGGCTCATCACATGTCCCTGACTCAACACCTGTCCCTGACTCAACACCTGCCCCTGGCTCGTCACCTGCCCTTGGCTCATCACATGTCCCTGACTCAACACCTGTCCCTGACTCAACACCTGCCCCTGGCTCGTCACCTGCCCCTGGCTCAACACCTGCCCTTGGCTCATCACATGTCCCTGACTCAACACCTGTCCCTGACTCAACACCTGCCCCTGGCTCGTCACCTGCCCCTGGCTCGTCACCTGCCCTTGACTCATCACCTATCCCTGACTCAACACCTGCCCCTGGCTCGTCACCTGCCCCTGGCTCGTCACCTATCTCTGACTCAACACCTGCCCCTGGCTCGTCACCTGCCCCTGGCTCGTCACCTATCTCTGACTCAACACCTGTCCCTGGCTCGTCACCTGCCCCTGGCTCGTCACCTGCCCTTGACTCATCACCTATCCCTGACTCAACACCTGCCCCTGGCTCGTCACCTGCCCCTGGCTCGTTACCTGCCCCTGGCTCAACACCTGCCCCTGGCTCAACACCTGTCCCTGACTCAACAGCTGCCCCTGGCTCAACACCTGCCTCTGACTCATCACCTGTCCCTGACTCAACAGCTGCCCAGGGGTGCCCCTGGTTACATCATGCTCACTGAGGGACTACACACAGCTCTCCCTGCTGGTGCTGAGGTCGTGTGGGAAGAACTCCGGGTTGAGGGCCACGGCTGAGGAGCGGCGGGGCAGTGTGGAGGAGGAGGAGGTGAAGGTGAAGGAGCTGCCCCGGCCGGTGCAGGAGGCAGAGCGCCCTACACGACCTTGGTACCGGCTCAGTGTCGCCGGTGATGCAACGGACATCGGACGAGCCATCCGGCTCTCCACAGAATCCCCGGCATGCATAATGGAGCCGCTGCTGACTGCTGTGATGCCTCCACCGCTGTACTCCAACATGGCACCAGGCGGGTCAATCATGCCGGAGCTACGGTTCATCATGGCCGCTCCGCAGGTTGAGTCCATGATGGCACCTGAGCTGGGATTTAGGATGGCACTTGCGGCTGGATTAACGATGGCTCCTGCAGCAGGACTGGCAGTGGTGCCTCTAGTCATGGTGGAGGCCGGGGCAGCGAGCGTGGTGGCCTCCTGACGCACGGAGTCCGGGGTCTCCACCTGGTGCTCAGTCTGAAATACACAAACATGAACGTTAATTAGTACAAATTGCACTGCACTAACGAGGACATAGATTGACAGGACACAACAGGCGGCGTATTGGTTGATGCGAGACGGTTCCTTTTTACATGCAACTCATATTAATAATAATAACAATAGCCCGTGCTCATCAATACATACCTCATGGTGTTGGTCTGGCAGCCAAATACATTGTTTATGAACGATAACGCTTTACAAGCGACTCACAACTGATGACGTTCAAACACTTCCCAAACAATTCTTCACTAATCTAACCTAATTTGGACCTTACTATACACAAAATTTTTGTATATAATAATCTTGTATTTATGAATTATTGAATGAATCTTTGGGCCCACGTGTTGCTGCATAGTTTGAGGACGGCTTGTTAACATATATGTCTAACCTAAGTTTGAAACAAAACACTATTCTCACGTCAAATGTATTAGGAGGGTGGCGTGGCGTTCTCCCCTTCTGCAGTGCCACTATCACCGAGGGGTGGTATCCCGGTCACACACCCCGGCCTTGTACCCATGAGGAGTGGGATAAGGCCAATGGTCCCCCGAGACGCAGTCTCCACAACCATCAATGCACACAGCTCAGTACCTCGGTCTGGCCTCCACAAAATAACAAACTCTCTCAGGTCGCCAACCAGGCTTGCTCACTCTGCCGCCACCAGGTAAACTTCAACAACATAATGGTGCTCGGTCCTAACTCAAGCTTTGATGGCGGTATTCATACTCAGTCATAAGCCCAGGTAAACAGTTTACAAAGTGAAAATGGAGACTTAATACAAACACAATAATAAAAGTAACATATTTTGTGACGAGCTCACACCCGCTTCTCGGATCTTACTCCCCCTCTCACAGCGCTACTGTTCACTTAAAGGGAGCATCTTAATAACTCACAAGGAAGAATTATTCAAACCCGGCCCGCCCTCATGGAGAGTAAGGAGAGTCAGCCGTTCCCTGGGTCTTCAGTCAGTGTATATGCAGACACTAAGACCAGGTTCCTCCCTGCCGGCTTGCCCGCCACAAATGTCGAAATAGCCTAAGGTCGCCATCTGACCACAGCTCCACTTAAGGCCACATAAATTTCTCTATGTTTAGTGGAACACCTGTTCCAGTCTGCTAATTACTTACTTATTTGTGTTCAGAACTCAGTCTAATCCTAGATGATAANATATAACTGAAAACTCACACCCCAGAAGTGGCTCGGACCCATACTGCCAGGAGCAACGCAACGTATGAACAAGACGCCTTAACGCCTTGAAATGCGTCCTGTACAAAGCAGTTGCGTTGCTCCTGACAGTATGGGTTCGAGTCACTTCTGGGGTGTGAGTTTTCAGTTGCATATAGTTCTGGGGACCATTCAGGCTTGTTCGCATTGTGTTCCTCACGTGTGCCCCAAAGAATGAGGTGTTTTGATTAAATGCTATGCCCAAGATGACCATCCGAGTGCCGGCAGGGAGTGGTTCAAATAGCTTCGGCTATCACTTCCTAATGTCCGTTCGTGATGGTCAAGCGGATTAAGGCGTCCTGTAGATACCAGTTGCGTTGCTCCAGGCAGTATGGGTCGAGTCATTTCTGTGGTGTGAGTTTTCAGTCGCATATAGTACTGGGGACCATTCAGGCTTGTTCGCATTTGCGTTCCTCACATGTGCCCCAAGAATGAGGTGATTTGTGATTAATAAAATGCTATGCCCAAGATTACCATCCGAGTGCTGGCGGGGAAGTGGTTTGAATAGCTTCGGCTATCACTTCCTTATGTCCGTTCGTGTACTTTAATGCCTACTTGGGACTGTAACCCCAAAAAACTCAGTATAGGCAAGACAACAACGTCTCTTTCCAGGCGATTAACAATGCATAAGCAACAGGGTAACGAAGGACAATACAGCCGAATTGAAAGCAAAGGTCAACAAATTGATTGAAACTGTGAATGCCAAGAAATCCGGACTCCACTGCCAAAGATTATTGGGGAATATAAACCTGGATATGCTATGGAAATGTCAAGACACATAAGCCTGGAAACCCACTTCGGCCAATCATCAGCCAGATACCCACACCCACGTACAGACTGGCGAAACGACTCAACGGCTTACTGACTCCTTATGTCCCTTGCGCCTTCAGCCTGAAGTCCCCGAAGGAATTTGTTGATTTACTGCGGGGAACACGGGCCACAGGGATAAGAGCCTCGTTGGACGTAGAATCACTGTTTACCAACGTACCTGTGGATGAAACAATCGGGATGATAGTGGACCGAGTGTATCGTGATCCGGCCTGTACCCTCTTGACATACCAGAAAATATCCTGAGGAAACTACTCCAAGCTTGTACTAAGGAGGCACCCTTCTTGAGCCCGGATGGGCACATGTATAAGCAAGTAGATGGGGTCGCCATGGGTTCTCCCCTAGGTGTCCTGTTTGCGAACTTCTACATGGGTACTATCGAGAAAAAAGTCTTAGTCGACTTGAACTTGAAACCGGCCATATACTGCAGGTATGTTGACGACATTTTTACACAGGTACCTGATGTCAGACATCTGCAGGAGCTGAAAGAGGCGTTTGAGCAGAATTCTGTGTTGCGTTTCACTTACGAGATGGAGAAGGATGGGAAGCTGCTCTTTCTAGATGTAACAGTCATGGAAAGGAGCGGAGGTTTCCACACTGCAGTCTACACTAAGGAAACAAACATAGGAATGTGCCTAAATGCCAACAGTGACTGCCCAGACAGGTACAAGAGGAGTGTTGTTAACGCTTATGTCGACCGTGCTCTCAGCCACAGCTCAGAATGGAAGCAAGTCGACGAAGAACTCTGTAGGGTAAGGCAGGTCCTAGTCAACAACGGCTTCTCCAATGGTTTCATTGAAGACATCATAAGAAGGAAAGTGAAACGCCATGCAACCTCTGAAGAGACAACTAATACAACACCTATACCCCCTATTAGACTATTTTACAGGAACTTCTTCTCCACAGCTCATAAAACGGAGGAAAGGGTCCTGAAAGATATTGTTAATAGAAATGTTATCCCTACAGACAAAAATCAGAAGATACAACTAACGATTTACTATAAAACAAAAAAAACGGCCAGCCTACTCATGAGAAACTCTCCAGACACGGAGCAGAACGCTCTAAAAGAGACAAACGTCGTCTATGCCTTCAAATGCCCTCTTGGGGACTGTAAGCCTCAAAAAACTCAGTATATAGGCAAGACAACAACATCTCTTTCCAGGTTTTAACGATGCATAAGCAACAGGGCTCCATTAAGGAACATATATCTCTTCCCACAACCAAACATCACCAGCGAAATCTTAGCAAATAACACAGAAATCATTGATAGATACAGCGACAGCAGGCGGCTTGACATCTGCGAGGCACTACACATCAAGAAGTCAACACCAGCAATCAACAGCCAATTAACGCACAACTATATTCTACCCACTTCAAGACTCCGCTCCAATATAGAAACATCAAGAAATATGGGCCAATAGGCCTTCTGCAGTTCTATTTTTAACCAACTTCTGCAAATCTATGCCCATTGTTCCGTGTTCTGTGTTTTGTTGAAAGTTTGTTTTTCACCTCACTATTGTATTACATCACCTCACCCAAATGCAGGTATAAGAGCCAATGCTGTTTCAGGCATAAGTTGTGTGTGGATAAACTAAAGTCTTTGAAAATGTAATAAGTTTTACAAAACGCGCTCAAGTGTCGCGTCAGACTAGAAATAAAATGAATTTTGAAGAATTGATTTTCATTTACCGTCACCAGTAAAAAGAAACACAAGGAAAATCGAGAAAATTCGTGTTAGAATTATTAATCTTACTTTTTCGGTCATATTTAATATATATATATATATATATATATATATATATATATATATATATATATATATATATATATATATATATATATATATATATATATATATATATATGCGGAAAATCCACAGAGAAATGGGAAAGAGAGATGAACAGGGTGATTTTGGATGAGATGAACCGTATGTCTCTGTGTATTTTCCGCATACAAATGATCAGTGTTTAGTGATCGGTAATTGCATATATATATATATATATATATATATATATATATATATATATATATATATATATATATATATATTAGTGGGGTGAAACACAGAACATGGAAAACGGGGTATAGATTTGTAGAAGTAGAAGTCGGGTCCCAATAGAACTGCAGAAGGCCTATTGGCCCATATTTCTTGATGTTTCTATATTGGAGCGGAGTCTTGAAGTGGGTAGAATATAGTTGTAGTACAACTATATTCTACCCACTTCAAGACTCCGCTCCAATATAGAAACATCAAGAAATATGGGCCAATAGGCCTTCTGCAGTTCTATTGGGACCCGACTTCTACTTCTACAAATCTATACCCCGTTTTCCATGTTCTGTGTTTCACCCCACTAATATATATATATATATATAATATATATATATATATATATATATATATATATATATATATATATATATAAATATATATATATATATATATATATATATATATATATATATATATTATATATATATATATATATATATATATATATATATATATATATATATATATATATATATATATAGACACAGGGTACCGAATAAGTGACGAAGCCCTCCAGGAAATAGACAGAAATAGATCATGGCGTTGATATCACGCCGACCTTTCTCCTGAAGCCCACATCAAAATAAAATTATCAGCGGCATATGCAAGGCTGGCTAGCATCAAAACTGCCTTTTGAATCTTGTGTAAGGAGTCATTTAGAACCATGTGCACCACATATGTAAGACCAATCATGGAGTATGCGGCTCCAAAATGGAGTCCATACTCTGTCAAGCACAAGATGAAGCTGAAGGTTCAAAGGAATGCCTCCAGACTAGTCCCAGAACTAAGAACCATGAGGTACGAGGAAAGATGGAGCGAGTTGCACCGCATGTCGCTGGAAGACAGAAAAGTTTAGGGAGACATGATCACCACATACAAAATGTTTCACGGAATTGACAGGGTAGATAATGATAAAGTATTTAATACGAGTGGTACTCGCACACAGGAACACAGGTTGAAACTGAATACCCAAATGAGCCACAGAGATATTAGAAAGAACATTTTCAGTGTCAGAGTACTTAATAAATGGAATGCATTAGGCAGCGATGACTCCATACACTGACTACATAGAGACTGACTCCATACACAGTTTCAAATGAAAGATGTGACCGAGCTCAATAAGCTAAGGAACATATACACCTTTAGATTGAGAGTTGAGAGGCGGACCAAAGAGCCAAAACTCCACCGTCGCAAGTACAAGTAGGTGAGTATTATTAATAGTCACGAGTACCAGTTTCTCTTGTGGACGTTCATCAAGGTGAACTGCAACAGAGGCTGGGAAGCTTGTCAGTTATAGTTTTCTGGGCATTTGACGAGAGAAAAAGTTATTCCCGTGTCGTCTCCTCAGAACTTTATGTATGCACGTTAATTCATATTAAGATGACCATGAAAAGTGTCAACACGCATTTCTGCGTTAGTATCAGAGTTGATGTTTTCATTTATTGCAAATTCAATTGTTTGTTAACCGTTGTAAGTAGCTCTGACCTTTGCCTTTAGTTTCAGCAAATTTGTTGTCTCCTGACGTAAACACAGCTGTTTGACATTAGTGTCGACGGAGTTATTTACCATATTTGTCAACAAAGTTTGCTTACCATTACAAACCATGTTGCTTGTACCGTGTTTGGCCCTCGCACCTTCCTCTACAGGAGAGTGAACAAGATGTCTAGATATGAAACAAAATTATGATTAATGAGTTATTGAGTGGGGAGGAAAGAGGCGGATACCTTGAGCTGAAGCCCCCATCCCCAGACGCCCGGCTCACTGCTGAAGTCTTACAGGATCTGAGTTGAGTATGAATCAGCTGGGGAATTTCTGAAGGATATGTGGAGGCTTCCACCTGTCTGTCACTGAGAGCCTTTCATCCATCACTGGGAAGCTTCGATCCATTGATGAGAGGCTTACATCCGTCACTGCTTCCGTGTAGGGCGAGGTGAGGATGGTGAAGGTGGTGATAATGATGGTGACAGTGACCGATGATGACGGTATTGACCACAGGACACTCACCAGTACATGAGGATGACAGTATTGACCACAGGACACTCACCAGTACATGATGATGACAGTATTGACCACAGGACACTCACCAGTACATGATGATGACAGTATTGACCACAGGACACTCACCAGTATATGATGATGACAGTATTGACCACAGGACACTCACCAGTACATGATGATGACAGTATTGACCACAGGACACTCACCAGTATATGATGATGACAGTATTGACCACAGGACACTCACCAGTACATGATGATGACAGTATTGACCACAGGACACTCACCAGTACATGATGATGACAGTATTGACCACAGGACACTCACCAGTACATGATGATGACAGTATTGACCACAGGACACTCACCAGCACATGAGGATGACAGTATTGACCACAGGACACTCACCACCACAAGATGATGACGGTATTGACCACAGGACACTCACCAGCGCATGATGATGACAGTATTGACCACAGGACACTCACCAGTACATGATGATGACAGTATTGACCACAGGACACTCACCAGTACGTGATGATGACAGTATTGACCACAGGACACTCACCAGTACGTGATGATGACAGTATTGACCACAGGACACTCACCAGTACATGAGGATGACAGTATTGACCACAGGACACTCACCAGCACATGAGGATGACAGTATTGACCACAGGACACTCACCAGCATATCATCACAGTGAGCATCTCATCACCAGTCAGCATGTCATCACCACAGTCAGCATGTCATCACCACAGTCAGCATGTCATCACCACAGTCAGCATGTCATCACCACAGTCAGCATGTCATCATCACAGTCAGCATGTCATCACCACAGTCAGCATGTCATCACCACAGTCAGCATGTCATCACCACAGTCAGCATGTCATCACCACAGTCAGCATGTCATCACCACAGTCAGCATGTCATCACCACAGTCAGCATGTCATCACCACAGTCCGCAGTATGACCGAACTCCGGCCAGTATTTCCCCTATTCCAGCTATAAGAGTCATAACATTCCGGTTTGTATAAACTTCGAGGTATAGGGAAGAGTTTGGGTGCTGTACAGGAGAAGGCCATGTTGTCAGTTGGCCACAAATTTAGGGTTTTGTGAATGGCTTTAGGCTTTTCTGCCAGGAAAATATGGCTGTGGGAGGTGAGCTTTCCCGCCGGAGGAGGTCATGACGCAATTTATTTTGGGAGCCGCTCTAGCCGCCTGTTGATTGGTCAACCTCAGGTGCGTGGCGTTGTTGACAACTGGCGTGGCGCTTAGGGCGTGACGTAGTTGGTCGGAAGGGCGCCAGCGGCTCGAGGCGGGGTGCGGCGCTAGAGTCTCTCCAGTGATGTAAGAGTGTGGAAAGTACACTCGAGAGCTCGCTAGTCTGGGAGGCACTGAGGCCTCAGGAGGGATTTACTCAGTGACAGTTACCAATACCAACGACAGGAAGGCTTGTAATCTCCTGGGGAGCAGCTGAGGAAGTGCTTTGCTGTGGGAAGAGGACACCAAGACCTGAAGGCTGACAAGATCTGTGGTCGTGTGGCAGCTGAGTAGCACTTGGAAGAGCTGTGTTTCGGGTCATGTGGGCTACTAGCAATGGTAGCTGAGTGAAGCTTTGGAAAAGACAGTCCGAGACTACTGCGGAGTATGAGCACTGTCAACGAGACTACAGGGAGGATGCCACCTGTTCAATGACCGAGGGAAGAAGCCGGGAGCAGAACCATCCTGCAGTGTTTAAGTGTGTGCCTGGAGGAGGAACTGTAAAGGGGAATGAAGAACGGAGACGACGAGCCAGGTTGCGGATCGACGTGGACTTACGACGAGACGGGTCACTACCTGTCATGAGACGGGTCACTTCCTGTCATGAGACGGGTCACTTCCTGTCATGAGACGGGTCACTTCCTGTCATGAGACGGGTCACTTCCTGTCATGAGACGGGTCACCTGTGTCATGAGACGGGTCACCTCCTGTCATGAGACGGGTCACCTCCTGTCATGAGACGGGTCACTTCCTGTCATGAGACGGGTCACTTCCTGTCATGAGACGGGTCACTTCCTGTCATGAGACGGGTCACCTCCTGTCATGAGACGGGTCACTTCCTGTCATGAGACGGGTCACTTCCTGTCATGAGACGGGTCACCTCCTGTCATGAGACGGGTCACTTCCTGTCATGAGACGGGTCACCTCCTGTCATGAGACGGGTCACCTTCTGTCATGAGACGGGTCACTTCCTGTCATGAGACGGGTCACTTCCTGTCATGAGACGGGTCACCTCCTGTCATGAGACGGGTCACTTCCTGTCATGAGACGGGTCACTTCCTGTCATGAGACGGGTCACTTCCTGTCATGAGACGGGTCACTTCCTGTCATGAGACGGGTCACTTCCTGTCATGAGACGGGTCACTTCCTGTCATGAGACGGGTCACTTCCTGTCATGAGACGGGTCACTTCCTGTCATGAGACGGGTCACTTCCTGTTATCGCCGAGCACAACTGCCAGGACCAGGACCCCGTCTGTCATCACGACGTGGAATCATCGGCTGATTTGTGTCGGAATGTAAAGTTAGATACTCTTCCCCTCCTAATTGTCCCTTGAGTTAGGACGAGATTCTCTCATAGGCATTATTATTCCAGATCTTTATAAATATATATGTGTACGGTTATAGATTTATATAAATATATACATTTACGTACGAACATTCGTTGATCATATTCAGAAGGTATATCATTTGGGCAGTGCATTATGTAAAGTGTGGGCCAGGATTATTCTTGTATAAGTGTAAGAAGATAAACTATTGCCGCATTGACATTTATCAGACAGTTTTGGTTTGTGGCGACCTTTAGAGTTGACAAAGGTTCTACCTGAGCGGCGGAAGTTTACTCACCTGTTTGAACCTGTGTAGATAGCCTTCAGTAAACCCTTCGTTACTTTTACCAGTGTGTGTTTGCTTTACCTCTCCATCCTCTTTGTAGTTAAAACTTTTTAATTATTGCACACCATATTCTTGCATATACTGGGAAACAAATGAGTTACCATTGAGAAAAGTGTGGTGAGCTGTGTGTTATGGGGGCTCCGTTGGCAACCTGCTAGATATATATATTATATATATATATATATATATATATATATATATATATATATATATATATATATATATATATATATATATATATATATATATTATATATATATATATATATTAGGGGTACCACCTCTGGTGCAATTGCAGGGACCCACATCCTCGAAGAAGAAAACAAGAGCATTCAGAGAAGATCTTGTGGATTCTCACCGAATACTAATTCTTTTCTTCTCCTACCACCCCTATTATTTTTTGTATGTTTTGTTTTATTTTATTGCAATGCTACAGTTTACAGAGAACACACACACACACACAAATATATAACAATTAAACAATCAGCGTTCGAAGACCTCGTCCAGCTCCTCGGAGGTTGGGTGCGTACCCAGGATACAGCACGCATTTCCCCTCTGCACTGCGACACTGAGGCGCTGGAACAGGAAACTGGCTGCTCGTGGGTCTCTAGTTTTCCCAATGAGTTCCTCACCAACCTCCTTTAAAAACTTGAGTGCACATTTACCCCAGGCGCCCAGAGTCTCTGAGCCTATCGGCACGAACCTGTAACAACGTTCTAGGTCTCTGTACTT
>WNGS01005605.1:20870-48946 GCA_020271785.1 Procambarus virginalis
GGGTACCTGATGTCAGACATCTGCAGGGCTGAAAGAGGCGTTGGAGCAGAATTTGTGTGCGTTTCACTTACGAGATGGAGAAGGATGAGAAGATGCTCTTTCTAGATGTAACAGTCATGGAAAGGAGCGGAGGTTTCCACACTGCAGTCTACACTAAGGAAACAAACATAGGAATGTGCCTAAATGCCAACAGTGACTGCCCAGACAGGTACAAGAGGAGAGTTGTTAACGCTTATGTCGACCGTGCTCTCAGCCACAGCTCAGAATGGAAGCACGTCGATGAAGAACTCTGTAGGGTAAGGCAGGTCCTAGTCAACAACGGCTTCTCCAATGGTTTCGTTGAAGACATCATAAGAAGGAAAGTGAAACGCCATGCAACCTCTGAAGAGACAACTAATACAACACCTATACCCCCTATCAGACTATTTTACAGGAACTTCTTCTCCACAGCTCATAAACGGAGGAAAGGGTCCTGAAAGATATGTTAATAGAAATGTTATCTCTACAGACAAAAATCAGAAGATACAACTAACGATTTACTATAAAACCAAAAAAACGGCCAGCCTACTCATGAGAAACTCTCCAGACACGGAGCAGAACGCTCTAAAAGAGACAAACGTCGTCTATGCCTTCATATGCCCTCTTGGGGACTGTAAGCCTCAAAAAACTCAGTATATAGGCAAGACAACAACATCTCTTTCCAGGCGTTTAACGACGCATAAGCAACAGGGCTCCATTAAGGAACATATATTCTCTTCCCACACCAAACTATCACCAGCGAAATCTTAGCAAATAACACAGAAATGATTGATAGATACAGCGACAGCAGGCGGCTTGACATCTGCGAGGCACTCACATCAAGAAGTCAACACCAGCAATCAACAGTCAATTAACGCACAACTATATTCTACCCACTTCAAGACTCCGCTCCAATATAGAAACATCAAGAAATATGGGCCAATAGGCCTTCTGCAGTTCTATTTTTAACCAACTTCTGCAAATCTATGCCCATTGTTCCGTGTTCTGTGTTTTGTTGAAAGTTTGTTTTTCACCTCACTATTGTATTCCATCACCTCACCCAAATGCAGGTATAAGAGCCAATGCTGTTTCAGGCATAAGTGTGTGTGGATAAACTAAAGTCTTTGAAAATGTAATAAGTTTTACAAAACGCGCTCAAGTGTCGCGTCAGACTAGAAATAAAAATGAATTTTGGAGAATTGATTTTTCATTTACCGTCACCAGTAAAAAGAAACACAAGGAAAATCGAGAAAATTCGTGTTAGAATTATTAATCTTACTTTTTCGGTCACATTTAATATATATATATATATATATATATATATATATATATATATATATATATATATATATATATATATATATATATATATATATATATATATATATATATATGCCGAAAATCCACAGAGAAATGGGAAAGAGAGATGAACAGGATGATTTTGGATGAGATGAACCGTATTTCTCTGTGTATTTTCCGCATACAAATGATCAGTGTTTAGTGATCGTAATTGCATATATATATATATATATATATATATATATATATATATATATATATATATATATATATATATATATATATATATATATATATATATATATATATATATATATTAGTGGGGTGAAACACAGAACATGGAAAACGGGGTATAGATTTGTAGAAGTAGAAGTCGGGTCCCAATAGAACTGCAGAAGGCCTATTGGCCCATATTTCTTGATGTTTCTATATTGGACCGGAGTCTTGAAGTGGGTAGAATATAGTTGTAGTACAACTATATTCTACCCACTTCAAGACTCCGCTCCAATATAGAAACATCAAGAAATATGGGCCAATAGGCCTTCTGCAGTTCTATTGGGACCCGACTTCTACTTCTACAAATCTATACCCCGTTTTCCATGTTCTGTGTTTCACCCCACTAATATATATATATAATATATATATATATATATATAATATATATATATATATATATATATATATATATATATATATATATATATATAATATATATATATATATATATATATATATATATATATATATATATATATATATATATATATATATATATATATATATATATAGACACAGGGTACCGAATAAGTGACTAAGCCCTCCAGAAAATAGACAGAAATAGATCATGGCGTTGATATCACGCCGACCTTTCTCCTGAAGCCCACATCAAAATAAAATTATCAGCGGCATATGCAAGGCTGGCTAGCATCAAAACTGCCTTTTGAATCTTGTGTAAGGGGTCATTTAGAACCATGTGCACCACATATGTAAGACCAATCCTGGAGTATGCGGCTCCAAAATGGAGTCCGTACTCTGTCAAGCACAAGATGAAGCTGAAGGTTCAAAGGAATGCCTCCAGACTAGTCCCAGAACTAAGAAGCATGAGGTACGAGGAAAGATGGAGTGAGTTGCACCGCATGTCGCTGGAAGACAGAAGAGTTTAGGGAGACATGATCACCACATACAAAATGTTTCACGAAATTGACAGGGTAGATAATGATAAAGTATTTAATACGAGTGGTACTCGCACACAGGAACACAGGTTGAAACTGAATACCCAAATGAGCCACAGAGATATTAGAAAGAACATTTTCAGTGTCAGAGTACTTAATAAATGGAATGCATTAGGCAGCGATGACTCCATACACTGACTACATAGAGACTGACTCCATACACAGTTTCAAATGAAAGATGTGACCGAGCTCAATAAGCTAAGGAACATATACACCTTTAGATTGAGAGTTGAGAGGCGGACCAAAGAGCCAAAACTCCACCGTCGCAAGTACAAGTAGGTGAGTATTATTAATAGTCACGAGTACCAGTTTCTCTTGTGGACGCTCATCAAGGTGAACTGCAGCAGAGGCTGGGAAGCTTGTCAGTTATAGTTTTCTGGGCATTTGACGACAGAAAAAGTTATTCCCGTGTCGCCTCCTCAGAACTTTATGTATGCACGTTAATTCATATTAAGATGACCATGAAAAGTGTCAACACGCATTTCTGCGTTACTATCAGAGTTGATATTTCCATTTATTGCAAATTCAATTGTTTGTTAACCGTTGTAAGTAGCTCTGACCTTTGGCTTTAGTTTCAGCAAATTTGTTGTCTTCTGGCGTAAACACAGCTGTTTGACATTAGTGTCGACGGAGTTATTTACCATATTTGTCAACAAAGTTTGCTTACCATTACAAACCATGTTGCTTGTACCGTGCTTGGCCCTCGCACCATCCTCTACAGGAGAGTGAACAAGATGTCCAGATATGAAACAAAAGTATGATTAATGAGTTATTGAGTGGGGAGGAAAGAGGCGAATACCTTGAGCTGAAGCCCCAATCCCCAGACGCCCGGCTCACTGCTGAAGTCTTACAGGATCTCAGTTGAGTATGAATCAGCTGGGGAATTTCTGAAGGATATGTGGAGGCTTCCACGTGTCTGTCACTGAGAGCCTTTCATCCATCACTGGGAAGCTTCGATCCATTGATGAGAGGCTTACATCCGTCACTGCTTCCATGTAGGACGAGGTGAGGATGGTGAAGGTGGTGATAATGATGGTGACAGTGATCGATGATGACGGTATTGACCACAGGACACTCACCAGTACATTATGATGACAGTATTGACCACAGGACACTAACCAGTACATGATGATGACAGTATTGACCACAGGACACTCACCAGTACATGAGGATGACAGTATTGACCACAGGACACTCACCAGTACATGATACTGACAGTATTGACCACAGGACACTCACCAGTACATGGTGATGACAGTATTGACCACAGGACACTCACCAGTACATGATGATGACAGTATTGACCACAGGACACTCACCAGTACATGATGATGACAGTATTGACCACAGGACACTCACCAGTACATGATGATGACAGTATTGACCACAGGACACTCACCAGTACATGATGATGACAGTATTGACCACAGGACACTCACCAGCACATGATGATGACAGTATTGACCACAGGACACTCACCAGTACATGATGACAGTATTGACCACAGGACACTAACCAGTACATGATAATGACAGTATTGACCACAGGACACTAACCAGTACATGATGATGGTATTGACCACAGGACACTCACCAGTACATGATGATGACAGTAATGACCACAGGACACTAACCAGTACATGATGATGACAGTATTGACCACAGGACACTAACCAGTACATGATGATGGTATTGACCACAGGACACTCACCAGTACATGATGATGACAGTAATGACCACAGGACACTAACCAGTACATGATGATGACAGTATTGACCACAGGACACTAACCAGTACATGATGACGGTATTGACCACAGGACACTAACCAGTACATGATGACGGTATTGACCACAGGACACTAACCAGTACATGATGACGGTATTGACCACAGGACACTAACCAGTACATGATGACGGTATTGACCACAGGACACTAACCAGTACATGATGACGGTATTGACCACAGGACACTAACCAGTACATGATGATGACAGTATTGACCACAGGACACTAACCAGTACATGATGACGGTATTGACCACAGGACACTAACCAGTACATGATGACAGTATTGACCACAGGACACTAACCAGTACATGATGACGGTATTGACCACAGGACACTAACCAGTACATGATGATGACAGTATTGACCACAGGACACTAACCAGTACATGATGATGACAGTATTGACCACAGGACACTAACCAGTACATGATGACAGTATTGACCACAGGACACTCACCAGTACATGATGATGACAGTAATGACCACAGGACACTAACCAGTACATGATGATGGTATTGACCACAGGACACTAACCAGTACATGATAATGACAGTATTGACCACAGGACACTAACCAGTACATGATACTGACAGTATTGACCACAGGACACTTGTCGGAAAACCCGACACCATTTAATAATATTACATGCAATATGCAGATAATATTGTTGCTGTTGTATACACAAGTTTACTCCAAGAAAATGTACCTTGTAGTGAAGTTTTCCGTCAATAGAAAACGGGATATTATTGCCACATAGTACTATAAATTCACCAGCTATTCTGATGGGAATTATTCTTAAATACAGTAGTCTTTGAACTTATTACATCATAAAACATCTCATTTGAATTAACTTGATTATCAGTATCAAAATAAAGTAAATGTGACCCTTCTATTAGTTACTGACATCTGGACAAAGTGAGCCAGTAGCGTCAGAGCAGTGGTGTGAAGAGGTCAGCCATTGTTTGTTAAGACCGAGTCGTTGGAGCAAATTCCGCTCCTATAATTCTCATGGATGAAGTGTTATGGAGATTAAATTTAGTGTTCTACCATCATCAACACGCTGTCAACAACCACAAGGGAAGTGTCTTTCCGAAATCTTATCTAAGTCATTATTGACCAGTAATGTTAGATAGATATGATTAATTCCGGTTAGGACGCGAACGATCGACTCAACACAGGTAATTAAGCCTTGGTCCTTATCTTATATAATATACAGTGTTTCTCTGATATAGTTGTCATATATTAGGATTCCGGCTTTACAGCTAGTGCCCTTTGACAGGAAAAAGAAGAGGAAGCAAGAATTAATCTTGGTACATCAGTTACTTTGGTGATGCAAGCTAGCCTCTCACGAGGATAATTTAGTGTCTTCATCCCAGTTATACCTGGTGGACTAAGCCTACCATACAATAAGATAAGGCACCTCCAATTTTATATATTAATATATGTAGTTTAATACTGTAGTTTGATTGGCTGCATATATATAAATTTAAAATAAACCCCCCTAATGTGTAAGGATCGATTTGTGAGAAATATTGAAGAAATACAGTCCACTTAACGTCATACCAACTGCTATCGAAAAATTTCTATTAACGTAAATATATATTTTATATAAATTCATATAAATTAAATATATATAAATCTCACAGGTCGGTTCCCACATTATTTGGTCTTTCGAACCTAGATGATTATTCCAGTTAACTAGGACCAATTATATGGTCCTTTGAATCTAGATAGTACAGAACCGGTTCGAATCTGCCCACTAATGGTCATCTTCTAGCCGAATGACAGACTATTTGGTCATCTTTGTATGGGATGAACCATAGTTAACCAGTGGATTCATTACATACACTGGTACTAGTACGATTTATACAATAACAATACATCGCCAGTCAAAGACCGGCCACAACAATCACAAGTTGATTATGCTGACCTGGAAAGCTATTATCAAGCAGCTGCAGGTAAATTTGAGCAAATCAAATGCCAAATAGCAACATATGTGGCCGAACTTGCCAACACCAATTTATCAGAATCAGAAATAGACGACATTATGGTTGATCTAGCGAGTTATGAAGATCACACTCAGGCCACGTTACAGCCTTACGTCAAATTAATTGCCCAGAACAAGGCGATAACAACAACAACAGTTTCATCTAATACGAGTCAAGCAGAAGCTCGACTCCCTCCAACTAATTTACCCACTTTCTCAGGAAAGGACGAGGAAGATTGGGACGAATTTGGGAACAAATTCGTTGAACTTGTGGACTCAAAACAATCTTTACCTAAGAGTAGTAAATTCTCTAATCTTCAAGGCCAATTATCAGGTGAGGCTAAAACAGTAGTATCCAATCTGAGATTAACTAATGATGACTATGATCTGGCAGTACAACTCCTCAAGGATAATTATGCTCATCCAGAAGTAAGAACATCACATTTAGTTCATGAGCTGTTGCATTTACCCCCACCGGAGGCTTCAGCTGATGCACTCCAAGTCTTCAAGCTGGAGGTAGAATCAATGATCAATGCCCTCAGCCTGACAGCAGATACAAACGGGGTTGAGTGGGTCTTAAAAATATTTGTCCAGGAGAAAATACTTACGGACGCATTGAGACAATTGAGTGCTCATTACAACAAAAGTATCTTATCCATGAATGAAATATCTGAGGGTTTACGTTCAGTAGTTCATCAATTACGAACACATGACAAATTAAAACCACCTAGTAAACTTTCAGAAACCAATAATAGTAAACCACAGATTACCAAAGTTACTCCAAATCATTCTAAACAATATAATTCAACACCAAGGTGGAACAGCGGCAGTGTGGGCGTATATGCAGTGGGACCCTCCAAGCCTATAGTTACTGTGTCACCCAAGAACGTGACACCAAAGGGTACTGGAAGCTATGGAACATGTTTGTTCTGCAATGAGAAACATTCGATGTCCCACTGCCGTAATTTTCTTGACAGTGACGCCCGTGTTGAGCGACTGAATGATTTGCAACAATGTTGACCGGACCACACACTAGAAGGTGAAGAGACGACGACGTTTCGGTCCGTCCTGGACCATTCTCAAGTCGATTGTGATGAGGGAGTAGAGACAGGCATTAAATAGGCAAGAGAGACCTGAGGAGCAAAGTAAGGTGTAGTAAAGGGGATAGTAATAATAATAGGAGCTGCAGAAGGCCTATTGGCCCATACGAGGCAGCTCCTATTATAACCACCGAATGAGAAGGAGATAGGAATAACAAGAGGATAGCAAGGGAGCGTAGGAGAAGAGATAAAGAAAAGGAAAGAGAAAGAAAGAAAATAGGAGGGGTAGGCCTAAGCCTACAAAATAGGAGGGGTAGGCCTAAGCCTACCCCTCCTATTTTCTTTCTTTCTCTTTCCTTTTCTTTATCTCTTCTCCTACGCTCCCTTGCTATCCTCTTGTTATTCCTATCTCCTTCTCATTCGGTGGTTATAATAGGAGCTGCCTCGTATGGGCCAATAGGCCTTCTGCAGCTCCTATTATTATTACTATCCCCTTTACTACACCTTACTTTGCTCCTCAGGTCTCTCTTGCGTATTTAATGCCTGTCTCTACTCCCTCATCACAATCGACTTGAGAATGGTCCAGGACGGACCGAAACGTCGTCGTCTCTTCACCTTCTAGTGTGTGGTCCGGTCAACATACTTTAGCCACGTTATTGTGACTCATCGCCTGTATTTGCAATATTGCATGAGGTGCCTCAGGAAACATAACATCAACGACTGTAATACCCAATTACACACCTGTAATAAGTGTAACAAGGGTCAGCACCATGCAGCATTGTGCAGAGACACCAAATAACGTCTCCAAACCCCTAGGTGGAAGATAGCATTCCCACCACAGTACAGTACTGCAAGGTGCAACAAACAACGAGTGTCCAATCGGCAAAGTCCAACGGTAATACAACTTTACCTACTGCCCAAATTACCATCCAGAATAAGAGGGCCAAGGTTCATACCCGTGGGTTGTTTGACCAAGGGTCCCAGAGAACATACGTCACTAAAAAGTTGGCAGATGAACTACAATTAAGGCCTGTAGCCCAGACGACAATCAACATCTCAGGGTTTCTAACTGATACAGGATCTCAAGTCTACCAGGTGGTACAACCATCAGTACGTTTAGGCAGTTACGTCTGTCAAGTGCAAGCCATTGTGGTGGACAAAATACCAGCAGACTTACAAGTACAAAGTCTGAGAGCAACAGCCAAATTCCTGAGAAATAGAGGAATAAAATTGGCAGACAATATTAAGTCTGATCACCTCACCGACTTCGGTATCCTTGTAGGTACAGACTACTACCATCGATTCATTGGTAGTCCTACTAAATATCAGGGCATAACCATGTTAAATTCTGCAGGAGGCAAATTACGCTCAGGCCAAGTATTAAAGTTGAGGAGACCTATGCCTGCAGATAAACAATACCAGTAGAAATCTGAATTTGTCAGCCGATTATATATCTAAAGTAGCATTATACTAAGAAGATTACAGCTGATTATAGCAACAAAGGTTGATGTTAATATCATAATTTAAAGATGAAAATGAGTTCATGAGGCCTCAGTGGCAAATCAGTGAACAGTAGCCTAAACAGCTACAAGTCACTGCGACCAATGTCACTGAACCCACTGCAGTCTCAGAACCATACCTAGCTTTAATGATGGGCTATTCAATCCTCTGAATTAACTAAATTAAACCCCCAATAAATCTGACGACTGATTTTGATTTATTAATTAGTCAAGATGAATTCCATGGGTCTCAGTATTTATATATCAGTGACCAGTTACCTGAACAAGCTTCAAGGTATATCTAATGTCACTGATCTCACTGCAGTCCCAAAATCATACTTGATTGTAGTACTTGATCACATTAAGTCCTCTGGGTTAAAATGAAATTAGGCTATAATTTTAGCCTTTCAAGAGTTAACAGGGAAATTAAATTGAATTAGACTTCTAACCCCTGCAACTCGAGTACGGGACATCCATCCTGTACAAACAGACACACAAATGTGTGATTACTAACAACTAACATCAAATTAATTTAATAATTCGAAGGAGGAGTATCGGTGTTCGTCTGTTCTAAATAGGACTTCGACCCGTGAGCAGCCCCCGGGGAATTGTGTCGGAAAACCCGACACCATTTAATAATATTACATGCAATATGCAGATAATATTGCTGCTGTTGTATACACAAGTTAACCCTTAGAAAATGTACCTTGTAGTGGATTTTTCCATCAATTGAAAATGGGATATCATTGCCACATAGTACTATAAATTCACCAGCTATTCTGTTGGGAATTATTCTTAAATATAGTAGTCCTTGGACTTATTACATCATAAAACATCTCATTTGAATTTCCTTAAGTATCACTATCAAAATAAAGTAAATGTGACCCTTCTATCAGATACTGACATCTGGACAAAGTGAGCCAGTAGCGTCAGAGCAGTGGTGTGAAGAGGTCAGCCATTGTTTGTTAAGACCGAGTCGTTGGAGCAAATTCCGCTCCTATAATTCTCATGGACGAAGTGTTATGGAGATCAAATTTAGTGTTCTACCATCATCAACACACTCAAACGACCACAAGGGAAGTGTCTTTCCGAAATCTTATCTAAGTCATCCCGATCAACTCAACACGGGTAATTAAGCCTTGGTCCTTATCTTATATAATATACAGTGTTTTCTCTGATATAGCTGTCAAATATTAGGATTCCGGCGTTACAGCTAGTGCCCTTTGACAGGAACAAGAAGAGGAAGCAAGAATTAATCTTGGTACATAAGTTACTATGGGTGATGGAAGCTAGCCTCACACGAGGATAATTTGGTGTCTACATCCTAGTTATACCTGGTAGACTAAGCCTACCATACAATAAGATAAGGCACCTCCAATTTTATATATTAATATATGTAGTTTAATACTGTCGTTTGATTTGCTGCATGTATATAAATTTAAAATAAACCCCCCTAATGTGTAAGGATCGATTTGTGAGAAATATTGCAGAAATACAGTCCACTTAACATGATACCAAATGCTATCGAAATATGTAAATTAACGGAAATAAAAATTTTGAATAAATTCATATAAATTAAATAAATATAAATCTCACAGGTCGGTTCCCACAACACTCACCAGTACATGAGGATGACAGTACTGACCACAGGACACTCACCAGTACATGATGATGACAGTATTGACCGTAGGACACTCACCAGTACATGATGATGACAGTACTGACCACAGGACACTCACCAGTACATGATGATGACAGTATTGACCGTAGGACACTCACCAGTACATGATGATGACAGTATTGACCACAGGACACTCACCAGTACATGATGATGACAGTATTGACCACAGGACACTCACCAGTACATGATGATGACAGTATTGACCACAGGACACTCACCAGTACATGATGATGACAGTATTGACCACAGGACACTCACCAGTACATGATGATGACAGTATTGACCACAGGACACTCACCAGCATATGATGATGACAGTATTGACCACAGGACACTCACCAGCACATGATGATGACAGTATTGACCACAGGACACTCACCAGTACATGATGATGACAGTATTGACCACAGGACACTCACCAGTACATGAGGATGACAGTATTGACCACAGGACACTCACCAGTATATCACCACAGTCAGCATGTCATCACCACAGTGAGCATGTCATCACCACAGTGAGCATGTCATCACCACAGTCAGCATGTCATCACCACAGTGAGCATGTCATCACCACAGTCAGCATGTCATCACCACAGTCAGCATGTCATCACCACAGTCAGCATGTCATCACCACAGTCAGCATGTCATCATCACAGTCAGCATGTCATCACCACAGTCAGCATGTCATCACCACAGTCAGCATGTCATCACCACAGTCAGCATGTCATCACCACAGTCAGCAGTATGACTGCTGACCCACATGAGCCACAGAGACGTTAGAAGGAACTTTTTCAGTGTCAGAGTAGTTAACGGATGGAATGCATTAGGCAGTGATGTGGTGGAGGCTGACTCCATACACAGTTTCAAGTGTAGATATGATAGAGCCCAGTAGGCTCAGGAATCTGTACACCAGTTGATTGACAGTTGAGAGGCGGGACCAAAGAGCCAAAGTTCAACCCCCGCAAGCACAAATAGGTGAGTACAAATAGGTGAGTACAGTCAGCATGTCATCACCACAGTCAGCAGTATGACCGAACTCCGGCCAGTATTTCCCCTATTCCAGCTTTAAGAGTCGTAATGCTCCGGTTTGTATAAACTTCGAGGTATAGGGAAGAGTTTGGGTGCTGTACAGGAGAAGGCCATGTTGTCAGTTGGCCACAAATTTAGGGTTTTGCGAAAGGCTTTAGGCTTTTCTGCCAGGGAAATATGGCTGTGGGAGGTGAGCTTTCCCGCCGGAGGAGGTCATGACGCAATTTATTTTGGGAGCCGCTCTAGCCGCCTGTTGATTGGTCAACCTCAGGTGCGTGGCGCTGTTGACAACTGGCGTGGCGCCTAGGGCGTGACGTAGTTGGTCGGAAGGGCGCCAGCGGCTCGAGGCGGGGTGCGGCGCTAGAGTCTCTCCAGTGATGTAAGAGTGTGGAAAGTACACTCGAGAGCTCGCTAGTCTGGGAGGCACTGAGGCCTCAGGAGGGATTTACTCAGTGACAGTTACCAATACCAACGACAAGAAGGCTTGTAATCTCCTGGGGAGCAGCTGAGGAAGTGGTTTGCTTGTGGGAAGAGGACACCAAGACCTGAAGGCTGACAAGATCTGTGGTCGTGTGGCAGCTGAGTAGCACTTGGAAGAGCTGTGTTTCGGGTCATGTGGGCTACTAGCAATGGTAGCTGAGTGAAGCTTTGGAAAAGACAGTCCGAGACTACTGCGGAGTATGAGCACTGTCAACGAGACTACAGGGAGGATGCCACCTGTTCAATGACCGAGGGAAGAAGCCGGGAGCAGAACCATCCTGCAGTGTTTAAGTGTGTGCCTGGAGGAGGAACTGTAAAGGGGAATGAAGAACGGAGACGACGAGCCAGCCTGCGGATCGACGTGAACTTACGACGAGACGGGTCACTTCCTGTCATGAGACGGGTCACCTCCTGTCATGAGACGGGTCACCTCCTGTCATGAGACGGGTCACTTCCTGTCATGAGACGGGTCACCTCCTGTCATGAGACGGGTCACCTCCTGTCATGAGACGGGTCACCTCCTGTCATGAGACGGGTCACTTCCTGTCATGAGACGGGTCACCTCCTGTCATGAGACGGGTCACCTCCTGTCATGAGACGGGTCACTTCCTTGTCATGAGACGGGTCACCTCCTGTCATGAGACGGGTCACTTCCTGTCATGAGACGGGTCACCTCCTGTCATGAGACGGGTCACCTCCTGTCATGAGACGGGTCACTTCCTGTCATGAGACGGGTCACCTCCTGTCATGAGACGGGTCACCTCCTGTCATGAGACGGGTCACTTCCTGTCATGAGACGGGTCACCTCCTGTCATGAGACGGGTCACCTCCTGTCATGAGACGGGTCACCTCCTGTCATGAGACGGGTCACCTCCTGTCATGAGACGGGTCACCTCCTGTCATGAGACGGGTCACCTCCTGTCATGAGACGGGTCACCTCCTGTCATGAGACGGGTCACTTCCTGTCATGAGACGGGTCACTTCCTGTCATGAGACGGGTCACTTCCTGTCATGAGACGGGTCACTTCCTGTCATGAGACGGGTCACTTCCTGTCATGAGACGGGTCACTTCCTGTCATGAGACGGGTCACTTCCTGTCATGAGACGGGTCACTTCCTGTCATGAGACGGGTCACTTCCTGTCATGAGACGGGTCACTTCCTGTCATGAGACGGGTCACTTCCTGTCATGAGACGGGTCACTTCCTGTCATGAGACGGGTCACTTCCTGTCATCGCCGAGCAGAACTGCCAGGACCAGGACCCCGTCTGTCATCACGACGTGGAATCATCGGCTGATTTGTGGCGGAATGTAAAGTTAGATACTCTTCCCCTCCTAATTGTCCCTTGAGTTAGGTGGAGATTCTCTCATAGGCATTATTATTCCAGATCTTTATAAATATATATGTGTACGGTTATAGATTTATATAAATATATACATTTACGTACGAACATTCGTTGATCATATTCAGAAGGTATATCATTTGGGCAGTGCATTATGTAAAGTGTGGGCCAGGATTATTCTTGTATAAGTGTAAGAAGATAAACTATTGCCGCATTGACATTTATCAGACAGTTTTGGTTGGTGGCGACCTTTAGAGTTGACAAAAGTTCTACCTGAGCGGCGGAAGTTTACTCACCTGTTTGAACCTGTGTAGATAGCCTTCAGTAAACCCTTCGTTACTTTTACCAGTGTGTTTGCTTTACCTCTCCATCCTCTTTGTAGTTAAAACTTTTTAATTATTGCACACCATATTCTTGCATATACTGGGAAACAAATGAGTTACCATTGAGAAAAGTGTGGTGAGCTGTGTGTTATGGGGGCTCCGTTGGCAACCTGCTAGATATATATATATATATATATATATATATATATATATATATATATATATATATATATATATATATATATATATATATATATATATATATATATATATATATAGGGGGGTACCACCTCTGGTGCAATTATAGGGACCCACAGCCTCAGAGAAGGGAACACAGAGCATTCAGGGAAAAACTTGCCATTTAACTCTGAATACATGAGGGTATTCGCTTCTCCTACCACCCCCCTTTTTTATGGTGTACACTTTATTAAGCAAGGTTATAAAGTTACATATCTGATTGTATACAAAAAATGAGCATTAAGAGGACACAAAAATAGTTCGCTTCCTAGAAGCTGTAGATTTCCTCAAACTCCTCCGACGTTGGGCAGGAACCGAGGATGCAGCGAGCATTCCCCCTCTGGATCGCGACACTGAGGCGCTGAAAGAGAAAACTTGCCGCTCTAGGGTCTCTTGTGGTGTCAATGAGCTTGGAACCAAGATCCTTTAGAAACCTTCTTGCACTCTCTCCCCATGGGCCTAGGGTCTCCGACCCTATTGGAACGAAGTTGTACCGATGATCTAATTGCCTATACTTGCCTGACTATATATATATATATATATATATATATATATATATTATATATATATATATATATATATATATATATATATATATATATAGGAAGTTGGAGTGATTTTACCGGCAGGCAAGCTCGATCGAGTGACCCGAGCTTCAGTGATGATGACATGACTCGAGCAAGTCATCACCATAGCGTGCACGTCGTCACCACATTGAGCATGTCATCACCACTGTCAACATGTCATCACCACAGTGAGCATGTCATCACCACAGTGAGCATGTCATCACCACAGTGTGCATGTCATCAGCACAGTGAGCATGTCATCACCACAGTGAGCATGTCATCAGCACAGTGAGCATGTCATCACTACAGTGAGCATGTCATCACCACAGTGAGCATGTCATCACCACAGTGAGCATGTCATCACCACAGTGAGCATGTCATCACCACAGTGAGCATGTCATCACCACAGTGAGCATGTCATCACCACAGTGAGCAAGTCATCACCACAGAGAGCATTGTTCTGCCTTGAGAGGGTTTGGGATTTTGGGACTTAAACCTCCAAAAGAGAGCTCTGGTTGTTGCACCAGACTGTTACTTGCGTACAGGTGGACAACGTCCCTAACCACTCCCTGATGGAACAAACAACCGACCTCGGCAGCCACACTCCCGCTACTGTCGGTCGACCACCAGTGGACACGAGTGCTTGGAATTTACTCAGATCACCCTGTACGCCTCTTGATCTTGGAGAAGGGTTCATCATCACATATTTAGGGGTGCGGCTCCAACATTGGCCTCGTTGTCTTGTGTACACACCCTACTCGAGCCGCCATGACTCCCCACTCTCTCCTTGTTTCGAATGCTCTCGTAAACCACCCTTTTGTGAATTAGTATCCTCTGCCACCTCTGTCCACAGCCATGACCCTCTCTCTTTCTCTCTCTCTCTCTCTCTTTCGCTTTCTGGGAAACCTCACCAGGACAAGAGCAAAACCCTGGCTATACATTTAATATACAAGGAAAACACGCATAATACATGACATCTATATAAATAAAAATGGAAATGTTCGTTAGTTCAAAATCGCTAATCTCCACAAGTTCTTCATTGATTGCTTTGAAATTTTCACACAACGTTCCATTCGCATCCGAGCGGGATTTTATACACATAATATATAGATGTCACGTCTGTGACGGGAAAAAACATGTTTTTTTTTTAAACTGTGTTTTTCATGTGTTTTTCATGTGAGGCAAATCTTCGAAACATAAATTGTGAGGAGGATCAAGACAGCGGAAGATAGTATG
Organism: Procambarus virginalis; assembly: GCA_020271785.1. NCBI lineage: Eukaryota > Metazoa > Arthropoda > Malacostraca > Decapoda > Cambaridae > Procambarus > Procambarus virginalis. Next base: position 36,623 of record WNGS01005605.1, read on the forward strand.
AAGCTAGAAAATGACCTAGACCAACTGAAGGAATGGTCCAACAAATGGCTACTAAAGTTTAACCCAAATATATGCAAGGTAATGAAACTAGGCGGAGGAAACAGGAGACCAGACACAGGATAAAGAATGGGGGATGAAGTCCTTCATGAAACGAACATAGAGAAAGATCTAGACGATGATATCACCCCAAACCAGTCTCCTGAAGACCACGTCAAAAGAAATACATCTGCGAAATACGCGAGGCTGGCTAACATCAGAACTGCCTTCAGGAACTGTGTAAGGAATCATTCAGAATCTTGTATACCACATATGTAGGAACAATCCTGGAGTTTGCAGCCCCAGCATGGAGCCCGAACCTTGTCAAGCAGAAGACGAAGCTGGAAAAAGTTCAGTGATATGCCACAAAGCTCGTACCAGAACTAAGAGGCAGGAGTTATGAGCAAAGGCTGCGTGAACTGAACCTCACGTCGCTGGAAGACAGAAGAGCTCGGGAGACATGATCACCACATACAAAATTATTATTGGAATTGACAGGGTAGAAAAGGATGGGCTATTTAACACTGGAGGTACACGCACAAGGGGACACAGGTGGAAGCCGAGTACCCAAATTAACCATAGAGACATTAAGAAGAACTTGTTCAGCGTCAGAGTTGTTAGTAAATGGAATGCACTAGGTAGTGATGTGGTGGAGGCTGACTCTATACACAGTTTCATATGTAGAAATGATGCAGCTCGAGAAGCTCAGGAATCTGTACACCAGTATATTGATGGTTGAGAGGCGGGATAAAAGAGCCAAAGCTCAACCCCACGCAAGCACAACTAGGCAAGTACAACTAGGTAAGCACACACACACACAAACACACACGCTGAAACGGTGACTGGCAAGAGGCACTGAACCAGTGCCTCATAGGCACTGAGGCCAGTGTCCTTAACTTGTATACCATGCAAGGTGATGGAGAAGATCGTGAGATAAAACCTAGTAACACATCTGGAGAGAAGGGACTTCGTGACAACCCATCAACATGGGTTCAGGGAGGGTAAATCTTGCCTTACAGGCTTAATAGTATTCTACGATCAGGTGACAAAGATTATGCAAGAAAGGGAAGGCTGGACGGACTGCATTTTTTGTTCTGTGGAAAGCCTTTGACAAAGTCCCTCATAAGAGGCTGGTACATAAGCTGGAGAGACAGGCAGGAGTAACTGGTAAAGTGCTCCAGTGGATAAGGGAAATCTAAGCAATAGGAAGGAAACAGTTAAAGTGAGTGGCGTGAAGTCACCAGTGGAGTCCCAAAGGGCTCTGTACTCAGTCCTATCCTGTTTCTGATATACGTAAATGATCTCCCAGAGGGTATAGACTCATTCCTCTCAATGTTTGCTGACGGCCAAAATTATGAGAAAAATTAAAATAGAGGAAGACTGCTTAGGCTTCAAGAAGACCTGGACAAGCTGCAGGAATGGTCGAACAAATGGTTGATAAAGTTTAACCCAAGCAAATGTAATGTAATGAAGATAGGTGTAGGGAGCAAGAGGCCAATTACAAGGAATCATTTGGGAGAAGAAATACTTCAAGAGTCAGAGAGATAGAGAAAGACCTGGGGGTTGATATCACGCCAGACCTGTCCCCTGAAGCCTATATCAAGAGGATAACATCAGCAGCATATGCCAGGTTGGCTAACATAAGAACGGCATTTAGACACTTGAGTAAGGAATCATTCAGAACTTTGTATACCACCTATGTCAGACCAATCCTGCAGTATGCAGCCCCAGCATGGAGGCTATATCTAGTCAAGCATAAAACTAAACTGGAAAAGGTTCAAAGGTTTGCCACCAGACGGGCTACCCGGGCTGAGAGGTATGACCTACGAGGAGAGACTACGGGAATTTTACCTCACGTCGCTAGAAGACAGAAGAGTTATTGGGGACATAATCAACACGTACCACATTCTCAGAGGAATTGACAGGGAAGATAAAGACAGGTTATTTAACACAAGGGGCACACACACTAGGGGACACAGGTGGAAATTGAGTGTCCAAATGAGCCACAGAGATATTAGAAAGATTTTTTTAGTGTCAGAGTAGTTGACAAATGGAATGCATTAGGCTGTGATGTGATGGAGGCTGACTCAATACACAGTTTCAAGTGTAGATATGATAGAGCCCAATAGGCTCAGGAACTTGTACACCAGTTGATTGACAGTTGAGAGGCGGGACCAAAGAACCAAAGCACAACCCCGCAAGTACAAATAGGCGAGTACACACACATACACACATACTGTACAATAGATTACTCATTTCCTACTCCTAATTAATATTAATTACAAAATATTATTACTTCCGTGGCGTTATCCAGAAGAACCCAGAACACACTCAGCGAATATAATTAACTTTCATTCTTTAACAAAATTGTAACACAAGTTCATGCCACACAAACATCATGAATAATTCAATATTAATTTTGTTTTTGTATTTACAATCGTTTATTCCTTTTTTAATGTATTGTTTAATAAAATAGTTTAGGAAGTTTATATGACCAATAACATTTAAAAAGTATATTTCCCACATTGGCGTTCATTTACACAAGGATAAATGGAAAATATTTGTCAGCGTCTTCAAAACAAAGTTTAACTTTACAACTGTAGTTGTTTCCTCACTGCTCCCTTGGGTGTTATATCCACCACTGTTGTTGTTACCACACTGCTCCCTTGGGTAATATATCCACCACTGTTGTTGTTACCACACTGCTCCCTTGGGTATTATATCCACCACTGTTGTTGTTACCACACTGCTCCCTTGGGTATTATATCCACCACTGTTGTTGTTACCACACTGCTCCCTTGGGTATTATATCCACCACTGTTGTTGTTACCTCACTGCTCCCTTGGGTGTTATATCCACCACTGTTGTTGTTACCTCACTGCTTACTTGGGTATTATATCCACCACTGTTGCTGTTACCTCACTGCTCCCTTGGGTGTTATATCCACCACTGTTGTTGTTACCTCACTGCTTACTTGGGTATTATATCCACCACTGTTGCTGTTACCTCACTGCTCCCTTGGGTGTTATATCCACCACTGTTGTTGTTACCTCACTGCTTACTTGGGTATTATATCCACCACTGTTGCTGTTACCTCACTGCTCCCTTGGGTGTTATATCCACCACTGTTGTTGTTACCTCACTGCTTACTTGGGTATTATATCCACCACTGTTGCTGTTACCTCACTGCTCCCTTGGGTGTTATATCCACCACTGTTGTTGTTACCTCACTGCTTACTTGGGTATTATATCCACCACTGTTGCTGTTACCTCACTGCTCCCTTGGGTGTTATATCCACCACTGTTGTTGTTACCTCACTGCTTACTTGGATGTTATATCCACCACTGTTGTTGTTACCACACTGCTCCCTTGGGTATTATATCCACTACTGTTCATGTTACCATAGTGTGTGTGTGTGTGTGTATTCACCTAGTATTCATCTAGTTGTGCTTGTAGGGGTTGAGCTTTGCTCTTTCGACCCGCCTCTTAACTGTCAATCATTCAAGTTTTACTAACTAAAACTTTTTTCACACACACACACACACACACACACAAACACACCAAAGACCAAAGAGCGGGACCAAAGAGCCAAAGCTCAACCCCGCAAGCACAAATAGGTGAGTACACCTCCAGGAAGCAGCAGCCCGTAGCAGCTGTCTAGCTCCCAGGTACCTATTTACTGTTAAGTAACAGACGCATCAGGGTGAAAGAAACTCTGACCATTTGTCACTGCCTAGTCCGGGAATCGATCCCGGGCCACAGGAGTCCCGTGCGCTAGTCACTCACCTACCTAACCCTAATGTGTGTGTGTGTGTGTGTGTGTGTGTGTGTGTGTGTGTGTGTGTGTGTTCACTTAACCATGTGAACACATGGTCCATGTGAACACGTGGACCATGTTAACACCTGGTCCATGTGAACACGTGGGCCATGTGAACACCTGGACCATGTGAACACGTGGACCATGTGAACACCTGGACCATGTGAACACCTGGACCATGTGAACACCTGGTCCATGTGAACACGTGGACCATGTGAACACCTGGACCATGTGAACACGTGGACCATGTCAATGTCTAACCAGTTCTAAACATTCACTCTAATACCCCGTAAGAGCCCTAAGTACACGCAGCTTCTGGGCCAGAAGCTGGAGCACAACCACCGTCTGTAGCCCCTGGTGACGTAGCCCCAGGTGACGTAGACCCTGGTGACGTAGCCCCAGGTGACGTAGCCCCTGGTGACGTAGCCCCTGGTGACGTAGCCCCTGGTGATGTAGCCCCAGGTGACGTAGACCCTGGTGACGTAGCCCCAGGTGACGTAGCCCCTGGTGACGTAGCCCCTGGTGACGTAGCCCCAGGTGACGTAGACCCTGGTGACGTAGCCCCAGGTGACGTAGCCCCTGGTGACGTAGCCCCAGGTGACGTAGCCCCTGGTGACGTAGCCCCAGGTGACGTAGCCCCTGGTGACGTAGCCCCAGGTGACGTAGCCCCTGGTGACGTAGCCCCTGGTGACGTAGCCCCAGGTGACGTAGCCCCTGGTGACGTAGCCCCAGGTGACGTAGCCCCTGGTGACGTAGCCCCTGGTGATGTAGACCCTGGTGACGTAGCCCCAGGTGACGTAGCCCCTGGTGACGTAGCCCCAGGTGACGTAGCCCCTGGTGACGTAGCCCCTGGTGACGTAGCCCCAGGTGACGTAGCCCCTGGTGACGTAGCCCCTGGTGACGTAGCCCCTGGTGACGTAGCCCCTGGTGATGTAGCCCTGGTGATGTAGCCCCTGGTGACGTAGCCCCTGGTGACGTAGCCCCTGGTGACGTAGCCCCTGGTGACGTAGCCTTTGGTGACGTAGCCCCTGGTGACGTAGCCCCTGGTGATGTAGCCCCTGGTGACGTAGCCCCTGGTGATGTAGCCCCAGGTGACGTAGCCCCTGGTGACGTAGCCCCTGGTGACGTAGCCTTTGGTGACGTAGCCCCTGGTGACGTAGCCCCTGGTGATGTAGCCCCTGGTGATGTAGCCCCTGGTGACGTAGCCCCTGGTGACGTAGCCCCTGGTGATGTAGCCCCAGGTGACGTAGCCCCTGGTGATGTAGCCCCTGGTGACGTAGCCCCTGGTGATGTAGCCCCTGGTGATGTAGCCCCTGGTGACGTAGCCCCTGGTGATGTAGCCCCTGGTGATGTAGCCCCTGGTGACGTAGCCCCTGGTGATGTAGCCCCTGGTGATGTAGCCCCTGGTGATGTAGCCCTGGTGATGTAGCCCCTGGTGATGTAGCCCCTGGTGATGTAGCCCCTGGTGACGTAGCCCCTGGTGATGTAGCCCCAGGTGACGTAGCCCCAGGTGACGTAGCCCCTGGTGACGTAGCCCCTGGTGATGTAGCCCCTGGTGATGTAGCCCCTGGTGATGTAGCCCCTGGTGATGTAGCCCCTGGTGATGTAGCCCCTGGTGACGTAGCCCCTGGTGACGTAGCCCTGGTGATGTAGCCCCTGGTGACGTAGCCCCAGGTGACGTAGCCCCTGGTGATGTAGCCCCTGGTGACGTAGCCCCAGGTGACGTAGCCCCTGGTGACGTAGCCCCTGGTGATGTAGCCCCTGGTGATGTAGCCCCTGGTGACGTAGCCCCTGGTGACGTAGCCCCTGGTGATGTAGCCCCAGGTGACGTAGCCCCTGGTGACGTAGCCCCTGGTGATGTAGCCCCTGGTGACGTAGCCCCTGGTGATGTAGCCCCTGGTGATGTAGCCCCTGGTGACGTAGCCCCAGGTGACGTAGCCCCAGGTGACGTAGCCCCAGGTGACGTAGCCCCTGGTGATGTAGCCCCAGGTGACGTAGCCCCTGGTGATGTAGCCCCAGGTGACGTAGCCCCAGGTGACGTAGCCCCTGGTGATGTAGCCCCAGGTGACGTAGCCCCTGGTGATGTAGCCCCTGGTGATGTAGCCCCTGGTGACGTAGCCCCTGGTGATGTAGCCCCTGGTGACGTAGCCCCTGGTGATGTAGCCCTGGTGATGTAGCCCCTGGTGACGTAGCCCCTGGTGATGTAGCCCCTGGTGATGTAGCCCCTGGTGACGTAGCCCCAGGTGACGTAGCCCCTGGTGATGTAGCCCTGGTGATGTAGACCTGGTGACGTAGCCCCAGGTGACGTAGCCCCTGGTGATGTAGCCCCTGGTGACGTAGCCCCTGGTGACGTAGCCCCAGGTGACGTAGCCCCTGGTGATGTAGCCCCTGGTGACGTAGACCCTGGTGACGTAGCCCCAGGTGACGTAGACCCTGGTGATGTAGCCCCAGGTGACGTAGACCCTGGTGACGTAGCCCCTGGTGATGTAGACCCTGGTGACGTAGCCCCTGGTGATGTAGACCCTGGTGACGTAGCCCCTGGTGACGTAGCCCCTGGTGACGTAGACCCAGGTGACGTAGACCCAGGTGACGTAGCCCCTGGTGACGTAGCCCCTGGTGACGTAGCCCCTGGTGACGTAGCCCCAGGTGACGTAGCCCCTGGTGACGTAGCCCCTGGTGACGTAGCCCCTGGTGACGTAGCCCCAGGTGACGTAGCCCCTGGTGACGTAGCCCCAGGTGACGTAGCCCCTGGTGACGTAGCCCCTGGTGACGTAGCCCCAGGTGACGTAGCCCCTGGTGACGTAGCCCCTGGTGACGTAGCCCCAGGTGACGTAGCCCCTGGTGATGTAGCCCCTGGTGACGTAGCCCCAGGTGACGTAGCCCCTGGTGACGTAGCCCCAGGTGACGTAGCCCCTGGTGACGTAGCCCCAGGTGACGTAGCCCCTGGTGATGTAGCCCCTGGTGACGTAGACCCTGGTGACGTAGCCCCAGGTGACGTAGACCCTGGTGATGTAGCCCCTGGTGATGTAGACCCTGGTGATGTAGCCCCTGGTGACGTAGCCCCAGGTGACGTAGACCCTGGTGACGTAGCCCCTGGTGATGTAGACCCTGGTGACGTAGCCCCTGGTGACGTAGCCCCTGGTGACGTAGCCCCAGGTGACGTAGCCCCAGGTGATGTAGCCCCTGGTGACGTAGCCCCTGGTGACGTAGCCCCAGGTGACGTAGCCCCAGGTGACGTAGCCCCTGGTGACGTAGCCCCTGGTGACGTAGCCCCAGGTGACGTAGCCCCTGGTGACGTAGCCCCTGGTGACGTAGCCCCAGGTGACGTAGCCCCAGGTGATGTAGCCCCTGGTGATGTAGCCCCTGGTGACGTAGCCCCTGGTGATGTAGCCCCAGGTGACGTAGCCCCTGGTGACGTAGCCCCTGGTGACGTAGCCCCAGGTGACGTAGCCCCAGGTGACGTAGCCCCTGGTGACGTAGCCCCAGGTGACGTAGCCCCTGGTGACGTAGCCCCTGGTGATGTAGCCCCTGGTGACGTAGCCCCTGGTGATGTAGCCCCAGGTGACGTAGCCCCTGGTGACGTAGCCCCTGGTGACGTAGCCCCAGGTGACGTAGCCCCTGGTGATGTAGCATGTATGTACCCAAACTTTATATAAATGCCCGTGTATTGATCTCCATGATTTATTGATATAAATGCCTGTGTATTGATCATGATTTATTGATATAAATGCCTGTGTATTGATCATGATTTATTGATATAAATGCCTGTGTATTGATATCCATGATTTATATATATATATATATATATATATATATATATATATATATATATATATATATATATATATATATATATATATATGCCTGTAATTTGATTACTGATTTATCTATGTACATGCCTGTGTACTGAATAATCTCATATACGTGAAGTGATTGCCAGTGATATCTCTTTAAGCGGAAGTATAGATTTATAGAACAGTGCAGCGATCAAGTGAGCGCATTCACAGTAAATATTATTAAGAATAAAGTATCTTTTGATACGGTGGAAAATCACTTGCAGTGGGAATAAGATATTAATGGTGAGACCAGTGAAGTGGTGTATCGCAACCCAGTGGAATCATAAGTATGCCATGTGAATGTTAAATACAGTGTTTTGCAAAAAGTTAAATAAATGGAATTAGAAAACAAGTACTAGTCTTTCTCACGGGCGCTAGGGCCCGGAATCAGCTGACTCTGACAGGTGACGCGAGGGGCTGCCCTGTGTTACCATCCGGTGTGCTCCAGATTATTTGCTGCGGATTGAGCAGCTGTTATACATTGATCCTGATATGTTTATTGATGCACATGTTTCTCGTTGTTTTTTAAGTAAAATACCAAAACTCTTTGGTGTTTGATATCATCCCCTCCATTTATCTTGTGACTGCCAAAAGGAAATAGGAGAGTGACAGAAGTAATTACTTGCCTGAGACCAAACTAGTCGAAATTGCTCTTACCACAATTACACCTCACCACTCCAGTGTTACTGGACACCTAAAAACACCAGTTGGCGACCTTGAAGGCTGTGTGATAGTTCTTTGCCGGGGCGGGCCACAAATTGAGGAAACAATCTGTGTCTCCACTCATCTTACAACTTAAGGCCGGTTGTGAGATCGACTGGGGTACTCTCCTGGGCGTGCAGTGGAGCCTAGAGGATCGAGGGAAGACCCGTAGGACGACGGTGAGTAAGGGTTATTGTCAGAGCAACCACCTCGAGAGGAGATCCAGTCTACCGTTTCTTTGACCCAAACCCAAGAACCGTGAACACCCCGACAATGTTTAAGATTGGAACTTTCTCCACACGTGTTAAATACAAGTGTGGTTGAAATATAAAAATTTTGAATAAATGTATAGTATGCAAAAATATGGATTACATGAATTTTCCCTTACCCCCAGCGCCTATATGGCCTTAAACAGCTACTTACTAGCTTTCCCCTGACCCTCAAAGCTACACCTCCAATAGAACCATTTCCTAAAATCATGTCCTGGCTGGGATTCAGACTAGTCTCTTAATTAATCAGCCTTTAGCTTAAGTAATACCCAACAAGATATATATGGTAATTGTTTCAATGACATATTATGTGGATATTCACCAGGGAGAATGGCTTATTTTTTGAAAATACAAGCTGAAAAGTATTGCCATTTATTTAAACAATTATGCTATTTACCGCCTTTCGGAAGACTGACAACCATTATCTGCGTCTTTATTATGAAACATTGAACATTTTAGGATTAGAACGTGACAAAATTCTCGCATATGACTCTTTTAATAAGGGAAGATCGATATTTGCCTTTGACTTTTCAACCATTCAAACAAAAGTTATCCGCCCCATGGAGAAATCTGGTAACTTGCGTATGGAGCTTGAATTTGGAACAAACGTTTCATACAATAGTTTGTTTTACTGTTTGCTAAAACAACAGGAGTTTTATCCATTGATAGACAGATAACTGTTTTATGTGATGTGAAACATAATCAATTGTCACAAAAGTAATATAAATTTAAAACATAAACTAGGTGGATAAGGGCTTTACCTAGGTTGTTATAACGTGACTGAGATTGTACATTTAGATATTTTAAGATAAACACCAATCAAGCCTATAATCTTTATATCTAATATTCTACCAACTCACACTAAGGTGTCTATGGGCAACTGGGTGTGTGTAGATTGTGATGTTAAACATAAAAAATTTTCTTTGGTAGTTATGCCATGTCCCCGGATACTTATGGTCATTATTTTATGAAGTTTACTAAATATAACAATATAACAGGGATATTATGGCGTGTTGCTTACCAAACAAACTCCGGAGTGATACACAGAGTAATCACATACCGTTATATATCAATGAGAGAGTTCACAGGCGGCAAAAAAGCCACGGCCAAAATTATTTTGACCATGTGGTGACGTAGTCGTTTAGAGCGTGTATCTGGGAATACTCGGCGCACAGGTTCGAATCCACATCACGGCCCCTGTGGATTTTCTCCAGAATGATTTTAGACTCGCCTGTGGCCTATATTGCAATATGTTTGTTCACTGAATTAGACACCTGGGTTTACTTTCTGCCTTGTATTATTTACGTAATGTATTTTCTAATGAAACTTTTAACATTAAATTATAGACGAGTCCTTTCCTATGGTCGACATCGTTTCTCTATGAAACAGCTTTGAGTGAGGACATTGGTACTTATAGATGGTGTAAATAATATTTTTGGTAATTACTTAACCTAAATAACGTAGAATAAGATGCTATTGTGAAAAGCAGTAGAAAGCAGGTCAAGTGGGAAGGGGTAAAACTATAAAAAACTATACAACTATACAACTATAACACGTGAGACGGAGGCCAACTCTCCAGGAAGGTTCTCTCATCAGTAACATAATGAACGCTGCCACCGGTAACCGATGCCAATGAAAGATTGATGTCCATGAATGACCGGGTGAGTAGTGATTGCACTTTTTTTAAATAGAGTTTGTCTGTTTATTTCTTTATTATTTGTGTTTATTGGTAATTATATTTATATTTGTTATTTGTTTTCTTTTTGGCACAGTTCTTGAGCTCGGTGCATATTTGCCGATTTACAATTGTACGTGGCGGTTCTATACCGAACAAGTTGTTGTTATGATGGCTAACTGATGACACTTGCTGTAGGGGTCACAAGTCTGTGTCAACATAAACAGAGCTGAGTGTTCATTTACCCTAAAGAGCAGGAGAGATTGGTGAAATAGAGGGAATACAAAGATCATACACAGCATACACGGATACGATAAAGCTCCTAGGCTATTAGGATCGTCTCAAAGCTAGCGGATCTCACTGAAACTTTTTAAACACTGAACAAGTTAGAATATGTTGATCCCAATATTTTCTTCAGAAGGTCAGATGTAACACAAAAAAGGAGCAACGATTTCAAGCTCAACAAGCCACAATGTAATACCGAGAACAGGAGATGCTTTTCACCCATAGGGTTATTTACCCATGGAACCGCATACCAACTTTTACTTAAACCTATCATACAATTTTACCCCTTAGGAACTAGTCCACTGAGATAAAGCCTCGTCACCTGATGACGTGTCTAGTCCTGTAAGTGAGGAAGATGAGGAGTCACTCCCTGCTAAGATCACTAGAGTAGTGACTGGAGAGGAGACAGAGGAGATGGAGACAAAAGAGAATTCTCTCATCATGTGGAGGCTCCAGCATTAGGGGGAAACGAAGGACCTGGACGTCTACTCAGAGTGGATGAAGAAGCGGATGGGATGAAACTGTCAGAGTCGGGGGGCCAAAGAGGAATAACTAATTTTACTATATTTTTTAAGTAATTTTTGTAGACTTTTACCTAATGAATTAACTGATTGCAAATTGTTTTTATTTACCTATAGTAAGTAAACTCGGTGGGAGATCTGTAGAGTTTAATTTAATTCTCAGATTACAAAACTAACATTGGTGATAGAATTCTTACTCTCTCCACTCACCTCTATAGTGGGGTGCTCTATCTACCTCCCTTTTACCATAGCAAAACGGTAGGTAATTGGTGGGAGAAAAGAAAGGGGGTCATTTAACTCGAGTTCTGGGATGCCGTACATTCATCCCCTATGTGGGTTATGTATAACAGCTAATTACACTGTTTACTACGGTTTTTGAGAGCCTAATGAGGAAAACTATATGTTAACTACCACCAAAACTGCTTTCTGCTTCATAATGGAGAATTATATACTTATATCTGAAATGCTCAGTGACCATACACCCGCTGTTAAGGACTATTTTCACATATCTGCTGCGGTCATTGGCCCCCTATGACTAACTTTCCACAAGTCACGCCTTCTCACGGGCAATTAACGGTACTCTTACAGTCTCCATAAGGCTAAAAGGAATCTAATTAGGTTCTGTTGGCGATTATTTGTATTTATAGTTCGTGGGTGAAACATTTACAGAATATGTGGTTCGAACAAAAGTTGTCATGGAAACACTTGTTCAAAAAGTGTTCGAACGTCATAAGTTGTAAGTCGTGTATAAACCGTCTTTCACATGGACAGGGGGTTTGGTGGGTACATGGAATGAAATTTGGACTTTGTTTATTAGGATGTTACGTGTGACATTTGAATATTTATCAAACAATGTTTCATTCATTTTGACTGCTGTATCAATCACAATTCTGCAAATGTTTCATCCAAATACTCCAAATACTAATAATTGTCATATATAGGGGGTACCACCGCCGATTGTTTGTAGAGACCCTCAAGACCCGAAAGAGGATATACAGCACCGGGGAAGCCTTGTTGGGCTCCCACGTGCACTGGCACATATTGTCTTCTCCTACCACCCCTTATTTTATTATAATAATAAATATAATAATATAATAATAATAATAATAATAATAAAATAATAATAATAATAAATAATAATAATAATAATAATAATAATGATAATAATGAAATTAGTGTTAT
>WNGS01005607.1:0-15378 GCA_020271785.1 Procambarus virginalis
AACAGGTGGATGGAGGGTTTGGGTGTCCTTGTTGATGGGGATGGTAACCTTAACGACTTACCGTGAGTGGAGGCGGGTGGAGATGACCATGATGGAGCTGGGAATGCTCCAGGACCAAACCGCAGACTGGCAGAGCCAGCAAACAGGACTGCTGTACCTGGCACGTACCCTGGCATCCATGATGGGGTTAATCCACAACTGCCCCAGCTGGACTCAGCGCTCCTCGACTCCCCAGATGACGACTCCGTCTGGCATGGACAGCATCATACACAAGGTTGAGTGAAATTCTTCAGTAGATTGAAGAGCTAAAGAAGTTTTTTGTGGCAGGTTGGTGAGGAACCACGGCGCCTGAGTAAGCCAGCCTAGCTGACTTTTTCATATAATTAGCGGCCTTCTCCTAATGAGTTAAACATGTGAGATGGCCGTTGATTGGGTAAATGGTGATGACATGTCGAGCAACAGCTGGAGTATAATGATCATTCGAGCAAGGAGCTTCAGTATGACCCACACGCGTGATGGTGAAGATGAGGGATGATGAGTATTGAAGGATATGTTAGAAGGCTGCTGAAGGTCGGTCTTTTAGAGATTGTGCACGGCTGTTGGTGTGTGTGTGAGCCTGGGGGGGGGGGTTGAGTGTGTGTGTGTGTGTGTTTGTGTGTGTACTCACCTAATTGTGCTTGCGGGGGTTGAGCTTTGGCGCTTGGTCCCGCCTCTCAACTGTCAATCAACTGGTGTACAGATTCCTGAGCCTAATGGGCTCTATCATATCTACACCACATCACTTCCTAGTGATTCATTTAGAAACTACTCTGACACTGAAAAAGTTCTTTCAATGTCTCTGTGGCTCATTTGAGTACTCAGCTCCCACCTGTGTCCCCTTGTTCGCGTCCCTCCAGTGTTGAATAGTTCATCCTTGTTTACCCGGTCGATTCCCCTGAGGATTTTGTAGGTTGTGATCAGGTCCCCCTTAATCTTCTGTCTTCCAGTGTCGTAAGTTGCATTTTGCATAGTGTTGGCTGGAGCTCCGCTTGTAGCGGCGTTATTGTAGCAGTGATGGAGGGATTACTGGAGGAATTGGTGAACTTGGTTGGGGCTCTGAGAGCAGAGGTGGATTCCTTACGAGAGGAGGTGCGACAGCTGAAGCGTCGGGGGAGGCGGAGAAGACCAAGATAAACAAGACCTCGTCGTGGAGAGTCGTTGGGGACAGGGGTCTTAAGAAGACCTTGACAAGGCCGCCTACAGACGCCCTAAAGACGGCAAATTCATTTGCCGTGTTGGAGGACGAGTGCTGTGGTGAGCCAGCGGTTCACTCCGAAAAGAAATCAGCAAGGAGCGGCGAAGCGCGGGCCCCTCAGGGTGCTCAGAAAGTTAAGGAGGTACCGAGGCGAGTTTTGGTTGTGGGAGATTCCCAGGTGAGGTATTTAGACAGAACGTTTTGTGCCAGAGATAGGGGGAACAGATTAAGAGTTTGCTATCCGGGAGCTGGAATTGGTGATATTGTTGGAAACATGAAAGATATTATGACGGGAAATGGGAGCAAACCCATTATTTGTATTAGTGTAGGGGGTAATGATGTTGGGAGAGTTAGAAGTGAGGAACTAATACTGAAATTCAAGACAGCAATAGAATTAGTTAGGAGCAAGGGAGGAATCCCGATCATATGTGGCATTCTTCCAAGAAAGGGAGTGGGAAATGAATGGATGTCGAGGGCACTTGGTGTCAATTGCAGGCTGGAAAGATATTGCAAATCTAATGCAATATCTTATATAGACAACTGGGAACACTTCTATGGAAGAAATGAAATGTATGCTCGGGATGGGGTGCATCTATCGAGAGCTGGGGTTGTTGCTGTTGCAAACTCGTTGGAAGAAGTGGTTAGAGGTGTTTGTTTGGGTTTAAACTGTTAGTAGATAGAGGTATGGGAATTGATTTGGAGGAAGGATGTAATAAAAGTATGTGTTTGCGGGAGAAAGGAATTGGCAAAATGATCAGGGAAAGAGAAGGGCCTCAAAATAACAATTCACTTAGGGTATATTACACAAACAGTAGAAGTCTAAGAAATAAAATTAACGAATTAAATGCTCTTGTCTGCACAGAAAAAATAGATATTATTGCACTTACCGAAACGTGGATGAATGTTGATAATAGAGAACTATTAGCCGAATATCAAATAAATGGATTTAAACTATTTCACACAGATAGATATATTAGACGAGGTGGTGGAGTAGCCATATACGTTAGGGACAATTTGAAATGTAGTCTCAAAGAGGGAATCAAAACTGAGCCACACACAGAAACTATTTGGATAGAATTAAACGAAAAAGCAAATAATATTATAATAGGAGTTATATATAGGCCACCAAATTTAGACAGAATGGAAGCAAAGCATCTATGGGATGAAATATCTAGGGCATCTAGATCTAACAGTATTTATGTCATGGGTGACTTTAATTTGAGTGGAATAAACTGGTTGAACAAAACAGGGAATAGTGAAGCAGAAGATTTTCTAGAATTAATTGACGATTGCTTTCTTACGCAACACATTAAGGAACCAACACGGGAAAATAATATTTTAGATTTAGTGTTAACTAACAGGGAAACACAAATTAATGACATCGAAATAGGGAGTGAGCTAGGGAACAGTGATCACAAAGAAATCAGATTTGGCATAGAATGGAATAGACCTGTAGGAGAAAATTCTGTTAAAGTGCCAGATTTTCGAAAAGCTGATTTTAATAGCCTAAGAAATTTTTTGGGTCAAATTGATTGGAAAGTCTTGGGTATGGGGTGTGGGCCGGTCTTGGAGCGAGACATGAACCCAGCGATAGGTGATGTAAATGGGGATTTCGATGTAGATTCAATTTATAACGTATTTAAGAATATTCTAAACAAAGCACAGGAACGTAGTATACCACACAAATTGAATAGATCGATTACTAATGACCCAAAGTGGATAACAAAGAATTTGAAGAATCTTATAGGTAAAAAGAGAGCTTGGTACAAGAGGATTAAAAATGGGGAGGTCACTTTAGAACAGGAATTCGTACAACTAGTTAGAAATGTTAAAAAAGAGATAAGGAAAGCAAAAAGAAACTATGAAGTTCGTATAGCAGGGCAAGCAAAGACAAATCCTAAAGGGTTTTTTCAGTTATATCGAACTAAGACTAGGGAAAGGATAGGTCCATTAAAAACTGAGACAGGTCAAATAACAGATAGTGATGAAGAGATGAGTAGTATTTTTAATAAATATTTTGTATCTGTATTTACTAAAGAGGAACTTAACAATATGCCTTCAGCCCAACAAGTCTATGTGGGTGGGGACGAGGACAGGTTGACGAGTTTAGCAGTTACCAGGGAGGATGTTCTTAAACAAATAGTAAAACTCAAACCAAACAAATCCCCAGGGCCGGATGAAGTGTTTGCCAGAGTGCTGAAAGAATGCAAAGAGGAGCTTTGTGACCCACTGTCAATCATATTTAATAAATCAATAGAGTCAGGCAGAGTGCCAGAGTTTTGGAAAGTTGCTAATGTGATACCAGTTTTTAAGAAAGGAGATAGATCACTTGCGTCTAACTATCGACCAATTAGCCTAACGTCTATTGTGGGAAAGTTACTCGAATCTATAATAGCAAATAAAATTCGTCTTCATCTTGAAAAACATAAATTAATAATTGAGTCGCAACATGGTTTTATAAATGGCCGTTCATGTTTAACAAATTTGTTATCTTTTTATTCTAGCATAGTTGAGGCAGTTGATAGTGGTAAGGATTGTGATGTTGTGTACCTTGACTTTAGCAAAGCTTTCGATACAGTGCCACATGAAAGACTGATTAAAAAGATAGAGGCTCATGGTATTGGGGGTGCTATATTAAGCTGGATTAGGGCATGGCTATACCAAAGGAAACAGAGAGTTAGTATAAATGGAGTCAAGTCAGAGTGGGAAAATGTTGTAAGTGGAGTGCCTCAAGGCTCTGTCTTGGGACCTCTGTTGTTTATAATATATATAAATGATTTAGATTCAGGTTTGAGTAGCAACATTTGCAAATTTGCCGATGATACGAAAATCGGTAGGGAAATTAATTCGGAGGAGGACTCACTATCACTTCAAGTTGATCTAGATAGGGTTTTGAAATGGTCAAAGGACTGGCAGATGCAGTTTAATGCTGATAAATGTAAAGTTCTGAGGCTAGGTAATGATGATAGAGTTACAAGATACGAGCTAGATGGTGTTGAGATTGCGAAGTCGGATTGCGAAAGGGATCTGGGAGTTATAATTAGTAAGAATTTAAAACAAAAGGATCAATGCATAAATGTTCGTAATAAGGCAAATAGGACACTCGGATTTATTAATCGCAGCGTAAGTAACAAGACACCTGGTGTGGTTCTCAAGCTATATCTTGCTCTGGTTAGGCCCCATTTAGATTATGCAGTTCAGTTTTGGTCGCCATATTATAGAATGGATATAAATTCACTTGAACGTGTCCAGCGTAGGATGACTAAGTTAATTCCCCAAATTAGAAATCTTTCATATGAAGAAAGATTAACAAAGCTTAATTTGCATTCACTGGAAAGGCGAAGAGTTAGGGGTGACATGATAGAGGTTTACAAGTGGATGAATGGACATAACAAAGGGGATATTAATAGGGTATTGAAAGTATCAACACAGGACAGAACGCGAAACAATGGGTATAAATTGGATAAGTTTAGATTTAGGAAAGACTTGGGTAAATACTGGTTCAGTAACAGGGTTGTTGATTTGTGGAACCAATTGCCGCGTAACATTGTGGAGGTGGGGTCCCTCGATTGTTTCAAGCATGGGTTGGACATGTATATGAGTGGGATTGGGTGGTTATAAATAGGAGCTGCCTCGTATGGGCCAATAGGCCTTCTGCAGTTGCCTTTGTTCTTATGTTCTTATTTCCCGCAGCCTTTCCTCATAACTCATGCCTCTTAGTTCTGGGACTAGTCTAGTAGCATACCTTTGGACTTTTTCCAGCTTCGTCTTGTGCTTGACAAGGTACGGGCTCCATGCTGGAGCCGCGTACTCCAGGATTGGTCTTACATATGTGGTGTACAAGATTCTGAATGATTCCTTACAAATAATGATTCCTTCCTTGTGTGTGTGTGTGTGAGCCTATGGGGGAGAAGGGAGGGATTGAGTGTACTCACTTATTTGTGCTTGCAGGATCGAACATTGACTCTTGGATCCCGCCTTTCTAGCCATCGGTTGTTTACAGTCCTGTCCCATTTCCCTATCATATCTAGTTTTAAAATTATGAATAGAGTTTGCTTCCACAACCTGTTCCCCAAGTGCATTCCATTTTTCCACTACCCTCACGCTAAAAGAAAACTTCCTAACATCCCTGTGACTCATCTGAGTTTCCAGCTTCCACCCATGTCCCCTCGTTCTGTTATCATTACGTGTGAACATTTCATTTATTTCCACTTTATTAATTCCCCTATTTTATGTTCCCATCATATCCCCTCTCTCCCTTCTTTTTTCTAGTGTCGTAAGGTTCAGTCCTTCAGTCTCTCCTCATATCCCATCCCTCGTAACTCTGGGACAAGCCTCGTCGCAAACTTTTGAACCTTCTCCAGTTTCCTTATGTGTTTCTTCAAGTGGGGACTCCATGATGGCACGGCATACTCTAAGACTGGTCTCACGTAGGCAGTGTAAAGCGCCCTAAAAGCCTCCTCACTTAGGTTTCTGAATGAAGTTCTAACTCTCGCCAGTGTAGAGTACGCTGCTGTCGTTATCCTATTTATAGGCGCCTCAGGAATTAGGTTAGGTGTTACGTCCTCTCCCAGGTTTCTTTCTCGAATCATTACAGGTAGGCAGTTCCCCTTCATTGTATACTGTCCCTTTGGTCGCCTATCACCTGATCCCATTTCCATAACTTTACATATACTCGTGTTGAACTCCAGTAGCCATTTCTCTGACCGTCTCTGCAACCTGTCCAGGTACTCTTGGAGGATCCTACAATCCTCATCTGTCACAACTCTTCTCACTAATTTTGCATCATCCGCAAACATTGACATATTGGATTCCACTCCTGTAAACATATCATTTACGTAAATGAGAAAGAGGATTGGTCCCAGCACTAATCCTTGAGGTACTCTACTTGTTACTGTTCCTCAGTCCGACTTCTCGCCCCTTACCATTACTCTCTGGCTCCATGATTTACGTCTAGGATTCGAACTTTCCAACAAGCTTTGATTCTAAATTCGAGCGCTGCACATGCCTCTGAATTAAGAGTCCATTTTGATTATGTGAAATTATGGGTGACCCGTGTTTTTCCTTACCCAACTGCCTATCTTGCTTTGAATAACTCTTTGGCAGCTTCAGCAGAAAGTGTAACATATACTTACAACAAAACACTATCTAAAACTATGTCCTAACAGCGAATCAGACGAGTCTCTTGATTCATCAGCCCTGGTTTCACGTCATACCTCATAAATTATATATGGTTGTAGTTCCAATGAGCGCTTATGCCGGTGAATATGCTGAAAATGGTTTGTATTTCATAAATGGTAAGGTAAGTAATATAGCCATTTATGTAAATAATATCGCCGTATACCGTATTTCGAGTGAATTTCAACATCATTATTCTCGACTTTATTATGAAACAATGCGGGCGATAGGACTGGAGAATGATTCCATTCTTGAATACAGACCTTTTAATAGAGGAAGATCCGTATTTGTATTTAACCTTACTGCGGTAGATACAAGAGATGCTCTACCCGTAGAGAAATCTGGTAACTTACACATGGAACTTCTGTTCGACAGAGGTGTTACATATAATAGACTGATTCTGCTCTTTGCAGAAACGACCGGGATCTTATCCATCGACCACCAAAGAACTGTTTTTTGTGATGTGCGCGCTTAAAACAACAAAATAATGAATTGTCAAGAAATCAATTTAAATTTACGACATAAACTTGGAGAACAAGTGTATTATCTCGGGTGTTATAATGCCGAAGAGATTATGCAGAGAGATATTTTATAACAAAGAACAATAAAACCTATTGTCTTTATAGCTAATATTTAACCTAGTGACAGCAAATATATATGGGGCATTGGGTATATAAATACCCAATGCCCAATTTATATAAAATATAAATTGGGTATACAAAATATACATGGGGCAAAGGGAGCCGGTCGGCCGAGCGGACAGCATGCTGGACTTGTGATCCTGTGGTCCTGGGTTCGATCCCAGGCGCCGGCGAGAAACAATAGGCAGAGTTTCTTTCACCCTGATGCCTCTGTTACCTAGCAGTAAAATAGGTACTTGGGTGTTAGTCAGCTGTCACGGGCTGCTTCCTGGGGGTGGATGCCTGGTCGAGGACCGGGCCGCGGGGACACTAAAGCCCCGAAATCATCTCAAGATAACCTTGGGTGTGTATGTACCTAGACATGCTCACTCGCCATTTATTATTTTTCGACAGTTTTGCTCTATCGCCAGATTTTTATAGTCCTTATTTTATAAAGTTTATTGAAAAACATAATGTTAGAGAAGTGCATAGATCATTGTATAGAACCCAGAGAGATTTATAATGTTAGAGAAGTGCATAGATCATTGTATAGAACCCAGAGAGATTTATAATGTTAGAGAAGTGCATAGATCATTGTATAGAACCCAGAGAGATTTATAATGTTAGAGAAGTGCATAGATCATTGTATAGAACCCAGAGAGATTTATAATGTTAGAGAAGTGCATAGATCATTGTATAGAACCCAGAGAGATTTTAGTCTCACTTGTGATTATATTGCATCATGTTTGTACATAAAGTTAGCCACCTGGATTAACCTCAACCTTGCTATATTTGAAAAATGTGTTTCTAAAAGTACTTTTAGACTTAAATGATAAGCGTGTTCTATCAGACACCAGACATTATTTACCAATGAAGCAGCCTTGTGAGAGAACGTTTTGCAGAGGCCTAACTATTGGGTCTTATCAATGGTTAGTTAGTTTAGTCAGAGGCCTAACTATTGGGTCTTATCAATGGTTAGTTAGTTTAGTCAGAGGCCTAACTATTGGGTCTTATCAATGGTTAGTTAGTTTAGTCAGAGGCCTAACTATTGGGTCTTATCAATGGTTAGTTAGTTTAGTCAGAGGCCTAACTATTGGGTCTTATCAATGGTTAGTTAGTTTAGTCAGAGGCCTAACTATTGGGTCTTATCAATGGTTAGTTAGTTTAGTCAGAGGCCTAACTATTGGGTCTTATCAATGGTTAGTTAGTTTAGTCAGAGGCCTAACTATGGGTCTTATCAATGGTTAGTTAGTTTAGTCAGAGGCCTACCTATTGGGTCTTATCAATGGTTAGTTAGTTTAGTCAGAGGCCTACCTATTGGGTCTTATCAATGGTTAGTTAGTTTAGTCAGAGGCCTACCTATTGGGTCTTATCAATGGTGCAAACGGTTCTTGTGTGTGACACAACCACACGTTGATGTTTAATTATCATTTATATGAACTAATATTTTACCTATCATATAATAAGTACAGTGGAGACGTAGAAAGTGTGAAGAGGGGGGGGGGAATGTGGGTTACTTGCTCCTCCCATAATATTAAGGGGAGATGCGCGGGGTCTCTGAGCCTTCACCATACAAAAGACTGCTGTTTGAGAACATGGGCAACCCACAACAGCAACAAGACGCCCGTCCAAAGGTGGTCACCTTTGAGGCTCCTGGTGAGTACTGTTTTGTTTAAATTGTTTGTATGAGTTATGGTCATCAACTAATTTTATAAAGAAGAGAAGTGTTACCATTTTATATTTATAATGTAAATCTCTCTTTTCATCTAATTTTACTGGGTCTGTTCACAATGTGTTGCAATAGCTGCAAATTGTGTTGTGTTCACATTGTGTTGCAAAACACTTGCAAAAGTGTTGTGCTCACTAGCACAACACGATCGCAGCGACCAGTGCTTGCTGCGCTCTTCACTCTAAGCCGTAGAACAGCCTTCAAACTACCCCCTGATGATGGTGAACACCACCTACAGGCAGCTAAGTACACGGAGTCAAAGCATGTCATAACACATCGAAAGTAACCAACCCAATCAACTCATTCCATCTCAAACAAAATTGAAAACAGTCTTCTCCTGCTGTGAGTACCAATGCCTGCTGCCCGCCTTATTCGCCTCCGCGCTGCCTGACACAAGTTGCAGTTTCAACATATACCCCAGTCCATTCTCAACCAACCATGTCTTTCAACAACAAGGCTGTGCAAGGAAAAAAGAACAACAAATCTTCTAACAAGGTATCCATCCCGATCATCACTGACAACCATCGTGTTTCGCCATCTGGGAGCTCTGGGGTCCGTGAAGCCGGTGCTGTTCTTCCCTCTACCCCATCACTGAGCCACGGGGCTGTGTTCTCTCAGTCCTCTCCAAATTCCTCGCCAGAAACCCACTTCTCGCAAGTCAAGCGTGCTGCTGGTCCCTCCGGGATTTCCCTAACTGGGCCGAGAATCAGTGGTTCAAAAAGCTGTTTCAAGTCATTGAGGCGGCTCTGACATAAATATGTCAGAGCCTCCAAACTGAGGATCTAGCAAACCGTGCGAACCTTCATAAACAGCAACAAGAAATAATCCTTCTCTGCGAGGATGCTAGAGCTTGTCAAGCCAGCCTGCAACAACTGCAGCATGACATAAACGATTTCCGTGAGGAAAATACGCGGCTGAAAAGTAATGATCCCATCAAAAAACAAGAGGAAGCTCTCAACAAAATTAGGAGAGACAAAATTAAATACTACAAAGACAAATTTACCCACACAAAGGGCAACTTTAAGAAAACATGGAGCACAATTTCACAAATATTAGGATCAAAGAAGATTTTAAATAACAAACCAATACTCCTATCAAATAATGATGGTCTGCTTTCAGCCTCTGACACTGCTCTTGAGTTCAATAGGTTCTTCTCTTCCATTGGGTCATCCCTTGCAAATGATATTCCATCGTCCAGTACTAATATCCAGGACTATCTTACAGGTAACTATCCACAGTCTCTGTACCTAATGCCTACTAATTCCACTGATGTTACTGACATAATCCTTTCCCTTAAAACCAAGTCTAGTGCCCTTGAGGAGATACCAACTTTAATTTACAAAAAAGCCTCCAGATCTTTAGCCCCTGCTATTGCATTGCTCTTCAACAAGTCACTTGAGCTCCAAACTTTTCCAGATATTCTAAAACAAGCGAGAGTAACCCCTGTCCACAAATATGGTGATCTCACAGATGTTAACAACTACAGACCTATATCAATCCTGACTAACTTGTCAAAAAAATTGAAAAACTAATCTACAAGCAGCTTTACTCTTATCTAGCCAAACACAATATACTTAGTTCTTGCCAATATAGCTTCAGGCCCAAAAAAAGCACTAACGATGCACTTATTAGTATGATTAACTTGATTCATGCAGCTCTTGATAAACATGAGTTCCTTGTTGGGTTATTTGTGGGCCTGCGTAAGGCTTTTGACACTGTCAACCACCAAAACCTTCTTCTTAAATTACATCATTATGGAGTCAGAGGTCACTCCCTGCAATACCTCAAATCTTACCTTACTGACAGGCTCCAGTATGTTTCTGTGAATAATTCAATTTCTCCCACCCTACCCATCAACATTGGGGTTCCTCAGGGCAGCATACTTGGCCCTCTCCTCTTTCTCATCTACATTAATGACCTTCCAAATGCCTCCCAACACCTCAAACCAATTCTATTTGCTGACGACACAACCTTCATTTACTCCAGTCCTGACCCCCTTGCTCTAAATGCCACAGTAAATACTGAACTAAATAAAGTCCATCTTTGGCTAACTGCCAACAAACTCACATTGACAAAACTTTCTATATGCTGTTTGGCAATAAATCCTCTAATCAAATAAATCTCAAAATAAACAATACCCAAATTTGTAACAAATTAGATGGCAAATTCCTTGGCGTTCTCATTGATCACAAGCTGAATTTCCAGGAACACATTCTAAATATATAAAAAAAGTTTCAAAAACTGTTGGCATTCTTTCTAAGATCAGATATTATGTACCCCGACCTGCCCTGGTGACGCTCTATTACTCCCTCATCTATCCTTACCTCAACTATGGTATTTGTGCTTGGGGTTCTACTACCCAAAATCATTTACGTCCTCTAATTACTCAACACAAAGCTGCTATTAGGACAATATCCAACTCTGGCCCCAGACATCACTCGGTACCCCTACTCAAATCTCTGAATATGTTAGATATTAAGTCCCTGCACATTCTCTCATGTGTATTATACATATATAAAACGCTGAACTGTAATGCCAATCCTGACCTCAAAAGCTTCATTGAAAGCTGTAACAGAACCCATGAGCACCACACCAGAAATAAATACAGTTTTGATATTCCAAGAGTACGACTTAATCAAACTAGAAATGCTCTACAAATCAATTAAGGGACCCAGAATGTGGAATGACCTTCCCAACCATGTTAAAGACTGTACCTCTCTCAACCAGTTTAAGATAAAAACGAAGCACTACCTAATAAATTCCCTGTAACCTACCTTACCCCTCTATTGTCAACCCATGTCTGTTATTTTTTAATCAACGCTGTTTGTCGACCTATTGTATTTGTGCTGCTTTTTCAGCCATGTACCTCCCTTTTTTATCTCTATTTTTATTTGTTCTCAACACATTTTATTCTTTATACTCAATTAGTATTAAGCTTTAGTCATTTAAGTTTTTCATGCCCGAAACGCTTTGCGTAATAGTGGCTTTAGGCATTGTATGTACTAGCTCTATCTATAAATCAATCATTCTTTGTAATATCTCTTGAATGTATGTACCTTACCCAAATAAACATTTATTTATATATTATTTATAACTTGCTTATATATGTGCCCATCCGGGCTCAAGAAGGGTGCCTCTTTAGTACAAGCTTGGAGTAGTTTCCTTAGAATGTTTTCTGGTATGTCAAGAGGAGTACAAGCCAGATCACGATACACTCTGTCCGCTATCATCCCGATTATTTCATCCACAGGTACGTTAAATAAATAAAATAAATATGTTTATTCAGGTAAGATACATACATACAAGTGATGTTACATTAATGGATTGATTTATAGATAGGTCTTATCAATGTAGTACAATCAATGTAGTACTTATCAATGTAGCTAGTACATACAATGCCTAAAGCCACTATTACGCAATGCGTTTCGGGCAGGAAAAACATTAATATCTAGAACTTAATACTAATTGAGCATAAAGAATAAAATGTGTTGAGAACAAATACAAATAAAGATAAAAAAGGGGAACATGACTGAAAAAGCAGCACAAATACAAGAGGTTGACAAACAGCATTGATTAAAAAAAAAAAACAGACATGGGTTGACAATAGAGGGGTAAGGTAGGTTACAGGGAATTTATTAGGTAGTGTTTAGTTTTAATCTTAAACTGGTTGAGAGAGGTACAGTCTTTAACATGATTGGGAAGGTCATTCCACATTCTGGGTCCCTTGATTTGTAGAGCATTTTTAGTTTGATTAAGCCGTACTCTTGGAATATCAAAACTGTATATATTTCTGGTGTGGTGCTCATGGGTTCTGTTACAACCTTCAATGAAGCTTTTGAGTTCAGGATTGGCATTACAGTTCAGCGTTTTATATATGTATAATACACATGAGAGAATGTGCAGTGACTTAATATCTAACATATTCAGAGATTTGAGTAGGGGTACCGAGTGATGTCTGGGGCCAGAGTTGGATATTGTCCTAATAGCAGCTTTGTGTTGAGTAATTAGAGGACGTAAATGATTTTGGGTAGTAGAACCCCAAGCACAAATACCATAGTTGAGGTATGGATAGATGAGGGAGTAATAGAGAGTAACCAGGGCAGGGCGGGGTACATAATATCTGATCTTAGAAAGAATACCTTACCTTGATACCTTGAGGTGCTTCCGGGGCTTATCGTCCCCGCGGCCCGGTCATCGACCAGGCCTCCTGGTTGCTGGACTGATCAACCAGGCTGTTGGACGCGGCTGCTCGCAGCCTGACGTATGAGTCACAGCCTGGTTGATCAGGTATCCTTTGGAGGTGCTTATCCAGTTCTCTTACTTTTTCGCTCTGTCTTTTCAATAATCTTGTTAAGTTTACTTATGTCCTTATTTCGTTTTACTGTTACACTTTATTTATTTTTTTTTCTGCCATGCGTTGCTTACACGGCTATATTATTACCTTGTTTTCATGCCTAGCCTTGTTTCCTTTCCTGTCCTGCTCTGGCTGCCCACTTAATTTTCCCCTATCCGCAGTACGGAGATGCCGGCCCACCCACCCACGGTGAAGAAGAGGACAAGGGCGGCGTCAACAAGAGGGCAGCGACGAAGGGGTGCTAGGACGCAACCGCCTAGGGCAAGGGTGAAACCCGCCCGCATCGCCTCCTCCACGGATGCCTCTTCGGGAGGCTCTGACTCGGACGCCGACCACATCCACGATGCACACCCAAACGGAATGGCCACGGGGGACGCGGCCGACCACCCCCCACAACGTTCGGCCGCCGACTGGGCAACGCTGCGGACGCTCATTGCTCAGGCTCGGAGGCCCTCCCCTCCGAATCGAGACGACAGAAGATTTCGAACCCTGGCGGAGCGGACAACACGGACGCCCTCACGAACCGGCGTACTCGCACAGCCTCCCCCCCCCCCCCTGCGCGCCGCTCACGGTCAAGGGCGAGGAGCCACACGACAAGGCGGCAACACAGCTCTTCCGGCACGTCCCCCAACGGCGAGTACCACCGAGAGCTCGTTCCCTACTACCTCTAGTCCTTGGGTAAGGCAGCTCTGGGGGACGCGTGGCAACACCGTCACCATGCTAGGTGAGCACGTCCCACTGGCCCTAAGAGAGAAAGTCTGGGCAAACAAGTACATCGACTGGCGCGAGCTGCTGGCTTACGAATGCGATGCCAGGCCCTCGGAGTCACGCCATGCCACTCCCTCTGAGGCCCAGTTATCCACTAAGAACTTGCCGCCTCTGACGCTGGAGCAGTGGGGGCACGGCTTCGACATCTTAGCTTCAATCTACCTCGATCGACTTCCCGCCGAGGGTCGGGCGCTTTTCACTCATGTCCGCTACGTGAAGTCCATGAAGCGCAACCTCCGCGGCGACTGGATGTGGTACGACGAGGCATTCAGGTGGACAAGGAGAGGTCGGGCTGCCCTTGGACCGCTCTAAGACTCGACCTGGAGATTCGGTCCGTACAACGTGCAGCGCAGGAGCAGTTCAGGTGGGGCCTCGCGCCGCCGCCTCCCCAGCCGAACGTTCACTCTACT
Organism: Procambarus virginalis; assembly: GCA_020271785.1. Taxonomy (NCBI): domain Eukaryota; kingdom Metazoa; phylum Arthropoda; class Malacostraca; order Decapoda; family Cambaridae; genus Procambarus; species Procambarus virginalis. Next base: position 14,294 of record WNGS01005607.1, read on the forward strand.
GCACGGGCCTCGGGCTACCACCGGGATACTGCTACGCTTTCCACGCAACCGGGACAGGCTGCTCCGTCCCCTCCTGCACCTTCAAGCACTCTGCCGCGCTGCCACAAGCGACATCCTGCCTACTGCCCGTGCCCCCAGGCCAAGCCTCGAGTCGCCGCCGCCAAGAAATCGTTCCCGTCGCCCCACTCAGGACAAGAGCAGGAAGAAAGACACGTCACAACGCCAGTGGACGCAGACGCGCTTGATGCTGTTCCTAGTACCTATGCTAGACAGGGAACTGAGCCTGGGGCATAGCGGGCCCCTTCGAGGTCCCCCCATTTCAGAACTTCAAGTGTTCTCCTATAGCCCTGAGAGAAAGTCTACGCCGGGAAAATACAGGCTACTCCACATCCTCGGCTACCCTATACCGCCGAGAGCGTCAACGCCAACATCCCGCGGGAGACGACAACGAGACCTTAGTGGTCAGACGCTCGCCGGGGGCGGACTTGGCAAAAATGTGATATAGCAGAGGCTTTACGGATCGTCCCGGTCAACCCCAGCGACTACCACCTACTCGGCTTCGCCCACGGAGGGGGCGGTACTACTATGGAAAAATGCTCAGCATGGGGGCGGCACATTCCTGCAGGATCTTCGAGACGTTCTCCGACGCCCTGCAATGGATCCTCGTGGAGAAGTTCGGCGTGCGGGATGCCGTGAAGGTGCTGGACGATTCATCCGCGTGAGTTCTACTACGAGTGCTTGCGGAGCTTGCGGTGTTCATGCCCTCAGTGAGCGCCTAGGCGTTTCCCTGGCCCCCCACAAGACTGCGGGCCCCCTCCCCTGCCTCACCTCCTTGGACTGAAATCGACGCCCGACGTATGGAGACAAGGCTGCCGGACGACAAGAGGACGAAGTACATGACCGCAGTGGAAGATGCTCTGCGGGCCGAGAGCCTTCCCTGCGGGACCTGCAGGGGATTACGGCAAACTGCAATTCGCCACGACAGTCATACCGGGGGACCTGCTACCGAGCGCTCTTCTCCATCGCCTTCTAAGCCTGCCTCCGGCTAGGGAGGGACCTATACGGGAAGGGGCAACACACACTAC
>WNGS01005608.1:0-12628 GCA_020271785.1 Procambarus virginalis
TCTAGGAGATGCTGAAGGTCTGAGACACAAATGTGTGTTTTCGATAATGTTGAATTTATTTTCTCAGGCGGGTCGGGAAATAACCCTGTTTTTTCATACTAGACCGTGTATGTATGTCCGTATCTAATACTTGGCATGGAAATAATAATAACACATTGTTTCGGGGGACCTGCGACCCGTTTATATACCACAGTACATGTAAGGATTATTTGGAGGTTCCCCTTGGGTCGAATTCCTGGTTGCAACCCCACAACAAGCTGACCAACTCCTGGGTACCTATTTACTGTTAGGTAGATAGAGGCGTTAGGTGATAGGGAAGACGCCCAACCATTTCTGTCCCACCCATAATTCTAACCCGGAATTCTTGATTGTGATTGGAGAACGAACCCGACTATACTATCGAGACGCACTGAAGTAATGCCACTATAACAAACACTAACGAGTGGTCATTTAGTGAGTAATGTTTTCTTCATGGACAAACAGAGACAAATACCATAATTCCTCAATACAAAAGTTAACTCCAGAGAAAATGAAGAGAACGACAAGTCAGAGGATTCGGAAGTGTCCTCCAGTGTGAAATGTGTCAACACCCACTGTGTAGTGTGTAGCATGGTGCTGTGGCACCCACTGTGTAGTGTGTAGCATGGTGCTGTGGCACCCACTGTGTAGTGTGTAGCATGGTGCTGTGGCACCCACTGTGTAGTGTGTAGCATGGTGCTGTGGCACCCACTGTGTAGTGTGTAGCATGGTGCTGTGGCACCCACTGTGTAGTGTGTAGCATGGTGCTGTGGCACCCACTGTGTAGTGTGTAACAAAGTGCAGCGGCACCCACTGTGTAGTGTGCAGTATGGTGCTGCTGCACCCGGCGTGAAGAGTTCAGGATGGTGTTGTGGCACCCACTGTGTAGCGAGCAGCGAGGTAGAGAGTAGCGAGTAAGATCTGCCTTACAGATGACATTATAAGGGTCTCTAAGTTCACTGAGGCAGGTGTGTCTAAGAAATAACCTAATAGGGGTCTCTACGTTTACTAAGGCAGATCTGCCAAACAGATAACATATATAGAGCCATCCATTATAGCGGCGACCTGATAAAAAGAGATCATTTTCTGTCTGTATATATAGGTGTATAAATACGTCCCAATATTTATTACATTCATATCGTGTTATCCAGTTCTCAGGTGTGGGTGCAGGTGTGGAGGTGGTGGTGAAGGTGTCAGCGTGCAGCAGTCTACAGTGTAGTGACTTGACGGTGGACCGGTACTGGACCAGGCCACAGCCACCACAAGTGACCTCAGAGCTGCTCTGGGTCACAGCTTCAGACAACTCTATTACCATCAGTATGCCAGCTGTGTTCTCCTTTCCTGTGTGGGTATTGTAAGGTGCTGTGTGGGCACTATGTGGTGCTGTGGTTACTATGTGGTGCTGTGTGAGTAATATGTGGTGCTGTGTGAGTATTATGTGGTGCTGTGTGGTTACTATATGGGGCCATGTGGGCCTATGTGGGGCTGTGTGGATACTATGTGGTGCTGTGTGAGTATTATGTGGTGCTGTGTGGGTATTATGTGGTGCTGTGTGGTTACTATATGGGGCCATGTGGGCCTATGTGGGGCTGTGTGGATACTATGTGGTGCTGTGTGAGTATTATGTGGTGCTGTGTGGGTATTATGTAGTGTAGTATGGATACTATGTGGGGCTGTGATGGTACTGTATGTTGCTGTGTGGGTACTATGTGGTATTGTGTGGGTACTATGTGGTGCTGTGTGGGTACTATGTGGTGCTGTGTGGGTACTATGTGGTGCTGTGTAGGTACTATGTGGGACTGTGTGGGTATTATGTGGTGCTTTGTGGGTATTGCGTGGTGCTGTGTGGGTACTATGTGGTGCTGTGTGGGTACTATGTGGGGCTGTGTGGGTACTATGTGGGGCTGTGTGGGTACTATGTGGTGCTGTGTGGATACTATGTGGTGCTGTGTGGGTACTATGTGGTGCTGTGTGGGTACTATGTGGTGCTGTGTAGGTACTATGTGGGACTGTGTGGGTATTATGTGGTGCTTTGTGGGTATTGCGTGGTGCTGTGTGGGTACTATGTGGTGCTGTGTGGGTACTATGTGCTGCTGTGTGGATACTATGTGGTGCTGTGTCGGTACTATGTGGTGCTGTGTGGATACTATGTGGTGCTGTATGAGTATTATGTCATGCTCTGTGGTGATGTGTGGGTACTATGTGTTGCCGTGTGGATGCTATGTGGGTACTAAGTGGTGTTGCGTGGGTACTATGTGCAGCTGTGTTAGTACTATTGGGGGCTGTGTGGGGTACTATGTGGCACTGTGTGGGTACTATATGTTGCTGTTTGGGTACTATGGGGTACTGTGTGTGTACTCTGTGGCGCTGTGTGGGTGCTATGTGGTGCTGTGTGGGAATAGTAGGGATGACACCTTACCGGCTCCCTTTTTTTCAGGAAAAGGGTCCGCTAAGGCGTCAAGGGTTCCAGGTAAACTCTATGGACAATTTTTGTTTGTTTTCAAAATCGCACATTTTTTCAAAAGACCATTTTCGGATAAAGCGATCATAAAAGTTTATTAAGAGTTCTTATGAAGAAAATAACTTCATAGAAGTTTGTTAAGCGTTCTTATGGGGAAAATTCTAAATTTTTCAGAGTTCAGTTTTTATGAAAATATTTCAGAGTTCTTTTTATCGTAGAAGTTTATTTACGAGTTTATGTCCAAAATTTGTAAAAAAAAGAGACCATTTTCAGATAATATTGTCATAGAAGTTTTGTTTAAGAAAACAGACATCTTAGCCATGACTTTTAATTTTTATATCCATTATGGCTATTTCATCTGAAAAGATCGATTTTTATCAGAGACCATATGAAGACCGATTTTCAACATTTTCCATTTTCAGGCCGATTTTCTTCAGATTCCATTCAAGACGGAGACTATTTTAGACTCAAATTAGTCCGAGACCAGTAAAATTCGCCAGAGTCCAGTAAAGACAGAAAATTACTCAGTGACCATTTTTCAGACTAGTTTTCATCAGAGTCCAGTTTATGCCCAAACACCGCCAGAGTCCAGTAAAGACCGAAAATTCGTCAGAGTCCAGTTTAAGCCCCAAAATTCATCAGAGTCCAATAAAAGACCAAACTTAGTCAGAGTCCCATGAAACCGAAAATTCGTCAGAGGCAAGTTGTAGACAGAAATTCGTCAGAGGCCAGTTACAGACCAAAATAAGACAGAGTTCAGCTGTAAGACCGAAATTTAACAGAGTCCCATAAAGTTTAAAAAATAACAGAGTCCAGTTTGTGCTCAAAAATATTCGCAGACCATTTTCAGACCAATTTCCATCAGAGTCCATTTCATCACCAGAAATTAGGCGGAGACTGTTTAAAGACCCAACAGTAATCAGAGCCCACATTGAGACCAAAATCCGTCAGAGTTCAGTTTAAGCCCCAATATTAGTCAGAGTCCAGTTCATGACCACAATTATTCAGAGTCCAATTGAAGACAAAAATTAGTCAGAGACCATTTTAAGACAAATATTTCAGAGTTTTACTTACATCTGAGTTCTTAAAGAGTTCTTATGGAGGAAATTAATTTTTTTTCAGAATTCAGTTTGAAGACCGAAATATTTACAGAGTCCAGTTTAAGCCCAAAAATATTGAGAGATCATTTTCAGACCAATTTTTATCAGAGTCCAGTTTAATACCCAAATTTGTTAGAGACCGCATTTTCGCTACTAATAGCCCAATGTTAGCCCAATTTTAAACAGTCATATTTCAGACGTAGTAAATCAAATCAAGTCAGTAAGCAAGTTCTATCTCCTGTCCCCGCCTTACTTTATCCCCGTAACTTTTTTACTTACACTCCAATCCCCCTGAATTTTTTAGCGTTCATATTTCAAACAAAATACAATGCGACAGTTTAATTACCGAGCTCCAGCTCTTGTCCTCCGCACTAGTTCCTTCTCGTATCTTCGTTAACAACCCATCAATTTTCCTTAAATTTAAACCCACCATTCTTCTAACTGAGCAAGTAAAGAAAACACATTTACCAAGCTCCAGTTCTAGTCCCCGCCTTAACCCCCTCTCATACTTCGTTAATAACTCACAAACTTTTCCTGAAATTTAAACCCGCTATAATTCTAACTGAGTAAGTAAAGAAAACTCAATTACTGAGCTCCAGCTCTTGTCCCCCACCTTAGTTCATTTACATAACTTCTTTAGTAACAGATCAATTTCCCTGAAATTCAAACCCGCTGTATTTCAGACATAGTACAATAGATCCAAACAAATACCTAATCCAGCTCCTGGTTCCGACGATAGTTTACTGTTATAACTCTTTCTATACCCATTCAATTTTGTCCCAAAATTTAAAACAGACAGACAGACAGACATACTTCTAACTAAGCAAGTAAAGAAAAATAGTGTTACCGAACTCTAGATCTTGTTCCCTGCCTTAGCTCATTTGTACAAGTTCTTAATTATCCCACCAAATCCCCTGAGATTTAAAACTGTTATATTTCAGACATAGTAAATATGGCCAATGCAGTAATCGAGTTCTAGCTTTTGTCCGCCTGCCTTAGCTCATTTGTACAAGTTCTTTGTTATCAGACCAAATCCCTTGAGATTTATAACCCCAATTATATTTCAGACTCATGTGAAAATAAATCAAAAGCAAATTACCGAGCTCCAACTCATGTCCTCTGCCTTAGTTCAATGTTCATCAAATTCAGATCAAAGCCCTCTCCAGTCTATCAAAAGTAAACATCATGTCCTTTAAGGCCCTCTTTTCACCCAGCTATGTAAATAATCACCAATGTGCTAATATTCACGTGGTCAGATCGCACCTTACCTTCAATACCTTTTGTTTACTCAACAAAGAAATAATCACACGGTCAGAAATCATGTCTTACCTCTCCTGCTCTTATCCCCTTATCTTCCCAACTCCGTTTTGCCCTTATCTCCCCACACCCTTCACTTTTCCCGATTTCCTTCTCATCTCTTACCCCACCCCCTCCTTTAACTCCCCCAACTCCCCAACTTATCCAAACCTTCAATAATCATACTGTATTTGTATATTTTCTCTATATTCACTGTGTTCTTTGCATTATCATCCATGTTTTCTGTGTTCACTCCATGTTCTTCAAATGTTCATACAATATTCAGTTCATATTTTTCACAAGTATCTCCATTTCTCTGTGATCTTTCTCATAGTCTCATAATGTTTTCTACAAATTCTAGTCATATTTTCTATGTTTTTATGTTCTCTGCAAGTTCATATTCTCCACATGTTCACTGTGTTCATCAGCCTTTCTTACACGTTTTCTATGTTTTCATGTTCATCGCATGTTCTCTTTACAACTGTAATACTCATTATTCATGTTCTCAATGTTCTTTGTCATAATTTCATGTACATCACATGTTCTCTGTACAACATTTATACTAAGTATTCATGTTCTCCATGTTCTTAGCATGTTCTTCACAAGTTCATCATATGTTCTCTGAACAATGTTTATACTCAATATTCATATTCTCTGCCATGTTTTCTGTGTTATTTGTCAATATTCATGTTCTCTGCCATGTTTTCTGTGTTCTTTGTCAATATTCATGTTTTCTGCCATGTTTTCTGTATTCTTTGTCAATATTCATGTTCTCTACAAGTTCATGTTTTTGTAACATTATTTAATTCTTAACGCCCGGCGCTAACAACGGCGCTTGGAAATAATTATATGTATTTATTAATTAAGCAGTAATTAATGATAAATTAAATATTTACGTTACTTAATGAACTCGATGCTTACATAGCATACACTTGTTCACCGCCGGTCGCTTTGTAGAATACTGAGAAATTAACACTGATAGCCGCGACGCTCACAGCTACAGACAGAGTCGCGCTGACTCTTAATTAAAAATTAGTAATTATTCTCCCAAAATTATAAATTAAATACTGGCTGTTGTTATTGTTGTTACAGATTTTGCTACTCAGGACGAAGTGTCCATGTAGCACGGATTATGGTGAGCCCGTAACCAAAATACTGGCGCATAGTTGACCTGTTACTTTACCTGAATATAAAACTCGCTAGACACTTGGACACTCTGTAGAGCGCAAACAATTACAGACCGCTGCCTCACCAGGCACCGAGTAAAACCGCTAGAAAAAAAATTCAGTTCCAACGCTAATTCGCTTAAATGACCAAAAATTTACATCTGGTCTCCCAAAGCTTTAACTCAGATCACTTTAATCATACACTCAAATTATCACTAACGACCCGTTGAACGTAGGGCTAGACAAAACACAAGAATTTATTCCAAAAACTGAGATTTTTCCATTCACTTCCCGATTTTCACTAAGTCTTTCACTGATTTCACTTTTTAAATGTACTGTGCTTCACTTCACTTGAAAACAATAAAACCACTCACCTTAGTAATTCTCTCAGAGAATTGATACTGCACAACACGAAAACAAAACTCCAGACTTCCTTAATATTATTATGTAAAAAAAAATACTTAGAAAATAACAACCCTTATATACGAGAATTACTTAAACAAAAGGGAACACTTAACTAACGAGGAGATACTTAACTTGAAGGGGAACTTAATATACAAGGAACTTAATTTAGTACTTAAGGGAAACTCGATTTAACCTATAACCGTCCCGTCCCGGCCCGCCCTGTCGCTCTTCCAAGCCTAGGTAACCGCATCTACCTAGATTCCAACAGTACAAAATAATCCCTGCCTTTGCGGTTAACTGTTAGACTAGATAGCGGAACAACCAACGGATCTACTGTCTGACACAACCGTAATTCGTTTGCTAGAGAATCTACTAGGCCATTCCTCAATGAATTCTTGGTACCGTCATGGCTTTACCATAAAAATCAAGCGATTGGGTCGCCTAACACGCCCTCGGGGATAATTATTAGCGTCCTAATACTTCCCCGCCCCGACAATTCGAACCTAGAATTGTTGCTGCGAAAACCACCATGCAGCACTGTTGTCCATAGTTGCAGAGGGTCGAGTAAATAGTACTCTTTCCAACTAACCAAGGCGGCCTCCACTCTTAGCTGCCTGCTAGCGCATAAACTTAATTGTCGACCTCTAGCTCGTTGCACCCGGCTGAACTCTCACCACACAGCATAACTCAACGGACAGACGCGTGAGGCTTCAATAATCGTCAATAAATTATTGAAAACACCGCTGATACCATTGTAATATCTATATAAACTCTTTCCTTAAACTCTATGAACTCTAACTCTCTTTCCTTACTTCTCTCTACTCTTTCCAATACCCCAGCTTAACATTGTTACAGTCCAGTATAACCCCTTACTGAACTGAACTGAGTGCCCAAATGAGCCACAGAGATATTAGAAAGAACTTTTTTAGTGTGAGAGTGGTTGACAAATGGAATGCATTAGGAAGTAATGTGGTGGAGGCTGACTCCATACACAGTTTTAAATGTAGATATGATAGAGCCCAATAGGCTCAGGAAACTGTACACGTGTTGATTGACGGTTGAGAGGCGGGACCAAAGAGTCAGAGCTCAACCCCCGCAAGCACAACTAGGTGAGTACAACTAGGTGAGTACACACACAGGACTAACTCTACGGCACATACTCATACATATTCATCTTCTCTTCTCCTCCTCATTTTCCTTCTCCCTACATGACCGCATACCAACCACATAGCTTCCTGCCCCTACCCCCAACATGACCCTCTCCCAAGTGATGCCTGGCCAGACGCCACGCGTCTGCCATGCGCCAAAACATCCGGGGAACGCCCCCTCACATACCTTGAGGACTATGTATCTATGCATACCTGAGCCGGGGGGCTTAATGAGCTCACCTGCTCAGGTGCCGCGGACGGTCGTAGTCCTCAACCTCACTACTCCTTACATCCCTGGAAAACAGAAGAGTAAGAGGAGACATGATAATAACCTACAAAATTCTCAGGGGAATTGACAGGGTGGACAAAGACAAACTCTTCAGCACGGGAGGAACACGAACAAAAGGACACAGGTGGAAACTTAGTACCCAGATGAGCCAGAGAGACATTAGAAAGAATTTTTTCAGTGTCAAAGTAGCTAATAAATGGAATGCACTAGGAAGTGATGTGGTGGAGGCTGACTCCATACACAGTTTCAAATGTGGATATGATAGAGCCCAGTAGGCTCAGGAACCTGTACACCAGTTGATTGACAGTCGAGAGGCGGGACCAAAGAGCCAAAGCTCAACCCCCACAAGCACAACTAGGTGAGCACAATTAGGTGAGTACCTATTTGTGCTTACGGGGGTTTAGCTCTGGCTCTTTGGTCCCGCCTCTCAACTGTCAATCAACAGGTAGGGGTATTATGTGTGAATGTGAGTGTGTGGGGTACTATGTGGTGCTGTACGAGTAATATGTGGTGCTGTGTGGTTACTATGTGGTGCTGTGTGGTTACTATGTGGTGCTGTGTGGGTACTATGTGGTGCTGTGTGGGTACTATGTGGTGCTGTATGAGTAATATGTGGTGCTGTGTGGGTACTATGTGGTGCTGTGTGGGTGCTATGTGGTGCTGTGTGGGTACTATGTGGTGCTGTATGAGTAATATGTGGTGCTGTGTGGTTACTATGTGGTGCTGTGTGGTTACTATGTGGTGCTGTGTGGTTACTATGTGGTGCTGTGTGGGTACTATGTGGTGCTGTATGAGTAATATGTGGTGCTGTGTGGGTACTATGTGGTGCTGTGTGGGTGCTATGTGGTGCTGTGTGGGTACTATGTGGTGCAGTGTGGGTACTATGGTGCTGTGTGGGTACTATGGGATGCTGTGTAAGTATTATGTGGTGCTGTGTGGGTACTATGTGGGGCTGTGTGGGTACTATGTGGAGCTTTGTGGGTATTATGTGGCACTGTGTGTGTACTATGTGGTGCTGTGTGGGTATCATGTGGTTCTGTGTACTTACCTATCTGTGCTTGCAGGATCGAGCATTGACTCTTGGATCCCGCCTACACTGTGTGTGGGTACTATGTGGTGCTGTGTGGGTACTATGTGGTGCTGTGTGGGTACCAAGTGGCGCTGTGTCGGTACTATGTGGTGCTGTGTGGGTACCATGTGGGGCTGTAGGGTACTATGTGGCGCTCTGTGAGGTACTATATGGTGATGTGTACTCACCCACCTAATTGTGCTTGCGGGGGTTGAGCTTTGGCTCTTTGGTCCCGCCTCTCAACTGTCAATCAACAGGTGTACAGATTCCTGAGCCTACTGGGCTCTATCATATCTACACTTGAAACTGTGTATGGAGTCAGCCTCCACCACATCACTGCCTAATGCATTCCATTTATTAACTACTCTGACACTGAAAAAATTCTTTCTAACGTCTCTGTGGCTCATCTGGGTACTAAGTTTCCACCTGTGTCCCCTTGTTCGTGTCCCACCCGTGGTGAAGAGTTTCTCTTTGTCCGCCCTGTCAATTCCCCTGAGAATTTTGTAGGTGGTTATCATGTCTCCCCTTACTCTTCTGTTTTCCAGGGATGTGAGGTTCAGCTCCTTTAGCCTTTCCTCGTAGCTCAATCCTCTCAGTTCCGGGACGAGCCTGGTGGCATTCCGCTGAATCTTCTCTAACTTTGTCTTGTGTTTAACTAGGTATGGACTCCAGGCTGGAGCTGCATACTCCAGGATTGGTCTTACATAAGTGGTATACAGGGTTCTGAAAGATTCCTTACACAAATTTCTAAAGGCAGTTCTTATGTTGGCCAGTCTAGCATATGCCGCTGATGATATTCTTTTGATGTGGGCTTCTGGGGACAGGTTCGGTGTGATATCAACCCCCAGATCTTTCTCTCTATTTGACTCTTGTAGGATTTCCCCTCCCAAATGATACCTTGTGTTCAGCCTCCTGCTCCCTTCTCCTAATTTCATCACCTTACACTTTCCCGAGTTGAACTTTAGCAGCCATTTTCTAGACCATTCCTCCAGTTTATCCAGGTCATCCTGTAGTCTCTGTCTATCTTCATCCGTCTTGATTCTTCTCATAATTTTTGCATCATCAGCAAACATTGAGAGGAATGAGTCTATACCCTCCGGAAGATCGTTCACATATATTAGAAACAGGATGGGTCCAAGTACTGAGCCCTGTGGGACTCCGCTGGTGACATCACGCCACTCTGATGTCTCCCCCCTCACCGTTACTCGCTGTTTCCTGTTGCTTAAGTACTCCCTTATCCACTGGAGCACCTTCCCTTTTACTCCTGCCTGTTGCTCCAACTTTTTTAACAGCCTTTTGTGCGGTACTGTGTCAAAGGCTTTTTGGCAATCCAGGAAAATGCAGTCGGCCCACCCTTCTCTTTCCTGCCTAATTTTTGTTGCTTGGTCATAAAATTCTATTAAACCTGTGAGGCACGATTTACCATCCCTGAACCCATGTTGGTGGTGCGTTACAAAGTTATTTCAATCTAGATGTGTGGGTACTATTTGGTGGAGTATGGGTACTATGTGGTGCTATGTAGGTATTATGTGGTGCTATGTGGGTACTATGTGGCGCTGTTTTGGTACTCTGTGGTTCTGTGTGGGTACTATGTGATACTGTTGGGTACTATGTGCTCGTGCTGTGTGGGTATTATATGGGTGCTGTGTGGGTACTTTATGGGTGCTGTGTGGGTACTGTTTGATGATGTGTGGGCATTTCGTGTTGCTGTGTGGTGCGGGGTTAGCAGTATATACTCACCTAATTGTTCTTGCGGGGGTAGAGCTCTGGCTCTTTGGTCCCGCCTCTCAACTGTCAATCAACAGGTGTACAGATTCCCGAGCCTACTGGGCTCTATCAAATCTACATTTGAAACTGTGTATGGAGTCAGCCTCCACCACATCACTGCCTAATAAATTCCAACTGTTAACTACTCTGACACTGAAAAAGTTTTTTCTAACGTCCCTGTGGCTAATTTGGGTACTCAGTTTCCACCTGTGTCCCCATGTTCGCGTACCACCAGTGTTGAGTAGTTTATCTTTATCTACCCCTGTCAATTACTCTGAGAATTTTGCAGGTCGTGATCATGTCTCCCCATACTCTTCTGTCTTCTAATGTCGTGAGGTGCATTTCTCGCAGCCTTTCTTCGTAACTCATGCCTCTAAGTTCTGGGACTAGCCCAGTGGCATATCTCTGAACTTTTTCAAGCTTCGTCATGTGTTTGACAAGGTACGGGCTCCATACTGGGGCTGCATACTCCAGGATTGGTCTTGCATATGGTACTGTGTGAGTACTTCATGATGCAGTGTGGGTTACTTTGTGGTGCTGTGTGGATATTTTGTAGCGTTGTGAGTGTACTTTATGCAATATTTATGTAATATGGGGGAATGAAGTCCAAGTCGACTGCCTCATCACCTCCACTATTCACCTGTACTAGCCTCTGGTAGAGCGAGTCATCCAGGCCTCTGCTAGAGCGAGTCATCCAGGCCTCTGGTAGAGCGAGTCATCCAGGCCTCTGGTAGAGCGAGTCATCCAGGCCTCTGGTAGAGCGAGTCATCCAGGCCACTGCTACAGGGAGTCATCCAGACCTCTGGTAGAGCGAGTCATCCAGGCCTCTGCTACAGGGAGTCATCCAGGCCTCTGGTAGAGCGAGTCATCCAGGCCTCTGGTAGAGCGAGTCATCCAGGCCTCTGGTAGAGCGAGTCATCCAGGCCACTGCTACAGGGAGTCATCCAGGCCTCTGGTAGAGGGAGTCATCCAGGCCTCTGGTAGAGCGAGTCATCCAGGCATCTGGTAGAGCGAGTCATCCAGGCCACTGGTAGAGCGAGTCATCCAGGCCACTGGTAGAGCGAGTCATCCATGCCTTTGGTAGAGCGAGTCATCCAGGCCTCTGGTAGAGCGAGTCATCCAGGCCACTGGTAGAGCGAGTCATCCAGGCCACTGGAAGAGCGAGTCATCCAGGCCTCTGGTAGAGCGAGTCATCCAGGCCTCTGGTAGAGCGAGTCATCCAGGCCTCTGCTAGAGGGAGTCATCCAGGCCTCTGGTAGAGGGAGTCATCCAGGCCTCTGGTAGAGCGAGTCATCAGGCCTCTGGTTAGAGCGAGTCATCCAGGCCTCTGGTAGAGCGAGTCATCCAGGCCTCTGGTAGAGCGAGTCATCCAGGCCTCTGGTAGAGCGAGTCATCCAGGCCAATGGTAGAGCGAGTCATCCAGGCCTCTGGTAGAGCGAGTCATCCAGGCCTCTGGTAGAGCGAGTCATCCAGGCCTCTGCTAGAGGGAGTCATCCAGGCCTCTGGTAGAGGGAGTCATCCAGGCCTCTGGTAGAGCGAGTCATCCAGGCCTCTGGTAGAGCGAGTCATCCAGGCCTCTGGTAGAGCGAGTCATCCAGGCCCTCTGGTAGAGCGAGTCATCCAGGCCTCTGGTAGAGCGAGTCATCCAGGCCTCTAGTAGAGCGAGTCATCCAGGCCTCTGGTAGAGCGAGTCATCCAGGCCTCTGCTAGAGGGAGTCATCCAGGCCTCTGGTAGAGGGAGTCATCCAGGCCTCTGGTTAGAGCGAGTCATCCAGGCCTCTGGTAGAGCGAGTCATCCAGGCCTCTGGTAGAGCGAGTCATCCAGGCCTCTGGTAGAGCGAGTCATCCAGGCTCTGGTAGAGCGAGTCATCCAGGCCCTGGTAGAGGAGTCATCCAGGCTCTGGTAGAG
>WNGS01005608.1:15793-55321 GCA_020271785.1 Procambarus virginalis
ACTATGTGGTGCTGTGTCGGTACTATGTGGTGCTGTGTCGGTACTATGTGGTGCTGTGTGGGTACTATGTGGTGCTGTGTGGGTACTATGTGGTGCTGTGTGGGTACTATGTGGTGCGTGTGGGGTACTATGTGGCGCTGTGTCGGTACTATGTGGTGCTGTGTGGGTACTAAGTGGTGCTGTGTCGGTACTATGTGGTGCTGTGTGGGTACTATGTGGTGCTGTGTGGGTACTATGTGGTGCTGTGTGGGTACTATGTGGTGCTGTGTGGGTACTATGTGGCGCTGTGTCGGTACTATGTGGTGCTGTGTGGGTACTATGTGGTGCTGTGTCGGTACTATGTGGTACTGTGTGGGTACTATGTGGTGCTGTGTGGGTACTATGTGGCACTGTGTGGGTACCATGTGGGGCTGTAGGGTACTATGTGGCGCTCTGTGAGGTACTATATGGTGATGTGTGGGTACTATTTGGTGGAGTATGGGTACTATGTGGTGCTATGTAGGTATTATGTGGTGCTATGTGGGTACTATGTGGCGCTGTTTTGGTACTCTGTGGTTCTGTGTGGGTACTATGTGATACTGTTGGGTACTATGTGCTCGTGCTGTGTGGGTATTATATGGGTGCTGTGTGGGTACTTTATGGGTGCTGTGTGGGTACTGTTTGATGATGTGTGGGCATTTCGTGTTGCTGTGTGGTGCGGGGTTAGCAGTATATACTCACCTAATTGTTCTTGCGTGGGTAGAGCTCTGGCTCTTTGGTCCCGCCTCTCAACTGTCAATCAACAGGTGTACAGATTCCCGAGCCTACTGGGCTCTATCAAATCTACATTTGAAACTGTGTATGGAGTCAGCCTCCACCACATCACTGCCTAATAAATTCCAACTGTTAACTACTCTGACACTGAAAAAGTTTTTTCTAACGTCCCTGTGGCTAATTTGGGTACTCAGTTTCCACCTGTGTCCCCATGTTCGCGTACCACCAGTGTTGAATAGTTTATCTTTATCTACCCCTGTCAATTACTCTGAGAATTTTGCAGGTCGTGATCATGTCTCCCCATACTCTTCTGTCTTCTAATGTCGTGAGGTGCATTTCTCGCAGCCTTTCTTCGTAACTCATGCCTCTAAGTTCTGGGACTAGCCCAGTGGCATATCTCTGAACTTTTTCAAGCTTGGTCATGTGTTTGACAAGGTACGGGCTCCATACTGGGGCTGCATACTCCAGGATTGGTCTTGCATATGGTACTGTGTGAGTACTTCATGATGCAGTGTGGGTTACTTTGTGGTGCTGTGTGGATATTTTGTAGCGTTGTGAGTGTACTTTATGCAATATTTATGTTATATGGGGGAATGAAGTCCAAGTCGACTGCCTCATCACCTCCACTATTCACCTGTACTAGCCTCTGGTAGAGCGAGTCATCCAGGCCTCTGGTAGAGCGAGTCATCCAGGCCTCTGGTAGAGCGAGTCATCCAGGCCTCTGGTAGAGCGAGTCATCCAGGCCTCTGGTAGAGCGAGTCATCCAGGCCTCTGGTAGAGCGAGTCATCCAGGCCTCTGGTAGAGCGAGTCATCCAGGCCTCTGGTAGAGCGAGTCATCCAGGCCTCTGGTAGAGCGAGTCATCCAGGCCTCTGGTAGAGCGAGTCATCCAGGCCTCTGGTAGAGCGAGTCATCCAGGCCTCTGGTAGAGCGAGTCATCCAGGCCTCTGGTAGAGCGAGTCATCCAGGCCACTGGTAGAGCGAGTCATCCAGGCCTCTGGTAGAGCGAGTCATCCAGGCCTCTGGTAGAGCGAGTCATCCAGGCCTCTGGTAGAGCGAGTCATCCAGGCCTCTGGTAGAGCGAGTCATCCAGGCCTCTGGTAGAGCGAGTCATCCAGGCCTGGTAGAGCGAGTCATCCAGGCCTCTGGTAGAGCGAGTCATCCAGGCCTCTGGTAGAGCGAGTCATCCAGGCCTCTGGTAGAGCGAGTCATCCAGGCCTCTGGTAGAGCGAGTCATCCAGGCCTCTGGTAGAGCGAGTCATCCAGGCCTCTGGTAGAGCGAGTCATCCAGGCCTCTGGTAGAGCGAGTCATCCAGGCCTCTGGTAGAGCGAGTCATCCAGGCCTCTGGTAGAGCGAGTCATCCAGGCCTCTGGTAGAGCGAGTCATCCAGGCCTCTGGTAGAGCGAGTCATCCAGGCCTCTGGTAGAGCGAGTCATCCAGGCCTCTGGTAGAGCGAGTCATCCAGGCCTCTGGTAGAGCGAGTCATCCAGGCCTCTGGTAGAGCGAGTCATCCAGGCCTCTGGTAGAGCGAGTCATCCAGGCCTCTGGTAGAGCGAGTCATCCAGGCCTCTGGTAGAGCGAGTCATCCAGGCCTCTGGTAGAGCGAGTCATCCAGGCCTCTGGTAGAGCGAGTCATCCAGGCCTCTGGTAGAGCGAGTCATCCAGGCCTCTGGTAGAGCGAGTCATCCAGGCCTCTGGTAGAGCGAGTCATCCAGGCCTCTGGTAGAGCGAGTCATCCAGGCCTCTGGTAGAGCGAGTCATCCAGGCCTCTGGTAGAGCGAGTCATCCAGGCCTCTGGTAGAGCGAGTCATCCAGGCCTCTGGTAGAGCGAGTCATCCAGGCCTCTGGTAGAGCGAGTCATCCAGGCCTCTGGTAGAGCGAGTCATCCAGGCCTCTGGTAGAGCGAGTCATCCAGGCCTCTGGTAGAGCGAGTCATCCAGGCCTCTGGTAGAGCGAGTCATCCAGGCCTCTGGTAGAGCGAGTCATCCAGGCCTCTGGTAGAGCGAGTCATCCAGGCCTCTGGTAGAGCGAGTCATCCAGGCCTCTGGTAGAGCGAGTCATCCAGGCCTCTGGTAGAGCGAGTCATCCAGGCCTCTGGTAGAGCGAGTCATCCAGGCCTCTGGTAGAGCGAGTCATCCAGGCCTCTGGTAGAGCGAGTCATCCAGGCCTCTGGTAGAGCGAGTCATCCAGGCCTCTGGTAGAGCGAGTCATCCAGGCCTCTGGTAGAGCGAGTCATCCAGGCCTCTGGTAGAGCGAGTCATCCAGGCCTCTGGTAGAGCGAGTCATCCAGGCCTCTGGTAGAGCGAGTCATCCAGGCCTCTGGTAGAGCGAGTCATCCAGGCCTCTGGTAGAGCGAGTCATCCAGGCCTCTGGTAGAGCGAGTCATCCAGGCCTCTGGTAGAGCGAGTCATCCAGGCCTCTGGTAGAGCGAGTCATCCAGGCCTCTGGTAGAGCGAGTCATCCAGGCCTCTGGTAGAGCGAGTCATCCAGGCCTCTGGTAGAGCGAGTCATCCAGGCCTCTGGTAGAGCGAGTCATCCAGGCCTCTGGTAGAGCGAGTCATCCAGGCCTCTGGTAGAGCGAGTCATCCAGGCCTCTGGTAGAGCGAGTCATCCAGGCCTCTGGTAGAGCGAGTCATCCAGGCCTCTGGTAGAGCGAGTCATCCAGGCCTCTGGTAGAGCGAGTCATCCAGGCCTCTGGTAGAGCGAGTCATCCAGGCCTCTGGTAGAGCGAGTCATCCAGGCCTCTGGTAGAGCGAGTCATCCAGGCCTCTGGTAGAGCGAGTCATCCAGGCCTCTGGTAGAGCGAGTCATCCAGGCCTCTGGTAGAGCGAGTCATCCAGGCCTCTGGTAGAGCGAGTCATCCAGGCCTCTGGTAGAGCGAGTCATCCAGGCCTCTGGTAGAGCGAGTCATCCAGGCCTCTGGTAGAGCGAGTCATCCAGGCCTCTGGTAGAGCGAGTCATCCAGGCCTCTGGTAGAGCGAGTCATCCAGGCCTCTGGTAGAGCGAGTCATCCAGGCCTCTGGTAGAGCGAGTCATCCAGGCCTCTGGTAGAGCGAGTCATCCAGGCCTCTGGTAGAGCGAGTCATCCAGGCCTCTGGTAGAGCGAGTCATCCAGGCCTCTGGTAGAGCGAGTCATCCAGGCCACTGGTAGAGCGAGTCATCCAGGCCTCTGGTAGAGCGAGTCATCCAGGCCACTGGTAGAGCGAGTCATCCAGGCCTCTGGTAGAGCGAGTCATCCAGGCCTCTGGTAGAGCGAGTCATCCAGGCCACTGGTAGAGCGAGTCATCCAGGCCACTGGTAGAGCGAGTCATCCAGGCCACTGGTAGAGCGAGTCATCCAGGCCTCTGGTAGAGCGAGTCATCCAGGCCTCTGGTAGAGCGAGTCATTCAGGCCTCTGGTAGAGCGAGTCATCCAGGCCACTGGTAGAGCGAGTCATCCAAGCCTCTGGTAGAGCGAGTCATCCAGGCCTCTGGTAGAGCGAGTCATCCAGGCCTCTGGTAGAGCGAGTCATCCAGGCCTCTGGTAGAGCGAGTCATCCAGGCCTCTGGTAGAGCGAGTCATCCAGGCCTCTGGTAGAGCGAGTCATCCAGGCCTCTGGTAGAGCGAGTCATCCAGGCCTCTGGTAGAGCGAGTCATCCAGGCCTCTGGTAGAGCGAGTCATCCAGGCCTCTGGTAGAGCGAGTCATCCAGGCCTCTGGTAGAGCGAGTCATCCAGGCCTCTGGTAGAGCGAGTCATCCAGGCCTCTGGTAGAGCGAGTCATCCAGGATTCTGGTAGAGCGAGTCATCCAGGCCTCTGGTAGAGCGAGTCATCCAGGCCTCTGGTAGAGCGAGTCATCCAGGCCTCTGCTAGAGCGAGTCATCCAGGCCTCTGGTAGAGCGAGTCATCCAGGCCTCTGGTAGAGCGAGTCATCCAGGCCTCTGGTAGAGCGAGTCATCCAGGCCTCTGGTAGAGCGAGTCATCCAGGCCTCTGGTA
Organism: Procambarus virginalis; assembly: GCA_020271785.1. Taxonomy (NCBI): domain Eukaryota; kingdom Metazoa; phylum Arthropoda; class Malacostraca; order Decapoda; family Cambaridae; genus Procambarus; species Procambarus virginalis. The sequence continues at coordinate 20,522 of WNGS01005608.1, forward strand.
GAGCGAGTCATCCAGGCCTCTGGTAGAGCGAGTCATCCAGCCTCTGGTAGAGCGAGTCATCCAGGCCTCTGGTAGAGCGAGTCATCCAGGCCTCTGGTAGAGCGAGTCATCCAGGCCTCTGGTAGAGCGAGTCATCCAGGCCTCTGGTAGAGCGAGTCATCCAGGCCTCTGGTAGAGCGAGTCATCCAGGCCTCTGGTAGAGCGAGTCATCCAGGCCTCTGGTAGAGCGAGTCATCCAGGCCTCTGGTAGAGCGAGTCATCCAGGCCTCTGGTAGAGCGAGTCATCCAGGCCTCTGGTAGAGCGAGTCATCCAGGCCTCTGGTAGAGCGAGTCATCCAGGCCTCTGGTAGAGCGAGTCATCCAGCCTCTGGTAGAGCGAGTCATCCAGGCCTCTGGTAGAGCGAGTCATCCAGCCTCTGGTAGAGCGAGTCATCCAGGCCTCTGGTAGAGCGAGTCATCCAGGCCTCTGGTAGAGCGAGTCATCCAGGCCTCTGGTAGAGCGAGTCATAGGCCTCTGGTAGAGCGAGTCATCCAGGCCTCTGGTAGAGCGAGTCATCCAGCCTCTGGTAGAGCGAGTCATCCAGGCCTCTGGTAGAGCGAGTCATCCAGGCCTCTGGTAGAGCGAGTCATCCAGGCCTCTGGTAAGCGAGTCATCCAGGCCTCTGGTAGAGCGAGTCATCCAGGCCTCTGGTAGAGCGAGTCATCCAGGCCTCTGGTAGAGCGAGTCATCCAGGCCTCTGGTAGAGCGAGTCATCCAGGCCTCTGGTAGAGCGAGTCATCCAGGCCTCTGGTAGAGCGAGTCATCCAGGCCTCTGGTAGAGCGAGTCATCCAGGCCTCTGGTAGAGCGAGTCATCCAGGCCTCTGGTAGAGCGAGTCATCCAGGCCTCTGGTAGAGCGAGTCATCCAGGCCTCTGGTAGAGCGAGTCATCCAGGCCTCTGGTAGAGCGAGTCATCCAGGCCTCTGGTAGAGCGAGTCATCCAGGCCTCTGGTAGAGCGAGTCATCCAGGCCTCTGGTAGAGCGAGTCATCCAGGCCTCTGGTAGAGCGAGTCATCCAGCCTCTGGTAGAGCGAGTCATCCAGGCCTCTGGTAGAGCGAGTCATCCAGGCCTCTGGTAGAGCGAGTCATCCAGCCTCTGGTAGAGCGAGTCATCCAGGCCTCTGGTAGAGCGAGTCATCCAGGCCTCTGGTAGAGCGAGTCATCCAGGCCTCTGGTAGAGCGAGTCATCCAGGCCTCTGGTAGAGCGAGTCATCCAGGCCTCTGGTAGAGCGAGTCATCCAGGCCTCTGGTAGAGCGAGTCATCCAGGCCTCTGGTAGAGCGAGTCATCCAGGCCTCTGGTAGAGCGAGTCATCCAGGCCTCTGTAGAGCGAGTCATCCAGGCCTCTGGTAGAGCGAGTCATCCAGGCCTCTGGTAGAGCGAGTCATCCAGGCCTCTGGTAGAGCGAGTCATCCAGGCCTCTGGTAGAGCGAGTCATCCAGGCCTCTGGTAGAGCGAGTCATCCAGGCCTCTGTAGAGCGAGTCATCCAGGCCTCTGGTAGAGCGAGTCATCCAGGCCTCTGGTAGAGCGAGTCATCCAGGCCTCTGGTAGAGCGAGTCATCCAGGCCTCTGGTAGAGCGAGTCATCCAGGCCTCTGGTAGAGCGAGTCATCCAGGCCTCTGGTAGAGCGAGTCATCCAGGCCTCTGGTAGAGCGAGTCATCCAGGCCTCTGGTAGAGCGAGTCATCCAGGCCTCTGGTAGAGCGAGTCATCCAGGCCTCTGGTAGAGCGAGTCATCCAGGCTCTGGTAGAGCGAGTCATCCAGGCCTCTGGTAGAGCGAGTCATCCAGGCCTCTGGTAGAGCGAGTCATCCAGGCCTCTGGTAGAGCGAGTCATCCAGCCTCTGGTAGAGCGAGTCATCCAGCCTCTGGTAGAGCGAGTCATCCAGGCCTCTGGTAGAGCGAGTCATCCAGCCTCTGGTAGAGCGAGTCATCCAGGCCTCTGTAGAGCGAGTCATCCAGGCCTCTGGTAGAGCGAGTCATCCAGGCCTCTGGTAGAGCGAGTCATCCAGCCTCTGGTAGAGCGAGTCATCCAGGCCTCTGGTAGAGCGAGTCATCCAGGCCTCTGGTAGAGCGAGTCATCCAGGCCTCTGGTAGAGCGAGTCATCNGTGGTGCTGTGTGGGTACTATGTGGTCTGTGTGTGGGTACCAAGTGGCGCTGTGTCGGTACTATGTGGTGCTGTGTGGGTACCATGTGGGGCTGTAGGGTACTATATGTGGCGCTCTGTGAGGTACTATATGGTGATGTGTACTCACCCACCTAATTGTGCTTGCGGGGGTTGAGCTTTGGCTCTTTGGTGTCCCGCCTCTCAACTGTCAATCAACAGGTGTACAGATTCCTGAGCCTGGGCTCTATCATATCTACACTTGAAACTGTGTATGGAGTCAGCCTCCACCACATCACTGCCTAATGCATTCCATTTATTAACTACTCTGACACTGAAAAAATTCTTTCTAACGTCTCTGTGGCTCATCTGGGTACTAAGTTTCCACCTGTGTCCCCTTGTTCGTGTCCCACCCGTGGTGAAGAGTTTCTCTTTGTCCGCCCTGTCAATTCCCCTGAGAATTTTGTAGGTGGTTATCATGTCTCCCCTTACTCTTCTGTTTTCCAGGGATGTGAGGTTCAGCTCCTTTAGCCTTTCCTCGTAGCTCAATCCTCTCAGTTCCGGGACGAGCCTGGTGGCATTCCGCTGAATCTTCTCTAACTTTGTCTTGTGTTTAACTAGGTATGGACTCCAGGCTGGAGCTGCATACTCCAGGATTGGTCTTACATAAGTGGTATACAGGGTTCTGAAAGATTCCTTACACAAATTTCTAAAGGCAGTTCTTATGTTGGCCAGTCTAGCATATGCCGCTGATGATATTCTTTTGATGTGGGCTTCTGGGGACAGGTTCGGTGTGATATCAACCCCCAGATCTTTCTCTCTATTTGACTCTTGTAGGATTTCCCCTCCCAAATGATACCTTGTGTTCAGCCTCCTGCTCCCTTCTCCTAATTTCATCACCTTACACTTTCCCGAGTTGAACTTTAGCAGCCATTTTCTAGACCATTCCTCCAGTTTATCCAGGTCATCCTGTAGTCTCTGTCTATCTTCATCCGTCTTGATTCTTCTCATAATTTTTGCATCATCAGCAAACATTGAGAGGAATGAGTCTATACCCTCCGGAAGATCGTTCACATATATTAGAAACAGGATGGGTCCAAGTACTGAGCCCTGTGGGACTCCGCTGGTGACATCACGCCACTCTGATGTCTCCCCCCTCACCGTTACTCGCTGTTTCCTGTTGCTTAAGTACTCCCTTATCCACTGGAGCACCTTCCCTTTTACTCCTGCCTGTTGCTCCAACTTTTTTAACAGCCTTTTGTGCGGTACTGTGTCAAAGGCTTTTTGGCAATCCAGGAAAATGCAGTCGGCCCACCCTTCTCTTTCCTGCCTAATTTTTGTTGCTTGGTCATAAAATTCTATTAAACCTGTGAGGCACGATTTACCATCCCTGAACCCATGTTGGTGGTGCGTTACAAAGTTATTTCAATCTAGATGTGTGGGTACTATTTGGTGGAGTATGGGTACTATGTGGTGCTATGTAGGTATTATGTGGTGCTATGTGGGTACTATGTGGCGCTGTTTTGGTACTCTGTGGTTCTGTGTGGGTACTATGTGATACTGTTGGGTACTATGTGCTCGTGCTGTGTGGGTATTATATGGGTGCTGTGTGGGTACTTTATGGGTGCTGTGTGGGTACTGTTTGATGATGTGTGGGCATTTCGTGTTGCTGTGTGGTGCGGGGTTAGCAGTATATACTCACCTAATTGTTCTTGCGGGGGTAGAGCTCTGGCTCTTTGGTCCCGCCTCTCAACTGTCAATCAACAGGTGTACAGATTCCCGAGCCTACTGGGCTCTATCAAATCTACATTTGAAACTGTGTATGGAGTCAGCCTCCACCACATCACTGCCTAATAAATTCCAACTGTTAACTACTCTGACACTGAAAAAGTTTTTTCTAACGTCCCTGTGGCTAATTTGGGTACTCAGTTTCCACCTGTGTCCCCATGTTCGCGTACCACCAGTGTTGAGTAGTTTATTTTATCTACCCCTGTCAATTACTCTGAGAATTTTGCAGGTCGTGATCATGTCTCCCCATACTCTTCTGTCTTCTAATGTCGTGAGGTGCATTTCTCGCAGCCTTTCTTCGTAACTCATGCCTCTAAGTTCTGGGACTAGCCCAGTGGCATATCTCTGAACTTTTTCAAGCTTCGTCATGTGTTTGACAAGGTACGGGCTCCATACTGGGGCTGCATACTCCAGGATTGGTCTTGCATATGGTACTGTGTGAGTACTTCATGATGCAGTGTGGGTTACTTTGTGGTGCTGTGTGGATATTTTGTAGCGTTGTGAGTGTACTTTATGCAATATTTATGTAATATGGGGGAATGAAGTCCAAGTCGACTGCCTCATCACCTCCACTATTCACCTGTACTAGCCTCTGGTAGAGCGAGTCATCCAGGCCTCTGCTAGAGCGAGTCATCCAGGCCTCTGGTAGAGCGAGTCATCCAGGCCTCTGGTAGAGCGAGTCATCCAGGCCTCTGGTAGAGCGAGTCATCCAGGCCACTGCTACAGGGAGTCATCCAGACCTCTGGTAGAGCGAGTCATCCAGGCCTCTGCTACAGGGAGTCATCCAGGCCTCTGGTAGAGCGAGTCATCCAGGCCTCTGGTAGAGCGAGTCATCCAGGCCTCTGGTAGAGCGAGTCATCCAGGCCACTGCTACAGGGAGTCATCCAGGCCTCTGGTAGAGGGAGTCATCCAGGCCTCTGGTAGAGCGAGTCATCCAGGCATCTGGTAGAGCGAGTCATCCAGGCCACTGGTAGAGCGAGTCATCCAGGCCACTGGTAGAGCGAGTCATCCATGCCTTTGGTAGAGCGAGTCATCCAGGCCTCTGGTAGAGCGAGTCATCCAGGCCACTGGTAGAGCGAGTCATCCAGGCCACTGGAAGAGCGAGTCATCCAGGCCTCTGGTAGAGCGAGTCATCCAGGCCTCTGGTAGAGCGAGTCATCCAGGCCTCTGCTAGAGGGAGTCATCCAGGCCTCTGGTAGAGGGAGTCATCCAGGCCTCTGGTAGAGCGAGTCATCCAGGCCTCTGGTAGAGCGAGTCATCCAGGCCTCTGGTAGAGCGAGTCATCCAGGCCTCTGGTAGAGCGAGTCATCCAGGCCTCTGGTAGAGCGAGTCATCCAGGCCACTGGTAGAGCGAGTCATCCAGGCCTCTGGTAGAGCGAGTCATCCAGGCCTCTGGTAGAGCGAGTCATCCAGGCCTCTGGTAGAGCGAGTCATCCAGGCCTCTGGTAGAGGGAGTCATCCAGGCCTCTGGTAGAGCGAGTCATCCAGGCCTCTGGTAGAGCGAGTCATCCAGGCCTCTGGTAGAGCGAGTCATCCAGGCCTCTGGTAGAGCGAGTCATCCAGGCCTCTGGTAGAGCGAGTCATCCAGGCCTCTGGTAGAGCGAGTCATCCAGGCCTCTGGTAGAGCGAGTCATCCAGGCCTCTGGTAGAGCGAGTCATCCAGGCCTCTGGTAGAGCGAGTCATCCAGGCCTCTGGTAGAGCGAGTCATCCAGGCCTCTGGTAGAGCGAGTCATCCAGGCCTCTGGTAGAGCGAGTCATCCAGGCCTCTGGTAGAGCGAGTCATCCAGGCCTCTGGTAGAGCGAGTCATCCAGGCCTCTGGTAGAGCGAGTCATCCAGGCCTCTGGTAGAGCGAGTCATCCAGGCCTCTGGTAGAGCGAGTCATCCAGGCCTCTGGTAGAGCGAGTCATCCAGGCCTCTGGTAGAGCGAGTCATCCAGGCCTCTGGTAGAGCGAGTCATCCAGGCCTCTGGTAGAGCGAGTCATCCAGGCCTCTGGTAGAGCGAGTCATCCAGGCCTCTGGTAGAGCGAGTCATCCAGGCCTCTGGTAGAGCGAGTCATCCAGGCCTCTGGTAGAGCGAGTCATCCAGGCCTCTGGTAGAGCGAGTCATCCAGGCCTCTGGTAGAGCGAGTCATCCAGGCCTCTGGTAGAGCGAGTCATCCAGGCCTCTGGTAGAGCGAGTCATCCAGGCCTCTGGTAGAGCGAGTCATCCAGGCCTCTGGTAGAGCGAGTCATCCAGGCCTCTGGTAGAGCGAGTCATCCAGGCCTCTGGTAGAGCGAGTCATCCAGGCCTCTGGTAGAGCGAGTCATCCAGGCCTCTGGTAGAGCGAGTCATCCAGGCCTCTGGTAGAGCGAGTCATCCAGGCCTCTGGTAGAGCGAGTCATCCAGGCCTCTGGTAGAGCGAGTCATCCAGGCCTCTGGTAGAGCGAGTCATCCAGGCCTCTGGTAGAGCGAGTCATCCAGGCCTCTGGTAGAGCGAGTCATCCAGGCCTCTGGTAGAGCGAGTCATCCAGGCCTCTGGTAGAGCGAGTCATCCAGGCCTCTGGTAGAGCGAGTCATCCAGGCCTCTGGTAGAGCGAGTCATCCAGGCCTCTGGTAGAGCGAGTCATCCAGGCCTCTGGTAGAGCGAGTCATCCAGGCCTCTGGTAGAGCGAGTCATCCAGGCCTCTGGTAGAGCGAGTCATCCAGGCCTCTGGTAGAGCGAGTCATCCAGGCCTCTGGTAGAGCGAGTCATCCAGGCCTCTGGTAGAGCGAGTCATCCAGGCCTCTGGTAGAGCGAGTCATCCAGGCCTCTGGTAGAGCGAGTCATCCAGGCCTCTGGTAGAGCGAGTCATCCAGGCCTCTGGTAGAGCGAGTCATCCAGGCCTCTGGTAGAGCGAGTCATCCAGGCCTCTGGTAGAGCGAGTCATCCAGGCCTCTGGTAGAGCGAGTCATCCAGGCCTCTGGTAGAGCGAGTCATCCAGGCCTCTGGTAGAGCGAGTCATCCAGGCCTCTGGTAGAGCGAGTCATCCAGGCCTCTGGTAGAGCGAGTCATCCAGGCCTCTGGTAGAGCGAGTCATCCAGGCCTCTGGTAGAGCGAGTCATCCAGGCCTCTGGTAGAGCGAGTCATCCAGGCCTCTGGTAGAGCGAGTCATCCAGGCCTCTGGTAGAGCGAGTCATCCAGGCCTCTGGTAGAGCGAGTCATCCAGGCCTCTGGTAGAGCGAGTCATCCAGGCCTCTGGTAGAGCGAGTCATCCAGGCCTCTGGTAGAGCGAGTCATCCAGGCCTCTGGTAGAGCGAGTCATCCAGGCCTCTGGTAGAGCGAGTCATCCAGGCCTCTGGTAGAGCGAGTCATCCAGGCCTCTGGTAGAGCGAGTCATCCAGGCCTCTGGTAGAGCGAGTCATCCAGGCCTCTGGTAGAGCGAGTCATCCAGGCCTCTGGTAGAGCGAGTCATCCAGGCCTCTGGTAGAGCGAGTCATCCAGGCCTCTGGTAGAGCGAGTCATCCAGGCCTCTGGTAGAGCGAGTCATCCAGGCCTCTGGTAGAGCGAGTCATCCAGGCCTCTGGTAGAGCGAGTCATCCAGGCCTCTGGTAGAGCGAGTCATCCAGGCCTCTGGTAGAGCGAGTCATCCAGGCCTCTGGTAGAGCGAGTCATCCAGGCCTCTGGTAGAGCGAGTCATCCAGGCCTCTGGTAGAGCGAGTCATCCAGGCCTCTGGTAGAGCGAGTCATCCAGGCCTCTGGTAGAGCGAGTCATCCAGGCCTCTGGTAGAGCGAGTCATCCAGGCCTCTGGTAGAGCGAGTCATCCAGGCCTCTGGTAGAGCGAGTCATCCAGGCCTCTGGTAGAGCGAGTCATCCAGGCCTCTGGTAGAGCGAGTCATCCAGGCCTCTGGTAGAGCGAGTCATCCAGGCCTCTGGTAGAGCGAGTCATCCAGGCCTCTGGTAGAGCGAGTCATCCAGGCCTCTGGTAGAGCGAGTCATCCAGGCCTCTGGTAGAGCGAGTCATCCAGGCCTCTGGTAGAGCGAGTCATCCAGGCCTCTGGTAGAGCGAGTCATCCAGGCCTCTGGTAGAGCGAGTCATCCAGGCCTCTGGTAGAGCGAGTCATCCAGGCCTCTGGTAGAGCGAGTCATCCAGGCCTCTGGTAGAGCGAGTCATCCAGGCCTCTGGTAGAGCGAGTCATCCAGGCCTCTGGTAGAGCGAGTCATCCAGGCCTCTGGTAGAGCGAGTCATCCAGGCCTCTGGTAGAGCGAGTCATCCAGGCCTCTGGTAGAGCGAGTCATCCAGGCCTCTGGTAGAGCGAGTCATCCAGGCCTCTGGTAGAGCGAGTCATCCAGGCCTCTGGTAGAGCGAGTCATCCAGGCCTCTGGTAGAGCGAGTCATCCAGGCCTCTGGTAGAGCGAGTCATCCAGGCCTCTGGTAGAGCGAGTCATCCAGGCCTCTGGTAGAGCGAGTCATCCAGGCCTCTGGTAGAGCGAGTCATCCAGGCCTCTGGTAGAGCGAGTCATCCAGGCCTCTGGTAGAGCGAGTCATCCAGGCCTCTGGTAGAGCGAGTCATCCAGGCCTCTGGTAGAGCGAGTCATCCAGGCCTCTGGTAGAGCGAGTCATCCAGGCCTCTGGTAGAGCGAGTCATCCAGGCCTCTGGTAGAGCGAGTCATCCAGGCCTCTGGTAGAGCGAGTCATCCAGGCCTCTGGTAGAGCGAGTCATCCAGGCCTCTGGTAGAGCGAGTCATCCAGGCCTCTGGTAGAGCGAGTCATCCAGGCCTCTGGTAGAGCGAGTCATCCAGGCCTCTGGTAGAGCGAGTCATCCAGGCCTCTGGTAGAGCGAGTCATCCAGGCCTCTGGTAGAGCGAGTCATCCAGGCCTCTGGTAGAGCGAGTCATCCAGGCCTCTGGTAGAGCGAGTCATCCAGGCCTCTGGTAGAGCGAGTCATCCAGGCCTCTGGTAGAGCGAGTCATCCAGGCCTCTGGTAGAGCGAGTCATCCAGGCCTCTGGTAGAGCGAGTCATCCAGGCCTCTGGTAGAGCGAGTCATCCAGGCCTCTGGTAGAGCGAGTCATCCAGGCCTCTGGTAGAGCGAGTCATCCAGGCCTCTGGTAGAGCGAGTCATCCAGGCCTCTGGTAGAGCGAGTCATCCAGGCCTCTGGTAGAGCGAGTCATCCAGGCCTCTGGTAGAGCGAGTCATCCAGGCCTCTGGTAGAGCGAGTCATCCAGGCCTCTGGTAGAGCGAGTCATCCAGGCCTCTGGTAGAGCGAGTCATCCAGGCCTCTGGTAGAGCGAGTCATCCAGGCCTCTGGTAGAGCGAGTCATCCAGGCCTCTGGTAGAGCGAGTCATCCAGGCCTCTGGTAGAGCGAGTCATCCAGGCCTCTGGTAGAGCGAGTCATCCAGGCCTCTGGTAGAGCGAGTCATCCAGGCCTCTGGTAGAGCGAGTCATCCAGGCCTCTGGTAGAGCGAGTCATCCAGGCCTCTGGTAGAGCGAGTCATCCAGGCCTCTGGTAGAGCGAGTCATCCAGGCCTCTGGTAGAGCGAGTCATCCAGGCCTCTGGTAGAGCGAGTCATCCAGGCCTCTGGTAGAGCGAGTCATCCAGGCCTCTGGTAGAGCGAGTCATCCAGGCCTCTGGTAGAGCGAGTCATCCAGGCCTCTGGTAGAGCGAGTCATCCAGGCCTCTGGTAGAGCGAGTCATCCAGGCCTCTGGTAGAGCGAGTCATCCAGGCCTCTGGTAGAGCGAGTCATCCAGGCCTCTGGTAGAGCGAGTCATCCAGGCCTCTGGTAGAGCGAGTCATCCAGGCCTCTGGTAGAGCGAGTCATCCAGGCCTCTGGTAGAGCGAGTCATCCAGGCCTCTGGTAGAGCGAGTCATCCAGGCCTCTGGTAGAGCGAGTCATCCAGGCCTCTGGTAGAGCGAGTCATCCAGGCCTCTGGTAGAGCGAGTCATCCAGGCCTCTGGTAGAGCGAGTCATCCAGGCCTCTGGTAGAGCGAGTCATCCAGGCCTCTGGTAGAGCGAGTCATCCAGGCCTCTGGTAGAGCGAGTCATCCAGGCCTCTGGTAGAGCGAGTCATCCAGGCCTCTGGTAGAGCGAGTCATCCAGGCCTCTGGTAGAGCGAGTCATCCAGGCCTCTGGTAGAGCGAGTCATCCAGGCCTCTGGTAGAGCGAGTCATCCAGGCCTCTGGTAGAGCGAGTCATCCAGGCCTCTGGTAGAGCGAGTCATCCAGGCCTCTGGTAGAGCGAGTCATCCAGGCCTCTGGTAGAGCGAGTCATCCAGGCCTCTGGTAGAGCGAGTCATCCAGGCCTCTGGTAGAGCGAGTCATCCAGGCCTCTGGTAGAGCGAGTCATCCAGGCCTCTGGTAGAGCGAGTCATCCAGGCCTCTGGTAGAGCGAGTCATCCAGGCCTCTGGTAGAGCGAGTCATCCAGGCCTCTGGTAGAGCGAGTCATCCAGGCCTCTGGTAGAGCGAGTCATCCAGGCCTCTGGTAGAGCGAGTCATCCAGGCCTCTGGTAGAGCGAGTCATCCAGGCCTCTGGTAGAGCGAGTCATCCAGGCCTCTGGTAGAGCGAGTCATCCAGGCCTCTGGTAGAGCGAGTCATCCAGGCCTCTGGTAGAGCGAGTCATCCAGGCCTCTGGTAGAGCGAGTCATCCAGGCCTCTGGTAGAGCGAGTCATCCAGGCCTCTGGTAGAGCGAGTCATCCAGGCCTCTGGTAGAGCGAGTCATCCAGGCCTCTGGTAGAGCGAGTCATCCAGGCCTCTGGTAGAGCGAGTCATCCAGGCCTCTGGTAGAGCGAGTCATCCAGGCCTCTGGTAGAGCGAGTCATCCAGGCCTCTGGTAGAGCGAGTCATCCAGGCCTCTGGTAGAGCGAGTCATCCAGGCCTCTGGTAGAGCGAGTCATCCAGGCCTCTGGTAGAGCGAGTCATCCAGGCCTCTGGTAGAGCGAGTCATCCAGGCCTCTGGTAGAGCGAGTCATCCAGGCCTCTGGTAGAGCGAGTCATCCAGGCCTCTGGTAGAGCGAGTCATCCAGGCCTCTGGTAGAGCGAGTCATCCAGGCCTCTGGTAGAGCGAGTCATCCAGGCCTCTGGTAGAGCGAGTCATCCAGGCCTCTGGTAGAGCGAGTCATCCAGGCCTCTGGTAGAGCGAGTCATCCAGGCCTCTGGTAGAGCGAGTCATCCAGGCCTCTGGTAGAGCGAGTCATCCAGGCCTCTGGTAGAGCGAGTCATCCAGGCCTCTGGTAGAGCGAGTCATCCAGGCCTCTGGTAGAGCGAGTCATCCAGGCCTCTGGTAGAGCGAGTCATCCAGGCCTCTGGTAGAGCGAGTCATCCAGGCCTCTGGTAGAGCGAGTCATCCAGGCCTCTGGTAGAGCGAGTCATCCAGGCCTCTGGTAGAGCGAGTCATCCAGGCCTCTGGTAGAGCGAGTCATCCAGGCCTCTGGTAGAGCGAGTCATCCAGGCCTCTGGTAGAGCGAGTCATCCAGGCCTCTGGTAGAGCGAGTCATCCAGGCCTCTGGTAGAGCGAGTCATCCAGGCCTCTGGTAGAGCGAGTCATCCAGGCCTCTGGTAGAGCGAGTCATCCAGGCCTCTGGTAGAGCGAGTCATCCAGGCCTCTGGTAGAGCGAGTCATCCAGGCCTCTGGTAGAGCGAGTCATCCAGGCCTCTGGTAGAGCGAGTCATCCAGGCCTCTGGTAGAGCGAGTCATCCAGGCCTCTGGTAGAGCGAGTCATCCAGGCCTCTGGTAGAGCGAGTCATCCAGGCCTCTGGTAGAGCGAGTCATCCAGGCCTCTGGTAGAGCGAGTCATCCAGGCCTCTGGTAGAGCGAGTCATCCAGGCCTCTGGTAGAGCGAGTCATCCAGGCCTCTGGTAGAGCGAGTCATCCAGGCCTCTGGTAGAGCGAGTCATCCAGGCCTCTGGTAGAGCGAGTCATCCAGGCCTCTGGTAGAGCGAGTCATCCAGGCCTCTGGTAGAGCGAGTCATCCAGGCCTCTGGTAGAGCGAGTCATCCAGGCCTCTGGTAGAGCGAGTCATCCAGGCCTCTGGTAGAGCGAGTCATCCAGGCCTCTGGTAGAGCGAGTCATCCAGGCCTCTGGTAGAGCGAGTCATCCAGGCCTCTGGTAGAGCGAGTCATCCAGGCCTCTGGTAGAGCGAGTCATCCAGGCCTCTGGTAGAGCGAGTCATCCAGGCCTCTGGTAGAGCGAGTCATCCAGGCCTCTGGTAGAGCGAGTCATCCAGGCCTCTGGTAGAGCGAGTCATCCAGGCCTCTGGTAGAGCGAGTCATCCAGGCCTCTGGTAGAGCGAGTCATCCAGGCCTCTGGTAGAGCGAGTCATCCAGGCCTCTGGTAGAGCGAGTCATCCAGGCCTCTGGTAGAGCGAGTCATCCAGGCCTCTGGTAGAGCGAGTCATCCAGGCCTCTGGTAGAGCGAGTCATCCAGGCCTCTGGTAGAGCGAGTCATCCAGGCCTCTGGTAGAGCGAGTCATCCAGGCCTCTGGTAGAGCGAGTCATCCAGGCCTCTGGTAGAGCGAGTCATCCAGGCCTCTGGTAGAGCGAGTCATCCAGGCCTCTGGTAGAGCGAGTCATCCAGGCCTCTGGTAGAGCGAGTCATCCAGGCCTCTGGTAGAGCGAGTCATCCAGGCCTCTGGTAGAGCGAGTCATCCAGGCCTCTGGTAGAGCGAGTCATCCAGGCCTCTGGTAGAGCGAGTCATCCAGGCCTCTGGTAGAGCGAGTCATCCAGGCCTCTGGTAGAGCGAGTCATCCAGGCCTCTGGTAGAGCGAGTCATCCAGGCCTCTGGTAGAGCGAGTCATCCAGGCCTCTGGTAGAGCGAGTCATCCAGGCCTCTGGTAGAGCGAGTCATCCAGGCCTCTGGTAGAGCGAGTCATCCAGGCCTCTGGTAGAGCGAGTCATCCAGGCCTCTGGTAGAGCGAGTCATCCAGGCCTCTGGTAGAGCGAGTCATCCAGGCCTCTGGTAGAGCGAGTCATCCAGGCCTCTGGTAGAGCGAGTCATCCAGGCCTCTGGTAGAGCGAGTCATCCAGGCCTCTGGTAGAGCGAGTCATCCAGGCCTCTGGTAGAGCGAGTCATCCAGGCCTCTGGTAGAGCGAGTCATCCAGGCCTCTGGTAGAGCGAGTCATCCAGGCCTCTGGTAGAGCGAGTCATCCAGGCCTCTGGTAGAGCGAGTCATCCAGGCCTCTGGTAGAGCGAGTCATCCAGGCCTCTGGTAGAGCGAGTCATCCAGGCCTCTGGTAGAGCGAGTCATCCAGGCCTCTGGTAGAGCGAGTCATCCAGGCCTCTGGTAGAGCGAGTCATCCAGGCCTCTGGTAGAGCGAGTCATCCAGGCCTCTGGTAGAGCGAGTCATCCAGGCCTCTGGTAGAGCGAGTCATCCAGGCCTCTGGTAGAGCGAGTCATCCAGGCCTCTGGTAGAGCGAGTCATCCAGGCCTCTGGTAGAGCGAGTCATCCAGGCCTCTGGTAGAGCGAGTCATCCAGGCCTCTGGTAGAGCGAGTCATCCAGGCCTCTGGTAGAGCGAGTCATCCAGGCCTCTGGTAGAGCGAGTCATCCAGGCCTCTGGTAGAGCGAGTCATCCAGGCCTCTGGTAGAGCGAGTCATCCAGGCCTCTGGTAGAGCGAGTCATCCAGGCCTCTGGTAGAGCGAGTCATCCAGGCCTCTGGTAGAGCGAGTCATCCAGGCCTCTGGTAGAGCGAGTCATCCAGGCCTCTGGTAGAGCGAGTCATCCAGGCCTCTGGTAGAGCGAGTCATCCAGGCCTCTGGTAGAGCGAGTCATCCAGGCCTCTGGTAGAGCGAGTCATCCAGGCCTCTGGTAGAGCGAGTCATCCAGGCCTCTGGTAGAGCGAGTCATCCAGGCCTCTGGTAGAGCGAGTCATCCAGGCCTCTGGTAGAGCGAGTCATCCAGGCCTCTGGTAGAGCGAGTCATCCAGGCCTCTGGTAGAGCGAGTCATCCAGGCCTCTGGTAGAGCGAGTCATCCAGGCCTCTGGTAGAGCGAGTCATCCAGCCTCTGGTAGAGCGAGTCATCCAGGCCTCTGGTAGAGCGAGTCATCCAGGCCTCTGGTAGAGCGAGTCATCCAGGCCTCTGGTAGAGCGAGTCATCCAGGCCTCTGGTAGAGCGAGTCATCCAGGCCTCTGGTAGAGCGAGTCATCCAGGCCTCTGGTAGAGCGAGTCATCCAGGCCTCTGGTAGAGCGAGTCATCCAGGCCTCTGGTAGAGCGAGTCATCCAGGCCTCTGGTAGAGCGAGTCATCCAGGCCTCTGGTAGAGCGAGTCATCCAGGCCTCTGGTAGAGCGAGTCATCCAGGCCTCTGGTAGAGCGAGTCATCCAGGCCTCTGGTAGAGCGAGTCATCCAGGCCTCTGGTAGAGCGAGTCATCCAGGCCTCTGGTAGAGCGAGTCATCCAGGCCTCTGGTAGAGCGAGTCATCCAGGCCTCTGGTGGATCGAGACATCCAGGCCTCTGGTAGAGCGAGTCATCCAGGCCACTGGTGGAGCGAGTCATCCAGGCCACTGGTAGAGCGAGTCATCCAGGCCACTGGTAGAGCGAGTCATCCAGGCCTCTCGTGGAATGAGTCATCCAGGCCACTGGTGGAGCGAGTCATCCAGGCCACTGGTAGAGCGAGTCATCCAGGCCTCTGGTGGAGCAAGTCATCTACGCCACTGGTGGAACGAATCATCCAGGCCACTGGTAGAGCGAGTCATCCAGGCCTCTAGTGGAGCGAGTCATCCAAGCCACTGGTGGAGCGAGTCATCCAGGCCACTGGTAGACCGAGTCATCCATGCCTCTGGTGGAGCGAGTCATCCAGGCCACTGGTGGAGCAAGTCATCTACGCCACTGGTGGGACGAATCATCCAGGCCACTGGTGGAGCGAGTCATCCAGGCTACTGGTGGACAGAGTCATCCAGGACATTAGGAATACTAGTCGTTCCTTTTACTCGGGTCGCCGGTGTCCACAGGCAATATATGACAACATTTGTTTACGTAAAACCGTCATCCCAGGCCTATCTGTTCTTACATTAGCCCCTCTGAGGCAGTTCAAAGGGCCCTGAAAGCCTCACTGTCCACATTCCGTGAATGATTCTCTGTACAGAGTCCTGTAAGCTACGCTGATGACCGCCTTCTTTGCATGTCTGTTGATGTCATTGGTTTTAGAGGTGCTTCTGGAGACTGAATTGGCACTATATTTGCTACTATATCTTTTTTTCTGAATCCTTTTCCGGGGCTGATTTGCTTTTTCGGGAAGCGGCCTTCTGGTCATCTCGAGCCTTAATCATTCTCATTACATTACATTTAATAAGTTGAAGTCGAGCAGCCATCTCTCAGATCAGACCGGCAGTCTTTCCTGACCATCCTGGGGGTATTCTGGTGTAAGTGTCTATCCTAATTCTTGTTAGTAATGGTCTGTGAACTTGTGAAATCAACCATATATTGTTTCACTCATATTTCTTATATCAGTCCATGAAATTTAAAACCGTTTATGTTTATTGGTCACAGTGGACAAAACCCATGATAGGATTTATGTGTCCAGCTTACATTTCCCTGGATAACTCTCCAGGTGTAACCTCTCTCCACATATTGTAAGTTAAGACTCCATGTGACTTGTGTTGCTGCAGGTACCAGTGGGTTGTGGTGACCCGGGCCGGAGAAGACTCTGAGAGTGCTGAAGAGGTCGGCACCTGGGCCAGGAGTCTGGTCCTTGGGCCACCCGACACGGTGAGGCAGTTCGAGGGAACCCAGGAGGAGACCCAGGGAAGAACCCAGGAAAGGACCCAGGAAAGGACCCAGGAAAGGACCCAGGAGGGGATCCAGGTGAAGAGGAAAACCAATGCAGGGAAGGAGGAGTGGATCGCTGCCAGGCTGTACCAGGTGGGTGTAGGTAGTGGGTTTGTAGCGTAGTGGGACCACTTAGCGATCATTTTTTATTATTGGGAAACCGCCGCTGTGTCACACCGGTTTTAATGAACTTTCGGAAAGGCGCTGCTGTGTTACACAATATTGAACGAACTCCCAAATGCTGCCGCTGTGTCACATTGTTTAAGATATATTTTAAGATATATTGTCACGTTTTTGTTGTTAAAAATCGTATCAAGTCCATTTTCAGAAAANTGGTAGAGCGAGTCATCCAGGCCTCTGGTAGAGCGAGTCATCCAGGCCTCTGGTAGAGCGAGTCATCCAGGCCTCTGGTAGAGCGAGTCATCCAGGCCTCTGGTAGAGCGAGTCATCCAGGCCTCTGGTAGAGCGAGTCATCCAGGCCTCTGGTAGAGCGAGTCATCCAGGCCTCTGGTAGAGCGAGTCATCCAGGCCTCTGGTAGAGCGAGTCATCCAGGCCTCTGGTAGAGCGAGTCATCCAGGCCTCTGGTAGAGCGAGTCATCCAGCCTCTGGTAGAGCGAGTCATCCAGGCCTCTGGTAGAGCGAGTCATCCAGGCCTCTGGTAGAGCGAGTCATCCAGGCCTCTGGTAGAGCGAGTCATCCAGCCTCTGGTAGAGCGAGTCATCCAGGCCTCTGGTAGAGCGAGTCATCCAGCCTCTGGTAGAGCGAGTCATCCAGGCCTCTGGTAGAGCGAGTCATCCAGGCCTCTGGTAGAGCGAGTCATCCAGGCCTCTGGTAGAGCGAGTCATCCAGCCTCTGGTAGAGCGAGTCATCCAGGCCTCTGGTAGAGCGAGTCATCCAGGCCTCTGGTAGAGCGAGTCATCCAGGCCTCTGGTAGAGCGAGTCATCCAGGCCTCTGGTAGAGCGAGTCATCCAGGCCTCTGGTAGAGCGAGTCATCCAGGCCTCTGGTAGAGCGAGTCATCCAGGCCTCTGGTAGAGCGAGTCATCCAGGCCTCTGGTAGAGCGAGTCATCCAGGCCTCTGGTAGAGCGAGTCATCCAGGCCTCTGGTAGAGCGAGTCATCCAGGCCTCTGGTAGAGCGAGTCATCCAGGCCTCTGGTAGAGCGAGTCATCCAGGCCTCTGGTAGAGCGAGTCATCCAGGCCTCTGGTAGAGCGAGTCATCCAGGCCTCTGGTAGAGCGAGTCATCCAGGCCTCTGGTAGAGCGAGTCATCCAGGCCTCTGGTAGAGCGAGTCATCCAGGCCTCTGGTAGAGCGAGTCATCCAGGCCTCTGGTAGAGCGAGTCATCCAGGCCTCTGGTAGAGCGAGTCATCCAGGCCTCTGGTAGAGCGAGTCATCCAGGCCTCTGGTAGAGCGAGTCATCCAGGCCTCTGGTAGAGCGAGTCATCCAGGCCTCTGGTAGAGCGAGTCATCCAGGCCTCTGGTAGAGCGAGTCATCCAGGCCTCTGGTAGAGCGAGTCATCCAGGCCTCTGGTAGAGCGAGTCATCCAGGCCTCTGGTAGAGCGAGTCATCCAGGCCTCTGGTAGAGCGAGTCATCCAGGCCTCTGGTAGAGCGAGTCATCCAGGCCTCTGGTAGAGCGAGTCATCCAGGCCTCTGGTAGAGCGAGTCATCCAGGCCTCTGGTAGAGCGAGTCATCCAGGCCTCTGGTAGAGCGAGTCATCCAGGCCTCTGGTAGAGCGAGTCATCCAGGCCTCTGGTAGAGCGAGTCATCCAGGCCTCTGGTAGAGCGAGTCATCCAGGCCTCTGGTAGAGCGAGTCATCCAGGCCTCTGGTAGAGCGAGTCATCCAGGCCTCTGGTAGAGCGAGTCATCCAGGCCTCTGGTAGAGCGAGTCATCCAGGCCTCTGGTAGAGCGAGTCATCCAGGCCTCTGGTAGAGCGAGTCATCCAGGCCTCTGGTAGAGCGAGTCATCCAGGCCTCTGGTAGAGCGAGTCATCCAGGCCTCTGGTAGAGCGAGTCATCCAGGCCTCTGGTAGAGCGAGTCATCCAGGCCTCTGGTAGAGCGAGTCATCCAGGCCTCTGGTAGAGCGAGTCATCCAGGCCTCTGGTAGAGCGAGTCATCCAGGCCTCTGGTAGAGCGAGTCATCCAGGCCTCTGGTAGAGCGAGTCATCCAGGCCTCTGGTAGAGCGAGTCATCCAGGCCTCTGGTAGAGCGAGTCATCCAGGCCTCTGGTAGAGCGAGTCATCCAGGCCTCTGGTAGAGCGAGTCATCCAGGCCTCTGGTAGAGCGAGTCATCCAGGCCTCTGGTAGAGCGAGTCATCCAGGCCTCTGGTAGAGCGAGTCATCCAGGCCTCTGGTAGAGCGAGTCATCCAGGCCTCTGGTAGAGCGAGTCATCCAGGCCTCTGGTAGAGCGAGTCATCCAGGCCTCTGGTAGAGCGAGTCATCCAGGCCTCTGGTAGAGCGAGTCATCCAGGCCTCTGGTAGAGCGAGTCATCCAGGCCTCTGGTAGAGCGAGTCATCCAGGCCTCTGGTAGAGCGAGTCATCCAGGCCTCTGGTAGAGCGAGTCATCCAGGCCTCTGGTAGAGCGAGTCATCCAGGCCTCTGGTAGAGCGAGTCATCCAGGCCTCTGGTAGAGCGAGTCATCCAGGCCTCTGGTAGAGCGAGTCATCCAGGCCTCTGGTAGAGCGAGTCATCCAGGCCTCTGGTAGAGCGAGTCATCCAGGCCTCTGGTAGAGCGAGTCATCCAGGCCTCTGGTAGAGCGAGTCATCCAGCCTCTGGTAGAGCGAGTCATCCAGGCCTCTGGTAGAGCGAGTCATCCAGGCCTCTGGTAGAGCGAGTCATCCAGGCCTCTGGTAGAGCGAGTCATCCAGGCCTCTGGTAGAGCGAGTCATCCAGGCCTCTGGTAGAGCGAGTCATCCAGGCCTCTGGTAGAGCGAGTCATCCAGGCCACTGGTAGAGCGAGTCATCCAGGCCTCTGGTAGAGCGAGTCATCCAGGCCTCTGGTAGAGCGAGTCATCCAGGCCTCTGGTAGAGCGAGTCATCCAGGCCTCTGGTAGAGCGAGTCATCCAGGCCTCTGGTAGAGCGAGTCATCCAGGCCTCTGGTAGAGCGAGTCATCCAGGCCTCTGGTAGAGCGAGTCATCCAGGCCTCTGGTAGAGCGAGTCATCCAGGCCTCTGGTAGAGCGAGTCATCCAGGCCTCTGGTAGAGCGAGTCATCCAGGCCTCTGGTAGAGCGAGTCATCCAGGCCTCTGGTAGAGCGAGTCATCCAGGCCTCTGGTAGAGCGAGTCATCCAGGCCTCTGGTAGAGCGAGTCATCCAGGCCTCTGGTAGAGCGAGTCATCCAGGCCTCTGGTAGAGCGAGTCATCCAGGCCTCTGGTAGAGCGAGTCATCCAGGCCTCTGGTAGAGCGAGTCATCCAGGCCTCTGGTAGAGCGAGTCATCCAGGCCTCTGGTAGAGCGAGTCATCCAGGCCTCTGGTAGAGCGAGTCATCCAGGCCTCTGGTAGAGCGAGTCATCCAGGCCTCTGGTAGAGCGAGTCATCCAGGCCTCTGGTAGAGCGAGTCATCCAGGCCTCTGGTAGAGCGAGTCATCCAGGCCTCTGGTAGAGCGAGTCATCCAGGCCTCTGGTAGAGCGAGTCATCCAGGCCTCTGGTAGAGCGAGTCATCCAGGCCTCTGGTAGAGCGAGTCATCCAGGCCTCTGGTAGAGCGAGTCATCCAGGCCTCTGGTAGAGCGAGTCATCCAGGCCTCTGGTAGAGCGAGTCATCCAGGCCTCTGGTAGAGCGAGTCATCCAGGCCTCTGGTAGAGCGAGTCATCCAGGCCTCTGGTAGAGCGAGTCATCCAGGCCTCTGCTAGAGCGAGTCATCCAGGCCTCTGGTAGAGCGAGTCATCCAGGCATCTGGTAGAGCGAGTCATCCAGGCCTCTACTAGAGCGAGTCATCCAGGCCTCTGGTAGAGCGAGTCATCCAGGCCTCTGGTAGAGCGAGTCATCCAGGCCTCTGGTAGAGCGAGTCATCCAGGCCTCTGGTAGAGCGAGTCATCCAGGCCTCTGGTAGAGCGAGTCATCCAGGCCTCTGCTAGAGCGAGTCATCCAGGCCTCTGGTAGAGCGAGTCATCCAGGCCTCTGGTAGAGCGAGTCGTATATGCCTCTGTTAGAGCGAGTCATCCAGGCCTCTGGTAGAGCGAGTCATCCAGGCCTCTGGTAGAGCGAGTCATCCAGGCCTCTGGTAGAGCGAGTCATCCAGGCCTCTGGTAGAGCGAGTCATCCAGGCCTCTGGTAGAGCGAGTCATCCAGGCCTCTGGTAGAGCGAGTCATCCAGGCCTCTGGTAGAGCGAGTCATCCAGGCCTCTGGTAGAGCGAGTCATCCAGGCCTCTGGTAGAGCGAGTCATCCAGGCCTCTGGTAGAGCGAGTCATCCAGGCCTCTGGTAGAGCGAGTCATCCAGGCCTCTGGTAGAGCGAGTCATCCAGGCCTCTGGTAGAGCGAGTCATCCAGGCCTCTGGTAGAGCGAGTCATCCAGGCCTCTGGTAGAGCGAGTCATCCAGGCCTCTGGTAGAGCGAGTCATCCAGGCCTCTGGTAGAGCGAGTCATCCAGGCATCTGGTAGAGCGAGTCATCCAGGCCTCTGGTAGAGCGAGTCATCCAGACCACTGGTAGAGCGAGTCATCTAAGCCTCTGGTAGAGCGAGTCATCCAGGCCTCTGGTAGAGCGAGTCATCCAGGCCTCTGGTAGAGCGAGTCATCCAGGCCTCTGGTAGAGCGAGTCATCCAGGCCTCTGGTAGAGCGAGTCATCCAGGCATCTGGTAGAGCGAGTCATCCAGGCCTCTGGTAGAGCGAGTCATCCAGGCCACTGGTAGAGCGAGTCATCCAGGCCTCTGGTAGAGTGAGTCATCCAGGCCTCTGGTAGAGCGAGTCATCCAGGCATCTGGTAGAGCGAGTCATCCAGGCCTCTGGTAGAGCGAGTCATCAAGGCCTCTGGTAGAGCGAGTCATCCAGGCCTCTGGTAGAGCAAGTCATCCAGGCCACTGGTAGAGCGAGTCATCCAGGCCTCTGGTAGAGCGAGTCATCAAGGCCTCTGGTAGAGCGAGTCATCCAGGCCTCTGGTAGAGCGAGTCATCCAGGCCTCTGGTAGAGCGAGTCATCCAGGCCTTTGGTAGAGCGAGTCATCCAGGCCTCTGGTAGAGCGAGTCATCCAGGCCTCTGGTAGAGCGAGTCATCCAGGTCTCTGGTGGAGCGAGACATCCAGGCCTCTGGTAGAGTGAGTCATCCAGGTCTCTGGTGGATCGAGACATCCAGGCCTCTGGTAGAGCGAGTCATCCAGGCCACTGGTGGAGCGAGTCATCCAGGCCACTGGTAGAGCGAGTCATCCAGGCCACTGGTAGAGCGAGTCATCCAGGCCTCTCGTGGAATGAGTCATCCAGGCCACTGGTGGAGCGAGTCATCCAGGCCACTGGTAGAGCGAGTCATCCAGGCCTCTGGTGGAGCAAGTCATCTACGCCACTGGTGGAACGAATCATCCAGGCCACTGGTAGAGCGAGTCATCCAGGCCTCTAGTGGAGCGAGTCATCCAAGCCACTGGTGGAGCGAGTCATCCAGGCCACTGGTAGACCGAGTCATCCATGCCTCTGGTGGAGCGAGTCATCCAGGCCACTGGTGGAGCAAGTCATCTACGCCACTGGTGGGACGAATCATCCAGGCCACTGGTGGAGCGAGTCATCCAGGCTACTGGTGGACAGAGTCATCCAGGACATTAGGAATACTAGTCGGTCCTTTTACTCGGGTCGCCGGTGTCCACAGGCAATATATGACAACATTTGTTTACGTAAAACCGTCATGCCAGGCCTATCTGTTCTTACATTAGCCCCTCTGAGGCAGTTCAAAGGGCCCTGAAAGCCTCACTGTCCACATTCCGTGAATGATTCTCTGTACAGAGTCCTGTAAGCTACGCTGATGACCGCCTTCTTTGCATGTCTGTTGATGTGATTGGTTTTAGAGGTGCTTCTGGAGACTGAATTGGCACTATATTTGCTACTATATCTTTTTTTCTGAATCCTTTTCCGGGGCTGATTTGCTTTTTCGGGAAGCGGCCTTCTGGTCATCTCGAGCCTTAATCATTCTCATTACATTACATTTAATAAGTTGAAGTCGAGCAGCCATCTCTCAGATCAGACCGGCAGTCTTTCCTGACCATCCTGGGGGTATTCTGGTGTAAGTGTCTATCCTAATTCTTGTTAGTAATGGTCTGTGAACTTGTGAAATCAACCATATATTGTTTCACTCATATTTCTTATATCAGTCCATGAAATTTAAAACCGTTTATGTTTATTGGTCACAGTGGACAAAACCCATGATAGGACTTATGTGTCCAGCTTACATTTCCCTGGATAACTCTCCAGGTGTAACCTCTCTCCACATATTGTAAGTTAAGACTCCATGTGACTTGTGTTGCTGCAGGTACCAGTGGGTTGTGGTGACCCGGGCCGGAGAAGACTCTGAGAGAGTGCTGAAGAGGTCGGCACCTGGGCCAGGAGTCTGGTCCTTGGGCCACCCGACACGGTGAGGCAGTTCGAGGGAACCCAGGAGGAGACCCAGGGAAGAACCCAGGAAAGGACCCAGGAAAGGACCCAGGAAAGGACCCAGGAGGGGATCCAGGTGAAGAGGAAAACCAATGCAGGGAAGGAGGAGTGGATCGCTGCCAGGCTGTACCAGGTGGGTGTAGGTAGTGGGTTTGTAGCGTAGTGGGACCACTTAGCGATCATTTTTTTATTATTGGGAAAACCGCCGCTGTGTCACACCGGTTTTAATGAACTTTCGGAAAGGCGCTGCTGTGTTACACAATATTGAACGAACTCCCAAATGCTGCCGCTGTGTCACATTGTTTAAGATATATTTTAAGATATATTGTCACGTTTTTGTTTGTTAAAAATCGTATCAAGTCCATTTTCAGAAAATATGTTTATAGAAGTTTGCTAAAGAATTCATATGTATAAAATATAAACTCTATACCAGTTTAAGAGTAAAGTTCACAGAGTTCCCATTTTCAGAGAATATGTTCATTAGGAGTTTAACTAATCCCTGCCTACAAATTGTAGTTCTTAAATCCCCTTCCCCCACTACCTAACCCCAACACCTAACCCCTGCATCCCCCAGACTCACCTATTTTAGTGTAAATATTTTCAGAGTTTTACTTCACGCTGCAGTCCTCAAGACTTCTTATGGAGAAAAATAAACTACAGTCTTAAGCAGATATTTTTGAAAGATAATTCCCAGTATCGGATATTAGTTCTCCGACGTGGCTCTATACGCTATTAAGTGTAGTTTCGCTACTAGTAATTCAGTTTTCGCCCAATTTAAAACAGTCATATTTAAAACGTAGTAAGAAAAGAAACTAGAGTTACCAAACTCCAGCTGTTGTCTCCTGCCTTAGCTTACTCTTCTAACTTCATTAGTATCTATCCAAATCCCCTAAAATTTAAAACCATTACTTTTCGGACGTAGTAAATAAGATTATAGCAGTTACCGAACTCTGGCTCTTGTCCCCGCCTTCGTTCATTCGTACAACTTCGCTAATAACAAATTAATTTTCATGAGATTTAAAACCATTGCATTTCAGACGTAATAAATGTGATCAAACCTAGCTTTGGTACCTGGGGTCCCCCACTTTTGTTCACTCATGTAACTTCGCTAATTAAAGTTCATTTACCACAAAATTTAAAACAGGTCTAATTCAGACTTAGTAAGAAAATAAAACAGTATTACGAAGGTCGCCTCATGTTCCTCGCTTTAGTTTACACCTTCATTATCAGTTCAATTTCAGTAACAACTAAAATATCAATATTTCAGTCCCAGAAGTCAGGCACTTTTGTCTACCGCTGCCACCTCCAATCACTGTAGTTAAATAATAGTTAATACCCTCTTCTTCAATATCCATGTATTCAAATAAATCCATTTAACTGGGTTAATTCTCGAACATGTGTATGAGTTTATTTATAAACACCTGTTAATTACTGCCAGGTAATTAGCACCCTGGCCTAACATGCCTTACCACAAGTCCCCCCATTTCCCACAAACCCCCTACCACACCTTCCTTCTCGCTAATCATCTCACCCATGCACTCACTTATCTCCTCTCTCACCCCGCCCCCCCCCCGCTCCCGCCCTCCTTATCTTCCCTTTCTTTCACCATACTCCCCCCCCCCCATATCTTCCCCCCCTCCCTCACCCTCTACTTTCCCCAGCACCCACGCCCTTATCTTCCTCAACTCCAACCCCCCTCCCCCCCCCCCTCCAGATCCATTCCCAACTCTACCTCATCGATAATTTGAATTTGTAATCTACATTATTATTAATATGTTATTATCTGTTCCATAAGACGAAGACTCACGGAACAATGTTCTTGTAAATACAGCTAATACCATAATCTCTTACTGTAATTTTCTTAAATACTTGAGTGTAAATACGCAACCTCTATATTCTCTTTGCATGGTCATTCCATATTAGTTAGATGTTCTCTCCGTTTTCTGCAAATTTTCACAGCATGTTTTCTGTACAACTTGTTATACGTTATTCATGTTCTCAGCATGTTCTCTGCAAAATCATTTCACATTTTACGTCTGTTTCTCCACGTTCATCGCATTCTCTTTCATGTTCCCTTCATTCTTTTCATTGCCTTACATGTTCTCTGTTTTCGTTGGATGTTCCATAAGACTTAAACAGCTATTACCATGTACTTATCATGATTAAAATGTAGATACTCAACACCTCCATCATTTACATATTCTCTCTATGTTCTCTGTACAACTTGTTACACGTTATTCATATTCATAGAATGTTCTTAACATGTTCTTCACAAGTTCTTTGTTCATTCTTCGAATACCTTGTTTATTTTCTGTATATTATCACGTTCTCTGCAAGTTCAATTCATTTTCCCCGCATGTTCTCTGTGATATTTTCATAGTCTTACATGTTCTTTGTTTGTTTCTTATTCATATGTACATTTTTTGCTGGCATTCTGTTACTAGTTTATTGTTATGTATTATCAACAGTAATACAGTTTACGAATAGATTTAGTTACAAATTATTTAGCTATATACAAATTATTTATTACAAAGTATTTATAGTCATTTACCAAGGTTTATTTTCAGACAACTATATCAATATATTTCTCTATCAACTTAATATTTCTTACCAACTCTGTTCTTAAAGAAAACTATGCTTCATGCAGTAATAAATTTACTAATACAATATTTTCTTAACGTTTCAAAACTAACAACACATTTCACTCAGCTGAAAATAGTCATGTGTAATTACTTTGAATAATTTATTAACTGAAATATCTCTTCTCTCAGATGAAAATAGTCAAAGGAATCTTTCAACTCTGTTCTTAACTAAAATTATTCTTCATAGGGTAAGAAAAATAGTTCAGTGTAGTTTCTTTGAATAATTTTTTAACTGACATTACACTTCACTTAACAAAAAATAGTCAAGTGGAACTTTTTTCAACACTTTCTTGATTAACATTATGCTTCGTGGAGTACGAAAAACAGTCAAAAGTAATTTTTCAAAATATTTCTAACTCAAGCTACTCTCCGACCCTTCTTTTCGCATCAAATGATACTCTCATAACATCTTTATGCTCCAATAATAATCTCAAAGACATCAAAGATATTCTCAAAGATATCTTTATGCTTTAAATAATACTCTCATGCCCTCTCTAAGTAAGAAGAATACACTCAGTCACCAACAATAATCTCAAAGACACCGAGATACACTCAGAGACATCAAAAATCATCTCAAAGACATCAGTGTTGCACTCAGAAACAGCTAAGATAATCTCAAAGACAACAAGAATACACACAGGGACACCAAAGATAATCTCAAAGATATATAAAAGACACTCTTTGAGACATCAAGGGCACACTCAGAGACATCAAGAATAGATTCAGAGACATCAGGAATCCTCTTCAAGACATCTTCGGGTATTTAAAGAATCTCTCCAAGATGTCCAACACAATAAACAACATCTGAAAGGTTAGGTTAAAGACAAAGAATATGAACAAATTATAAAAAAAACATTATATACACTAAGATCAGAAAGAGAAAAGGTTAAAGGACAACGAATAAGAACAAATTATATCAAACTTAATAAATACATCTCATGAGAGACTTGACATTTTTTAAGTAAAAATAAATGTACAAAGTGTTTAAACACACATCTCTAACAAATATTTTATGAAATGTTTAAACATCACATCTTTAATAAATATACCTTGTACTGAATAAATACCTATATAACAAATCCTTTGAAATGCTTAAAAAATCAATCTTTAATAATTATCTCTTGAAATGCATATATACCCATCTATAACAAATATCCCTTGAAAAGAATAAACACCTAAATATAACAAATTCCTTTGATATGCTTAAACACCCATCTTTAACAAATATCTATTGAAAAGAACAACCTCCAATATATAAAAAATCCTATGAATGCTTAAATACCCCATCTTTAACGAATATCCCTTGAAAAGAACAAATCCCTATATATAACAAATCCTATGAAATTCTTAAATACCCCATCTTTAACAAAATCCTTTGAAATGTTCAAGCAAATGTATATAAAACATTGATTGGACAACATCAATGTCCTGCAGAAGAATTAATATAAACTTAAACTTAACGTAGGTATTGAATAAATGGGCGACTTAACATAGTGATAAATGAGAAAACAGAATGATAAATGTATTAAGAAAGTATGAAAAGACTAGATGTCATAAAATACTTTCCAATAAATTATTTGAAAAGAATGTGGAAATATACAATAAATAAAAGGTTAGGTGGGGATGTGTTAGGTTTGGTTTAAGGTTGGTTGGGTTAAAGTTGGAGGGGTTATTTAAGGGAAAAATGCTTAACAACACTTTTCAAAGAATATTAGAGACTGAAAGCAGAACTAGCAGAGGGAGATGGTAATAAGAACATACTAAGATAAGACGAGATAGGTAAAATAGTTGAATGTGCATTTGTGTAATGAACTGGAATTAGTACTTGTGTAAGTTTGTGTTAGTATATCTAAGTGTTTGCGAGAGTTGGGAAAGTTTGTGTAAGAGTGCATGTGATCTGTGTTAGTACATGAATGTATTTGCATGTTTAACTAAGTTTATGTAATATGTGTAAGTTTAAGAGATTTAGTATATTGAAGAGCACTTGTGAAAATTTGAGAAAGTGAGTAACTTACTGAACAGAGAGTATGTGTGAGCGTACAAGTCTCGGTTTGTTTGTGTGAGTGAAATGAGTAGCTTGTGCATGTAATTATGCATGTGTAAGTTTCTACATGTTTCGTATATAAGGAGGAGTTTGCCTTTGCAAACCCGTATTTATAAATGTAACTTTATGTGTATTTGCAAGTTTGTGTTGGAGTGTATGTGTTTTATCAGAGTTATATGAATTTATAAAAGTTTATGCTAGTTTGTGAATATAATTGTACGTGTAAATGAGATTGTGACATATATATTTTTGTGTAAGTATTTATGAAATTTATATAATGTGTCATGGGTATTTTAAGTTTGTTTTTATATGTTTGCGAGTGTAATACTAAAGTTCAGGTTTTTAACTGCAAGTGTTATAAGAGTCTTGCCTGGGTAAATAAGTGAAAAGTTGTTGTTTCAGAGGGAATAAGGTGATGCTTTAAATAAATTATGATATATAAGTTAAGTTAGTAAGTTATGTAAGATTTATATCAGGATAGGTAAGTTACGTCAGGTTAGTTGGGTTATGTAAGTTACATCAGGTAGGGTGATAGGTTAGTTACCTCAGGTAGGGTAGGCTAGGTAAGATAAGTTAGGTCATGACATGATAGGTAACCCGCCAAACACACACCGAAACTACGACGTTGGTACAACGTTCGAACAAGTTTTAACACCTCCTAACCAGTTATAACAACCAAAATATCAAATTGTAACAACGTTCTAATACGTCATAAACACGTTAAGCCAAGATGTAACAATTTTATTACAAGCTGTATCAAGCGGAAAATAGAGACAGTTACGGTTTGTGTTTCCAGGGTAAGTTACCTCAGATAGGAAAGGTTATATAAGTTACATCCTGTAGGAGAGGTAAATTAAGTTACATTGTGTAAGTTAGTAAGTTAATGTAAGTTAAGTCAAGTAAGTTACATCAAGTAGGGGTGGATAAGTACGTTACCTCAGATAGGGTAGGTTATGTAAGGAAAGTAGTGTTGTGTAAGTTATTATGTGTTATGTTATGTTACATTATGTAGGAGAGGATAGGTAAGTTACAATTAGATAGGTTAACACAAGTAAATCAGGGTAGGTGGGATAATGCATTGTTGTTTAGAGAATGGTTTAAGATAAAGTGGATGAGAGAATACATTTTAACAGAATAATTAATAAACGGAAAGGCAAGTTTGTTAAGAAAAGGTGAGCTAGTTACTTAGAGTCATGTTTTGTGAGTTATTATTATCAGAGAAGTGAAATATAGTAAAATGCTGTTAACATGCTGGTCTTAGTGTCAGTGTATTAAGTTGATATAAATTTTTCTCATAGATTTAATATAAAGTTACGAAAATTATTGTATAAACATGTTATATTACAAGATTAATCTTCGGTAAGCATTTGTCTTGCTAATAATAATATATATGTCAGAAGAACTAGTGCATAATGGATGTTGCATAAATAAGAAATGTTACAAATGTTACGAAAAGTTGTAAATGTATAGTTTGAAATAATACTTAAAGTTGGTTGTGACTACATAATGATGTGCCTTAGTAAGTTTAATATAGACTATAGTTTACATATGTCTTTGACAAAGTTACCCTTGACTACTTATTTAGTTATCGAATGAAGACCATTTTTTGTTACAGTGTATCATTTGAAGCGTAAAGATGTCTTAGAAACTACAAATGTTGATTAAATTATAACATAACTATTGCTACCTTGGAGAGATTCTTTAAATGACCGAGGATGTCTTGGAGAGCATTCCTGATGTCTCTGAGTGTATTCTTGATATTTCCGAGTGTCTACTTGATTTCTCGAAGAGTGTCTTTGGTGTCTTTGAGATTATCTTTGGTGTCTTTGAAATTATCTTTAGTGTCTTTGTGAGCATTCTTAATGTCTTGAGATTATCTTAGTTGCTTCTGAGTGCAACCCTGATGTCCTTGAGATGATCTTTGATATCTCTGAGTGCGTTCTTGATGTCTCTGAGTGTATCTCCGTGTCTTTGATATTATTGTTGGTGACTCTGAGTGTATTCTTCTTCTTACACAAAGAGGGCATGATAGTACAATTTAAAGTACAAAGATGTCTTGTAGAGTGTCTTTGATGTTTTTGAGATTATTATTGGAGCATAAAGAAGTTATGAGAGTATCATTTAATGCGTAAAGATAAGTCGGCGAGAAGCTTTAATTAAGAATATTATGAAGAAATTACCATTGACTATTTTTCATATTCCATGAAACATTATGTAAGTTAAGGGGCCCGGTGCATGTGCACCGAAACTTCCCCAAACACACAATTTTTTTTTTTTAATCATCATAGTAAAAGCTCCAACTTTTCCTAATGGATCAACGTCAAACCATGAACAGAAAAAAGTTCAAAAAGGAAAAAACAAAACAAAAAAATCACAACTTCAAATTAGTAACTAATATCTTATAATGCAACCAATTGTTATTTTATTCATTATGGTCTCAGAATGGCATTTAACGTTCATGTTCCTCGCCTCAAAATATTCTTTTATAGTATAGTTTACCGTAAAATATTTTTGGAATGTGGCCATTTTTGTGACAAATTTATACACAAAATATTTATAAATCCTAACGTTATGGCTTTATGACTAAACGGAGGTGAGGACATCTTAGAACTAAGAACTTTGCGCATAATATGCAAAAATGGAGAGAATCAGTCAGAAACTCAATGTTTTCTTAAGCTAAAAGTTGAAATTCATTGATTAGAGATAATTGAAGTTTAAGTTATTGACAATGAATATGGGTAGCTCTAATTAATTTAGTTTCTTCTATATTTTAATAAACATTGTTTGGCTTTCGTACTCAAAAATGTGCAAGTTGTAGGTCAATATGTGTTGACATGAAGTCAAGAAAAAATCACCCCCCAAAAAACAAAATATAGGGATACGATAGGGATAACTGTAAAAAAGACAATGGGCCCCTTAACTGTCTAACAGTAGGTTAGACATACATATGAATGAGATTGGGTGGATATAAATAGGAGCTGCCTCGTATGGGCCAGTAGGCCTTCTGCAGTTGCCTTCATTCTTATGTTCTTATTACGAAACATATATATTGCACTAGCTTTATTGCCAATATATAAGTGATAAGACACTCATCTGGTCTTCATTCACCTAAATAGACAAAGAGAATAGAGTCTGAAATCTGTAAATAAATCGGCAAAAAAAAAATAGTCACAATTTTTGCCACCTGTGGCTGATAAACATGTTCACCAATTTCGTTCCAACTTCACATGGTTAGTGCCGGATATGCATTCTACAAGATGTAGAAGTCACAACAAAATCCGCATAGAAACAAAGGTGAGAAAGAAAAAAAAGGGGTCGTAAGCTTTTCAAACAAAGAGACATCAGAAATATTGCCATTGAGCAATGTATTTATATGATATATAATAAAATATAGCATATCAACATACTAAATCATTATTATGTGTGAAATTTGGCCCTCCAGGTGGCACCAGCATCATATCCTCTTTGTAAACCCCTCCGTGCTACTACTTTTCTTCTTTGTGTGTCGGACAGGTGCTTGCATCTCTTTAACCCTGATTGCAAGTAAATAGGTGTTATCATTATTATCAGTACCGGCTGCCGCCCATTGTGCACGCATTTATTTTAAAAAAATCAGAAAAATCCATTTCTCAACATATTGGAATAAAATTTTCACGACGCTGATGCCAAATAATGGGAGATTTGATTTAAATTTTTCACTATTTTTCAAACGTGGAAAAAATCTCTACATGCACTAGACCCATTAAGATAGTGTTGAAAGAAGTTACACGTGACTATTTTTAGTTCATTGAAGTGTAATGTTAGTAAAGAAATTATTCAAACAAGTTACACTTGACTATTTTTCTTACTCAATGAAGAATAATTTTAATTAAGAACAGTATTGAAAGATTCATTTGACTATTTTCAATTGAGAGAAGAGTTATTATAGTTAAGAAAAGATTCAAAGTAGTTACACTTAACTATTTTCAGCTGAGTGATGTGTGATGATAGTTAGAAACGTTAAGAAAATATTGTATTAGTGAATTTATTACCGCATGAAGCATAATTTTGTTTAAGAACAGAGTTGGTAAGAAATATTAAGTTCACAAAGAAATATATTGACATAGTTGTCTGAAAATAAACCTTTTAAATTAATACATAAATACTTTGTAATAAGTAATTTGTAAATAACTAAACAATTTGTAACTAATTATTTTGCAAACTAAATAATTTGTAACTAAATTTGTTGGAAATTGTATTGCTGTTGATAATACATAATAATGAACTAGTTATTAAATGGCAGAAACATTTGAACATTTGGTATAAGAAACAGAGAACATGTAAGAATATGAAAAGTTCACAGAGAACATGCAGGGAACATGAATTGAACTTACGGAGAACGTGAAAATATACAGAATGTACGAAGAATGAACAAAGAACATGTGAAGAACATTTTATGAATATGAATAAAGTGTAACAAGTTGTACAGAGAACATGCTGTTAAAATTTTAAGAACAGAGAGAACATGTAAATGATGGAGGTATTAAGTATTTACATTTTAATCATGACAAAATATGATAATGTACATGGTAATAGCTGTTTAAGTCTTATGGAACATCCAACGAAAACAGAGAACATGTAAGGCAATGAAAAGAATGAAGGGAACATGAAAGAGAATGCGATGAACGTGGAGAAACAGACGTAAAATGTGAAATGATTTTGCAGAGAACATGCTGAGAACATGAATAACGTATAACAAGTTGTATAGAAAACATGCTGTGAAAATTTGCAGAAAACGGAGAGAACATCTAACTAATATGGAATGACCATGCAAAGAGAATATAGAGATGTTGCGTATTTACACTCAAGTATTAAGAAAATTACAGTAAGAAGATTATTGGTATTAGCTGTATTTACAAGAAACATTGTTCCGTGAGTCTTCGTCTTATGGAACAGATAATAACATATTAATAATAATGTAGATTACAAATTCAAATTATCGATGAGGTAGAGTTGGGAATGGATCTGGAGGGGGGGGGGAGGGGGTTGGAGTTGAGGAAGATAAGGGCGTGGGTGCTGGGGAAAGTAGGGGGGGAGGGTGAGGAGGGGGGAGATAGGGGGGGGGGGAGTATTGGTGAAAGAAAGGGAAGATAAGGAGGGCGGGGAGCGGGGGGGGGGGGGGGGGGTGAGAGAGGAGATAAGTGAGTGCATGGGTGAGATGATTAGCGAGAAGGAAGGTGTGGTAGGGGGTTTGTGGGAAATGGGGGGACTTGTGGTAAGGCATGTTAGCCAGGGGTGCTAATTACCTGGCAGTAATTAACAGGTGTTTATAAATAAACTCATACACATGTTCGAGAATTAACCCAGTTAAATGGATTTATTGAATACATGGATATTGAATAAGAGGGTATTAACTATTATTTAACTACAGTGATTGGAGGTGGCAGCGGTAGACAAAAGTGCCTGACTTCTGGGACTGAAATATTGATATTTAGTTGTTACTGAAATTGAACTGATAATGAAGGTGTAAACTAAAGCGAGGAACATGAGGCGACCTTGTAATACTGTTTTATTTTCTTACTAAGTCTGAATTAGACTGTTTTTTTATTTCGCAGGATTGATCTTTATATTAGCGAATTTCGGGAGTGAGTGAACTAAGGCGGAGGACAGGAGCTGAAGTTTGGTTACTGCATTGATCGCATTTACTAAGCCAGAAATGCAATGGTTATCAATCTCAGGGAAATTGATGAGGTATTAGCGAGATTTACGAATGAATAAGGCAGGGACAAGAGCAGGCGCTCGGTAATTGCGATTCTATTTTCTACGTCCGAAATTAAAACACTTTGCCGCCCCCCGCGTAAGAGAAAAACATTGGGCTTGTGCTTTCGGCACCTCGGGCGGCCAAGCGGTGAGACAAAAAGTGTATACTCTATTTACTCTCCTGACATTATTTGTGGCCTACGTATTTAAATTGGTATCACTGTGTTCGCAATAGAATTGTCTATAAGAACATGTATAAAATGTCGGCAAATCATAAGGCATAGCTGCACCACATTAAAAAGTATTGACATACTCGCCGAAAGCGCCAAACAGCAACAAAATGTTTCCATTCTATTATTGGTTGTGAAGCCCACAGTCGTCCTACATCGTTATTTGGTATCATTGGAATCGCAATAAATTCTCTATACGGACATATGCATATGAATGTATATTCTAGGTTATTTCCCACCCGCAAGAGTGTGGGAAGTTGACAATGAGTTAGCCGCGAGCGCACCAGCGAAAACACATGTGGGAAATCACGCTTGGAAAGTTTATACATTTATATTGTTCCCGGCCTTATTTTTCTATGTGGGTATTGTTTTTGGTACCAATGTGTTCGCAATAAAATTTCTATAAGAAGATAAGTATAAAAAATGTAAAAAGCATATGTACGAATTCCGGCAAATAGAAACAACGTCGGTCATTATGCGAGCGCGCCCAAAACGAACCCAATGGGTTCGTTTGTCCCATGTTTGTCAAGTTTATACTTGTCTCAACACAATTTTATTTGTATGACAGTGATCACAGTAAAAAATCGTACACAGACATAAACGATACAAATAAAAATATTTTGGTGGTCATAGCAAAATGAACCGGTAAAGCGAACCCACCGCAACACGCCCGGCACACCCAGAGCCACACCCGCCACACCCGCAACACCAGAAAAAATACTTTGTGTTTTTCCTGCTTAGTCATAGAAGTTAGGTGATATAATATTCATTTTTGTACCAAAACATTCGCAAATAAATTGTCTACAATACGTATATAATATAATATGTTAGTGATGATAATAAAATTCCAAATAGGTGTACTTACCATGTATGTGTGATTGAAGACCAACAGTTGAGCAATTTTTCTTCACTCCACCATCTTCAGGCCTGATATCCTGAAGTTGCTCAACAGATGTTTCGTTGGTGGAGTGAAGCTTTGTTGCGGGTGGTTACTTTTTCTCCACCCAAAATACCTTCCTGCGGTGGTACTTGTGTAGCAAGGTACAGCGCACAGTGCCACATCACAGTTTTGCATGCGAGTTTTACGTCCTTCCTTATGCCAGACTTGTTACAAACACGGCACCTTTTACGCCTTTTCAGCTCGATGATTTCATGCGTCAATTTGTAGTTCAGTCTATGTTCTGAATCTACAATTCGTTTTTGTTTGTAGGGCATTTCAGGAAGCGTGTCTCTTCAGGAATGACAAGACTGTTGCTTACATCTACGGTCACATCAGTCATGTCAAGGGGTTCTATGTCATCCAAGTCCTGTTCAGAATGTGTGATGATGATGACTCGGTTTGAGGTGTCGATGTGAACAGAGCCCGCCTCGAACCAGATGTGCGGCGGTGCCGCGTCAGCAGGACGTGCCGGAGGTGCCGCGTCAGCAGGACGATCCACGTTGGTAGCGTCTGGAGCAGCTACCTTGTCATCTATGTCTGGAGCAGCTACGTTGTCATCTATGTCTGGAGCATGGGGTATGCCTGGGTTTCTGGCCAGTCATCACTTTTCCACATCAATAAGGATTTGATTCCTATTGCGTGAAACTCCAGGAAAGTTAGTTTTTTTGACATCAGTCGAGTAGTTTTTATACAATGCGTATGCATTGTGCAAAGCCATTTGTAGAAAATAAAAAGTAATCTTCTTTGTCCATTTGTGTGTTTTCTGGCAAACTCGTAATACTTGATCATTTGATCGAAATGATCAACACCTTTCATGTACCGATTGTACTCACATATGGCCTTGGGGTTTGTTCACTTTCACAAGTTGGAGTCCAGTTCTGCCGTTTCGCATACGAACACGTTTCCTGCGATTTACTTCTGTTGTGTCGCATTGTGCAGATTGGTGATAACAGTGACGGGGCGCTTG